>OZ019971.1:4215990-4815990 GCA_963970395.1 Ephialtes manifestator
AATTAAAATGATAAATAATTAAAAAAGTAATTAATAAACATATGTATCTATAAAAATAATATGGTGTTTAATAAAATTAATCAATATTTTAGTCTTTTTAATTTTTTTTTGTGTTGAAAAATTGTTCGTTAAAAAATCGTATGTATTTGTTAAATCTAGTGAAAATTTTATTTCGGCCTTTTTTACGCAATATTATAATTAATTTGCGAGAAAAATAATATGGTGTTTAATAAAATTAATCAATATTTTAGTCTTTTTAATTTTTTTTTGTGTTGAGAAATTGTTCGTTAAAAAATCGTATGTATTTGTTAAATCTAGTGAAAATTTCATTTCGGCCTTTTTTACGCAATATTATAATTAATTTGCGAGAAAATGATAGATTTTCCTATATTTCGGCAAACTGCAAATTAAATTGACAAATAATTAAATGAGTAATTAATAAATATGTATCGATAAAAATCATATAGTATTTAATGAAATTAATATTTTATTCGTGCTATTTTTTTTGTATTTAAAATAAAGAATTATAAATTACGTGTTGAGAAATTGTTCGTTAAAAAGACGTATGCATTTATTAAATCTAGTGAAAATTTCATTTCGGCTTTTTTTACGCAATATTATAATTAACTTGGGAGAAAATTATGAATTTCCTTATATTTCGGCAAACTGCAAATTAAATTGACAAATAATTAAATGAGTTATTAATAAATATGAATCTATAAAAATAATATGCTGTTTAATAAAATTAATCAATATTTTAGTCTTGTTAATTTTTTTCGTATTCAAAATAAAGAATAATAAATTGCGTGTTGAAAAATTGGTCGTTAAAAAAATTTGTGAATTTATTAAATTTAGTGAAAATTTTATTTCGGCCTTTTTTTGCACAATACTATAATTAATTCGAGAGAAAACTAAAAACTTTTCTTATATCTTGGTAAACTAGAAATTAAATTGACAAATAATTTATTGAATAATTAATAGATATGTATCTACAAAAATAATCGATAATTTAATAAAATTAATCAATATTTTATTCGTGTCAATTTTCTCGTAAATCTTTTTCGCAATAAGTTGAAAGCAATTTCTATGATTTTCTGTAAAGCAATCGATATTTAGAAAAAAAAATTGTGGCCCAATACTACAATTATTAATTTAACATAAAGCTTAAATTAATTAATATAAGTAATTTATAATTCATTTAAAGATTAAAAAATAAAGTGAAATAAATAAAATAATATTATACGTGTTGTAACTTTTTTTTTTCAACAAAACTCGTTCGGATTTCGAGGTCTCGTTTCCCAGCAATCATGCCCTCAGCAATTTCATTACTCCCTCGAGCCAATTACTCAATTTTACTGCTCGTTACACGGTCCCACAGTATTTACTTGATTGCTTCAAGTAACAAGAACAACATGAGAGTTTAACGCACGCTGTGCATTGGCCTGCTCTCCTATAACGTAGCAGGTGAATTTTTAAACCTGTGTCTCTCGCTCACCTTGATAACCGCCTGCTTCGAGAGAGCAATTGGCTTTCGCCCGTGACTCTTGCCGGGTTCTTCGATCCAGTCGTCCTCGGCTTTGGTGCGATCTTGACCGTTCTCGTCCTCGCGTTCCAGTATTTCGAAGGGCAACGCAATTTTTGGTGAATCCTCTCCACCCTTTGATTTATCCCCGTTCGATTGTCTCACACCGATTAAATAAATCGTGTCTTTTCTTCGCGATCCGGAATCTAATCCATCATCTTCTTCTTCATCGTCGTCGTAGGACGAATGATTTTCAGATATTTTCTCCGAATTACCGAAAGCATGATCCAAATGCTCCGGTGGAGTATTCTGCACATTATTCAATTTAAAAATCAATGGCGAAATATTTATAGAAAAAAATATTAAAATATAAAAAAATAGAGATAAAAATATTTGAAAAATATCGAAATGTTTGAAAAATATAGAAATATTTGACAAATATATAGATATATTTTCCAAATATAAATATAGAAATATATTTGGAAAATATAAAAATATCCGAAAAATATGGAAATATTTGAAGAATATAGATACATTTAAAAATATAGAAATATCTGAAAAATTTGGAACTATTTGAAAAATATAGATATATTTGAAAAATATAGAAATATTTGAAAAATATGGAAATATTTGAAAAATATAGAAATATTTGAAAAATATGGAAATATTTGAAAAATATAGAAATATTTGAAAAATATAGATATATTTGAAAAATATAGATATATTTGGAAAATATAGATACATTTAAAAATATAGAAATATTTGAACAATATAGATATTTTTGAAAAATATAGATATATCTGAAAAATATAGATATATTTGAAGAATATAGATATATTTGAAAAATATAGATATATTTGAAAAATATAGAAATATTTGAAGAATATTAAAATATGCAGTTAATTTGCGTACCTCAAGAACCTCTTTTTCGTGGAAAGCCTCAGCCAATGCTGGATTTATATCCTGCAGCGGTTGATCTCCGAGTCTTATGTAAACAGGTATGTAACCGGGGATGTTGGGCAGAGCCTGCAGTGGGAGGGCATCTGCGAATCATCAAACGATTGTAACAATTATTTATTTATTTCCACTGTCATTTATTTCACTATCATCTCTTCCATATAATTCGACAGCTCTTTCGTTTCGCATACAATATTTTTGTTTATCAAACCATAAACTCAAAATAATAGCATATCACATTAAAAACTATAATCAAGTAACCGAAAAATATTTTCATTCTCCAATATCATAAATCGCGAAAACTATACCCCTTTAATTACAACTTCAACAAAAATTACACAAAATCTAATAAAATATCGCAAAAAAATATATAATTATGTACCCAACAACCCAATTTTATTCACTTAAAAAAAAATTATAAAAAATCGTAGTCAAATATCTTAATAAATAAATATAACGATCTACCGAAAAAATAATTTTATTCACTCATTTATTTTTGTATTTTTAATAAACCCAAAAATTTGTTGGCCACTCAAATTAATTCACACGACGTATATATAATCCTTGCAAAAAATTGATCACTTTAATGAGCCAATAATTTCACAACACACAGCACTATTTATAAATATCCCGTATATCTCAGTGAACTTTTGTGCAGTCGAACTGTGATGAGTCGTCCGGTTGGATCCAGATAATACGTGTTTTTTTTTTTTTTTTTTCTCTATTGATTATGTTGATGAATCCGCTACTCACGAGCATTATTGCCGACGAACGCGAGAAAAAGGGTGCCTAGTAGATAGACGCTCACAGCGGCGGCCCCCGTCCCACGCAGCATCCCAGCGGCTTGCATCTTCGAACGGTACTGGGCCCCCTGGCCTCTGGGATCTCTCCTTTATATGGTTACGGGGCCCTCCGTTCCCCGTTCCCCCGTCCGCCCCCTGCGCGGCTCCCACCCGCCTTTATACCACTTGGGGCCCCTCGGGGTTAATACCATTCCGTTAATATTGCCGCAAAAAAGACACGCGGAGCATTACACTGCTTGCCATTGTACTCTCCGTCTACCTATATGTACCATTTTATAATGCCTTTCATTATTTGGTAGGACGTTTTTCCAATCTCGTTCCCGTTCTTGCCAATCCAAGTCGATTCGCTCCGGACGAAGTATTACTTCAAATTTAATTTTTATCTTTTATTTTTATGATGTTAAAAAAAAGTAGATCTTTGCAAATTGCTTCCTTCCATTATTATTGGATTTTTACAAATCTACCTCTATCAGGAAGCGTGTTAATCTATTTTGGCTTCCTCATAGAGGAAGCTTTGTAAAAATCGAATAATAATGAGGAAGCAATTTTCAAAGTTTTACTTTGCAACTTGTTTTAAAAAAAATTTAATGGGATTAGTTTTGAACCCCTTGACAGATTCTCGACAGATTCGAACTAATGCTTAGTTCACCCATACTCTACTTGTGGATCAAATTTGAGCCCGATATCTTAAAAATTGCGGAAGTTAGAGCACGAACAAAAAATTCAAAATGCCATAAATTTAAAATCCTTTAACGGATTGACGTCAAATTTAATCCCAAACACTATTTGATAACAGTCCACTTCTGGTCCAAGTTTGAGCCGGATAGCATAAAAATTGCGGGAGTTAGACCCCGAGCTGACATTCTCCAAAAAATGCAAAATGCCATAAATTTTGAATACCTTGATGGATTAACTCCACATTCAATCCCATACCTTGTTTAACGACAGTTTACTCGTGGTTCAAATTTCAGCCCGATATCTTAAAATGAGCTAATTTTTAACGTCTAATTAACGGTAAATGTTTGGTAAAATAATAAATTAAATATACAAGTATGTTATAAGACGAAAGGGTTTTTATTGTAAAAATTTTCATTTATTGTATAATAATTTTTAATTTATTAATTTTTCATACATTCATACATTCATAATTTTCAATATCTATAAAAAATAAAAATTAATAATGGTTTAATATACACGGTTATAAATGGTTGGAAAACTGATTACAAAATTAATTAGATTAAAAATTAAATTAATAGTAAATGTTTGGTAAAATAATAAATTAAATATACAAGTATGTTATAAGACGAAAGGTTTTTTATTGTAAAAATTTTCATTTATTGTATAATAATTTTTAATTTATTAATTTTTCATACATTCATACATTCATAATTTTCAATATCTATAAAACATAAAAATTAATAATGGTTTAATATACACGGTTATAAATGGGTAAATTTTTAATTAATTTTTAATTTTTAATTTATTAATTAAATATACAAATATGATGTAAGACAAAAGTGTTTTTATTGTAAAAATTTTCATTTATTATATAATAATTTTTAATTTATCAATTTTTCATACATTCGTAATTTTCAAAATTTATAAAAAATAAAAATGAATAATCGTTTAATATATACGATTATAAATGTTTAGAAAATTGATAAATATACAAATATGTTGTAAGACTGAAGTGTTTTTATTATAAAACGACTTATAGTGTAAAACACGATTCAAAAAAGTACGCTTACACTGTAAATAACGTTCAGGTAACTAATATACAATTATTGGAAGATTTTACACATATAAACCGGCATATTCAGTTTAATATACAATTATAACATAATTTTAATATGCAATCAAGTTGATTGGCTCTAGACGAAAAATCATTTCACATTTACTTTTCATCTTTTATTTTTATCATATATTTAACAAATATTAATCCCCTATTAGAAAAAAAAATTGGCTAACTGGCTATAAATGGTTGGAAAATTGATTAATTAAATATACAAATATGTTATGTTTTTATTATAAGGCGACTTTTATAATTTGTGTAGTATGCTATATATTAATTTTATGGCGTACTTTAAACTCCTTAATGGCTAATACATTTTTCTGCAGACAAGATTTTTTTTTTCAATGTCAACATTAAATCGAAAATACACGTCATTATTTTTTGCAACATCCTAAAAAATTATGAAATGTTTGTATTGTTATTTTTATTGTAATTTGCATTTATATTTGTATTGCACCAACAATTAGTGATCATCAGTAAATAAAACAAGGCTGCAAAGTAGAACTTTGCACATTGCTTTCTCATTATTTTCCACTTTTTAAAAAGCTACTTCTATGAGAAAGCCAAAATCGATAACGTACTTTTTCATAATTTTGCAAAAACCAATAAATCATGAAGAAACAATGTGCAAAGTTCTACTTTGCATCCTTGTTTTATTTACTTATGACCACCAATTGTCAATGCAATACAAATAAAAATACAAAAATTTCATAATTTATCAGGACGTCGAAAAAAAATAATGACGTGTATTTTCGATTTTTCATTCTTCGCAGATGTCGCAAATTATTGTTATAATTATCTATAACGTCTGTAAAGTATTTAAGATTCACGGTAGAATTGTAAAAGGTTCTCTTGAATCATCAAAACCGTAAATAATATTAGCCGACAGAAATCACGATTTAGAGAAACAAGGGCGTATAAAATTCGCAAAAAATATCAGGTATCCGAGATTTGACAAAAGATCCGAGCGGAAAGATAAATAGCCGAAGATCCGGTGGCTACCGCGAACTAAACCTCCTTCCTTCACTTCTTCTTCTTCATCTTCTTCTTCTTCTTCTTCTTCTTTTTCTTCTTCTCATTCTTACCTCATCATTCTCTTCGATATATAATGTCTTCCAAATAACAAGTTTCATTTTATCGTCACAAGAATAATTTTTCGCACTATACGCAACGATTACTCGATACTTAATTTAGTCTTACTCATCGCATAAATATCCATTATTGTTGCGCCTCGATGACGACCTCGTGTGCCATGGTGAAGGCTCTCGACACCGAACGACCAGTTAAAGCTGCGGGCAAAATATTTAACATATAGATAAAACGTACAAGCGCCAATCAATATATTCGTTATGATAAAATATTCAATGGCTTCATATCGCTAGATAGTAAATCCGGTTGGGTGACGAGAGAAGCTATAATAAAGTATCCATAGGACGAACCGACTTAAGTACAAAAATTATATACAGAGTATATTCAAAAATATATGTATAGCTTTACACATAGAATTGGGCATATATAGCCTATATATGCTCTACGTGCGATCTATATACAATTTGTACGTAAACCCAACTTCAGAGTTGGTCTGGTATGAGCCTTCCAATTCGCTTCATAATTTTTTATACTATTCTATATGTTTGAAAGAAGACTGAATTTTTTAAATATTTTTTTTATTGATACTTTTTTTTCACAAATTCCTTAAATAAAAACTTTGCGCCTCTATTTAAAAATGTATTAGATATAATAATTTTAGAGCCATGACTCAGAGTAGGCAAACGTTCATGTCGATTTTTTCGAAAAAAAAAAACTGTTAAAAATGGAATGAAAACGAGATGACAGTTCTTTAGGTTCTTCAGGTTCTAACTTAAATTCTTTTTTTCTTCAAGATATCGAATTTAGGCTTTCACTGTCATTCTCAAGTCGCATATTCTACTCCAGAAAATATCGGCTATATGCCATTTTTCCATGATTTTAAAAATCATTACTTATTTCTGTTTCTGCACTAAAAAAAAAGCTTGGTTAGAATTACCAAAAAATTGGTTAAAAATGTTATCAAGATAACTTGGTGGGCACAAACAAGTTATTGACTAACATAACCAAGTTATTAGCTAACATAACCAAGGATTTGGTAAGACAACCAAGTATTTAGTACGCCTAATCAATAACTTGGTTGCGCCTACCAAATTTTTCTTGGTAAAATTTTAAATCAAAATCTTAATAAGCCCAATCAAGCGTTTATCTCCGTGTGATTTCAGAATTTACAGATCCGATTTCCGGTCGGAAAATCCAACCTAATTTTTTTTTCTTCAAGATATCGAATTTTGGCCTTCACTATCATTCTCAAGTCGCATATTCTACACCAGAAAATACCGGTTACATGCCTTTTTACCATAATTTAAAAAATAGTGACTTTTTTCCGTTTCGGAATTCAGAATTCAGAAATCCCGTATCCGGTCGGAAAATCAAACCTAAATTTTTTTTTCTTCAACATCTCAAATTTTTGCCTTCACTGTCATTCTCAAGTCGCATATTCTACCCCAGAAAATACCAGTTACATGCATTTTTACCATGATTTAAAAAATCAAGACTTTTTTCCGTTTCAAAATTCACAGATCCGACTTCCGGCCGGAAAATGGAACCTAATTTAACATGATAGTATAATTTCTATCCATTCACCACTTCTAATAGCGATTCACGAAACTAATAAAATGTCACAAGTTCTTATATCGAAATTCGAAAATGCAAATTATTTCATCCACGATAATCTGTAAAAGTCACAGTACGCTAATAAAAATGTTAATACCGAGGTTTGATGGTTAGCGCATCCGCTGCTAGTGTATATAACATGTATACATACAGTATATGTCCAATTTCTTATATCGGACTATATATAGTTTTTTTACTCGAAGATAAGATCCTCTTCGCTGACAATGACCCCTCTCGGAATCGCTTTGCTCATCGTCATAATTTTTTATTATTTTTTCTCAACACTGACAGATCTTCTGCAAATCCTCGTGAGCAAATTCCGCTTGGATTCTCAATGGCTGCATTTCTGGCAGCGATCAAGAATTTAATCCTTCGCCTTTGGTTCCAAAGAGCAAATAGGATTTCGTGGAAGCGATTAAGGTGTCTGCAATTTCGAGTGAAGGGACCAGTTGCTACAATGCTGAAGCTGAAGAGGATGAGCTCCTCCTCATCCCCTCGAGCTAAATGAGTGCAGCTAAAGAAATGTGGACTTTCTTTGTAGGGAGCAATCGAGTGAAATACCTTCAACTTTTTCTACCCAATAAATTTCATAGTCCATTCGCTCTGGAGTGACCACTTGTTCAACTTTTCCAGCAGGCAGAAGAGTTAACTAACCTGCTTGGCTGGAAACACTGGATAGATGCATCAATGAACTGGATGGCAGTATCAGCGAGATTCTTCGGTTTGGCAGACTTTGCGAGACCTGCGAGATAGCCTCTCGGTTAACGAGCGTAACGAGCTAGCCAAGCTACCGTTACATGTTTTGCTTTTTTTGTGTAGACTTGTGTAGACGAAGACTTCATCTTGCGAGTGAACGTGGCAAACGATATCGCGCCGTGGATTTGCTCTATACGTTGATCTTTGCGTTCCCAAGCGAGCCGGACTAAGGTGAGAAGGATTTTAACCCTATCACTGTCATGAACGTATAATTTGCTCGGCCGAATTGTCTCGTGACTACGCGGAAAAAACGGCTTCGTTAGGCCAACTAACTAGGGTGAATGCACCAGTAATTGAACAGTTATCAGTGAATGAACAACAGCTACCCGAGTAGAAATTCAGAGCATTACATCAGGCGTTAATCTGGTGCAGCTAAGGCCTTATCACGGCCATCTCGTACCAGGGCCTTATTGTGCCTAGTGTAACGCTAAAAAATTCTGCTCGGGTATTTGTAAGTTCGTAGGTAATTCTGGCGACTTGGCTTACTATTAGATTTTTAATTTGTTTATTTTTTAGCTATCTACTGCGCTTATTTTGTCGCAGAAGCCTATTTTTTTACTAAAAGTGTAGGTTAGATTGGCCCGTTCATTTACTGGTGTTTTTGGATTTTACACTTTTAGTATTTATTTTTATATACTCTGCGATGAAAATACGATATTTCTTTAGTTGCATCACATAATTCGACATTCTGGTCTCCCGTTAAAATTTTCGCAGACAATCTCGAAACATTGCATTTTATAAAAACCCATGATAAACAAATTGTTCTCCTTAACTGTTCATTTACTGGTGACTCTACCCGACAACTGCCGTTTTACCGTAAAAACGACCGGGTGGTGTTTGCGAATAAAAACCGAAAGTTGGTCGTAACAATCGTAAAAACGACTGCCCTCAAAAATTTCATGCGGTCGTTTTTTTTTTCAGTTTACCATAGAAAACCTAAAAAACAACCAAAAACATTGTTAGGGCAGTTGTTTTCATGGTTTTTACGACCGAATTCCGGTTTATTCTGTGCAAAAAACCATCCGGTTGTTTGACGGTGGTTTTTACGATGAATTAGTTGGAAACGACGGTTGTCAAGATTGCTAAGGATGAAAATTTGTTGCCACAACCATCCGGTTGGTCGGTATAACGACCTGGTATTAGTCGCATTTACCATTCCGACTTAGTTGACTTAAATAGGTCACACAACGAATTTTATTCGTGTTCCAACTAAGTAAGATAGTTGGGGCCAAAATAGTAGTTGGCCCCAACTACTTTGTATTTTAAGAGGACTGAGTAACCTAAAAATCATGATAATTAAATGTTGCTGCAATTGCATATATAAAATTAAATTTAAAAAACTGATTAAAAAACAAAACCACTAAGCTTGGAAATTGAAATATATTTCATAAACGGAATTTTTTTTGTTGCCATTTTAATCGGTGTAAATATTGTATTTCATTTTTCACTTGTAGAAGTACGAAGATTTCATCTCGCGAGGGAACGTGGCAAATGATATCGCGCTGTGGATTTGCTGTATGTGTTGATCTTTGCATTCCCAGGCGAGTCAGACTAAGTTAATACGAATTTTAACCCTTTCACTGTCATGAACGCATAATTTGCTCGGCCAAATTGGCGCGTGACTAATTTGTGTTGGTATATCACTTCGTCCTTTAATATAATTACACTACCGTCTTTAGGGAAGTACTATTTGTGATTTAAGAGGACTGAGTAACCTAAAATTCATGATAATTAAATGAAGCTGTAATTCCATATATAAAATTGAATTAAAAAGAACAAGTGATTAAAAAACAAAACCACTAAGCTCGGGGTAAATATTGTATTCCATTTTTCACTTGTCGTAGAGATACGAAGACTTCATCTCGCGAGTGAACGTGGCAAACGATGTCGCCCGGTGGATTTGCTCTGTACGCTGATCTTTGCGTTCCCAGGCGAAATGGACCTCGCACATTACGCGTAAGGGTCTTGATCTCTGCATACGCAGCTTCTGGCTTTTTGCATGAGACTCATTAACAGTGTAGAATTTACGAAACTGCGATCACTAAAGTGATAAGGATTTTAATCCCTTCACTGCCGTGGATAAATAATTTTCCTGGACAAATTGTCTCGTGACTAATTTGTGTTGGCATATCACTTCGTCCTGTAATATAATTACACCACGGCATTTAGAGAAATAACATTTGTAGTTTAAGAGGACTGAGTAACCTAAAAATCATGAGAATTAAATGGTGCTGCAGTTGAATGTACGAAATTTTTGATCATCCTGTATTCAGTCATCAGTATTCTACAACCGTATTAAGTTTTTAGGCTTTGACCGAGAGGATATATATGGTATTATAGACTTGCGACTTTATCGGTCGATTTTTTCTTTTCGATGGAATTTTGCGAAGCACATCTCGCCCGGGTCGTGGCGGAATTTTTTCACAATATGTTCGCGACTAAAAATTCGTCGATTGTAACTGCTTAATAAATTTATCTAATTTATTAAGCAGTTACAATCGAAATTGGTAAGAATTCGAATGAATATAGCGATCACAGTTTCAGACCCAAGATGTGCTTCGCAAAATTCCGTCGAAAAGAAAAACTCGACCGATAAAGTCGGAAATCTATAATACCAAGTATTCCTCAACTGCAAGGAAAACGCAATGAAAAAGATGAAAACGGCCGAAACAAGAACAATCCGAAAACTAACGCGCATCCGACACCCTGACAATCCGATGCACAATCCTAGCAATACTCTTCTCTACAAATTAACAGGTATAACTCCGATAATAAATAGGATTCAGCTCCCTGGGCAGACAATTTGTAGCGTTATATCCGGCGCCAATCAGATCGCGTATAGTGCCATATCTACCCTGGCAGGGCCTTAGCTGTGCCAAATACGCGCCGGACGTAACGCTACAGATTTTCTACTAGGGTCTCTAGGATCACTCAATTTGCCTGCAAACAATTAGAAAACATCAACGAACTGTCTCAGACCCCTTCAGAGGAATCGCAAACCGAAACATCCCGCACACACAATTCACCAAATTCTAGAAAGACTAGCTGCACGGAAAGAAATGTTTGGTTGTGGCAACTACGTTTTCGATTTGCTGTACACAATGTCTAAAAAATTAGTTGCCTCAACCATATCGAATAGTAACCTCAACTATTCACGATTAATTCTCGATTGGATTAGTTAGGTTAACTAATCCAATCGTTGGGACTACCATTCGAATCGTCGGTATTATCGGCAATACGTCAGTTCTACAGAACCCATCTCTACACAGACCCATCTGTACACGAGCATCTGTACACCATTTTTTTTACACGTGTTTAATTGAGCACAACGAAATTGTACACAACACGAACTTGACAAAGCGGAATTTAAAACGAATAACCTTGTCACGACGAAACCTTGCGGAAATTTAGTTCGACACGGAAAAATTGAGCACGTCCGTAATCGTTATGACAAAACTTTGCAATCGGATAATATATTTACCGACTGGCAATTTTGTGTTGAGCCTATTTTGCCGGCTCAACGCAAAATTGCCAGTCGGTAAATATATTATCCGATTTAAATCGGAAGATTAGCGTCGGTGTCGAGATGGGTCTGTGTAGAGACGGGTCTGTGTAGAGATGGGTCTGTGTAGAGATGGGTCTGTGTAGAGATGGGTCTGTGTAGAACATCGTCGTGTACAACTTGTGTCGTGTCGAAGGTTCGTCGTGGCAAACTTTACCGGGCCGTAGTCGCGTTGTGTAGAGATTTGTCGTTACAAAATGGTGCCGTGTCGAGATTTACCATTTCGATCTTGTGCTACGAAGAAATTTGTTGTGTCGAACTAGTGCTGTGAGCAGATTGATGATGCCCAGAGTATGCTGTGCAAAGTTTTGTCATAACGATTACTCACGTGATCAATTTTTCCGTGTCGAACTAAATTTCCGCAAGGTTTCGTCGTGACAAGGTTATCCGTTTTAAATTCCGCTCTGTCAAGTTCGTGTTGTGTACAATTTCGGTGTGCTCAATTAAACGCATGTAAAAAAAAATGGTGTACAGATGCTCGTGTACAGATGGGTCTGTGTAGAGATGGGTTCTGTAGAACTGACGTATTGCCGTATTATCATTCGAATCGTCGGTATTACCATTTGAGTAGCTAGGGAAATAGAATAATCGATTGGTTGTGTCAACACATTTCTTGGTTATGGCAACTAATCTTTTTTTTCCGTGTGTAGACAACGACCCGATATAATAGTTACACTCCACTAATATTGCTCTTGTAAGCCGCAATAAAAAATACACCTTTATAAATGAACATCGGAATTAGACACAGCTACTCATGGGCTGAAGGACTCCGGTGGATGACCCGTTGCCATTATGTATATATAAAATTATAAGTGTATATTTGTCAAAAACTTTTGTAATGTTATCCAGTCACCATGTATAATGTCAATAAATTCATTTTACTACTACTACTACTACTACTGATTATACTTGGGCCAGACACAGTCTTATTGCAAAAGGAATTGAACCTTGCAAAACCAATTCGGTTCATCGGTGCAACCGATCGAAAGAATATTTGAACCAATGAAGGTTTGAGGTTGCTCAGTTTTTTTTTCTTTTTTTTTTATGTTGAATTTCCACGGTTTTAGGTGACGCAACCCCTTAAGAACAACTTTTTTCAACCAACTGATAAATATCATTACCCATATATTATTTAAGGACTGGAACTACCAACTTTCGTATCGGCATTATGAACCGTTAAGTCAACCAATTCCCTTGCTAAGAAAATTTTAGCTTTTTTAAACACTGCACTAGAAAACTTTTTCCTCCAGTCCTAAAATGATAGATAATTTATTCTACTTATCAGTTGTCTCAAAATAATATATAACGAATATGCACAGAAAATTATATCTTTCTATCTGGCTTAATAATTATTTTCAAAAATATGTTGTATTTTTTTATTTTCTTTTCCTTTAATTGTGAGCACAGCAAATTATAGACATGACAGAAATATAATTTTGTTGCATGAATGTGAAAGTCCCGTAGTGAATCGATTAACATATGAGTCAATAATTGATATCATATCATTTAAATCGCTTATTGCCTCAGTTGAGCTGACTCACAATCTTTCGAACATTTAATAATAGGACTAGGGTTATAGTTCGTGGGATCCATATCCTATTTTAATTGGTCTGAAAGCAATCTTCAGTTCCGTTAGAATTTAAACGATTCGACTACAGGTAGCGTGGCCCTGTCGCTGGTTCGTGAATGAGCCAAAAAAAAACTTGTTATACGACTCTCGAAACAGCAATTAAATTCTATATTATTACTATTTGATATTTAACTTTTTCAATGCATCTGAACATATTGCTGCACTGTTTAAAAATATATCAAGTATTTCCAATGTAAAAAAATATATTAAATTTAAATTACCACTATTAATATAAGCTAACTGCATTTTACATTTAATTCTAATACGAATATTTCAAATGACTTTCAAACCACTTTTTTAAATGAATTAAAATTTTCTTGTTTTTTTTAAATAATAATATTTATTCATTAATGTTTGCCATTAATTAAATATTATTATTTTATTGCATTTATATTTATACAGCTTACATTAAAATTAATGTAGAAAATCTAAAAACCTTTTTTTTAAATGAATTAAAATTTATTATTTATTTTTTTAAAATAATAATATTTATTAATTAATGTTTGTCATTAATTAAATATTATTATTTTATTGCATTTATATTTATACAGCTTACATTAAAATTAATGTAGAAAATCTAAAAACCTTTTTTTAAATGAATAAAAATTTATTGTTTATTTTTTTTAAATAATAATATTTATTAATTAATGTTTGCCATTAATTAAATATTATTATTTTATTGCATTTATATTTATACAGCTTACATTAAAATTAATGTAGAAAATCTAAAAACCATTTTTTTAAATGAATTAAAATTTATTATTTATTTTTTAAAAATAATAATATTTATTAATTAATGTTTGCCATTAATTAAATATTATAATTTTATTGCATTTATATTTATACAGCTTGCATTACAATGAATGTAGAAAATGTAAAAAGTATTTTTAAAACTTTTATATTTTGGCGAAATTTTTTTTACAGTCTTAAGTGGAAAATAGTAATTAATCTCTGGACATGCGTTAATAATTGAACGTCCGGGTCGCAGCACCTGCTGATTTACCGTGATTAGAGAAAAATTTAAAAAAGCCATTTTGCAAACGACGTTTGCTGAGTTTATTTATGAATTTTAGCTTTCCACGTCATTATCATATAAATCAATGCCTTATTACGACGGAAAATCATCATGTTTGAACGAATCGATTGGACGTACTAGCTGGATATGGTGATGGCTTCGATCACCGCGAAAGAATCGATCGAACGTCCAATCGTCCCGATTGCTCACGTACAGCGTGATGCGCAGAAAAAAAAAGCGTTACCGTCGATGATCGTTTAATCCGGTCGATGATGAATCCTGAACGAAAGGTCAGGAGCTCCGGCCAATCGAGGTAACCACTTACCACACATAATCTATCTTCTAGTCACATCTGTATGAATTTTGAGTCGCAGATTTCAAAAACAACATCAGTAGAACCATGAAATTCGATGACGCTAATAATATTTTTACGACTACGCATCCCAGTGTATTAATGAAATAATCATCATAATAACGAAACAATCACCATAAGGAATTTTTAGTACAAATTTTTAGTATAAACACAAGTTTTGCAAAAATTAGCGCCATAATGACATTTTTTTTTTAAATTAAAAATTCCATAAAATCTGAATGACTTTACCGATTTCGGCCAAAATCAATAGAAAATAATACTAAGTGCAACTACTTTTATAAATAATTATTCAGCACAATAGACTAAATTTTACGAAAGTTAAAGTGAACACGCGATTTTAAAAAAATTTGTATTATAATAAAATAAGTCCGAATTAAAATGTATTTTAAATACTTAATAATTATTGTCTCATGGGTTTATTTGAATTAAATAAAATTTTATTCAGATACAATTAAATCTATTTGAAATCAATACTATTTATTTGAACGAAATATATTCTATTGGATAGAAATAAAATCCTATTATATTGGCATTTGAAGAATGCATTTATTTAATTTCCGGCCTAAAAGGATTTTATTTCAATTAAGTAGAATTTATTGCATTGAAATAAATCGTATTATTTTCAAATAACATTTATTTGAAATATATTCCCTATTTTATTGAAACAAACATGATTTCTCAGTGTGCATATTGGATGAATATTGAATCCTAAATTATTAATATTTATTGCAGAAGTATGAGCAATTTCATTTCTTCAATTCACAATAATTACACGTAGATGGTTTAAAAATAATGTATTATGTTTTTTTTTTTTTTCATTTTATGGTAACGTCCTGTCAATTTTACGGTTTTGCTAAACAGACTATGTAGAAAATTTGTAGCGTTACATCCGGTGCAAATCCGGTCCTGGCTATTAAAAGCCCTGACAGGGCCTTTGCAGTACCTGATTCGCGCCGGATGTAACAGATTTTCTACAAAGGGAACGAGGCAGAAACCTCATAAATACCAACTAAAAAAAATTCTTTCCATCTCGTTCTTCCTTTATGATCTACATAATTTAATTTACAGTTTCTATTCCGTTTTGGTCAAGACTGAACGTGGAGCCAATTAAGCAAGTAACGGTATTTCATGAGATATAACTGAAGTCGCTACCCCAACTGTAAAGATGCACATTAAATCAGAGATGTACTAGATTCAATAAGGCAAAGGGTCAAGGAGATTAATTTTCAACGCTAATTAATTAATCAATATTATCGTGATGATATTAGATTGGACAACATATCGTTAATGTTATTCGATGGCGCTATACTTATTAGTCAAGAGGGGAATCGCCACGAGTCTTCGGATCTCCCTTGAATATCTCCGAAGCCTTAATAAAATTGCGTCACTTTCCATTTTACACCGCATACCGATCAACCTGTTCACTTCACCACATACACAAACACGGATTTCACTGTACATACTAACGTATGATGATCGTTAGGCAGCGGTCGACGGCGCGACTCTTCCGCCTCGAGGCAGAAGGTCGCATGTCTGGCGAGAGTAGCACACATGACCATAACATCATAACTACACTGTAAAAAATGTTCGCGTTTTTCCTATACAAACGTCTATGAATTTTGTAAAACTTGGTATAGGAAATCGGAATTAATATGTTTGCATAGTAAATTTAACACATATATGGGGGATTCCACGGGACTTTCGCCACCCCGAAAAAAAAAATCTCAAATTTTTTCTAAAAATCAGATTCAATGGTGTCTATTGATGGACCAAATTTCAAAATTCTAAAAAAATATTTGACCGGATATGCAAATTTTTCCGTTTTTTATCATTTTTCATTTAATCTGTAATATCTAAGAAACTATTGATCGTATCGAAATCATTAAAAGACGAAAATGTGCATTTTTTAATTGCCAACAAGAAAAGAAATATATTCAAAATTAATTGTTTAATTTCAGGTCACATTTTATGGAAAAAACAACAAAATTATTATTTTTTTATGGTTGGACTTCAGATTTTTTCATCGGACAAATTGTCTCGGAATCTTTGAGTGATCGCCGAATTTTGAGTATTTTTTTTTTCATGGGATGGCCAAATGCTGTGACGTTACAGCAATTTGAATGTTTTCAATATCTAAAAAAAATCCATATTCAAAATTTAAATTAATTAAAATGGTTGGACTTCAGATTTTTTTCATCGGACAAATTGCCTCGGAATCTTTGAGTGATCGCAGAATTTTGAGTATTTTTTTTTTCATGGCATGACCCAATGCTGTGACGTTACAGCAATTTGAATGTTTTTAATATATAAAAAAATCCATATTCAAAATTAAAATTAATTAAAATGGTTGGACTTCGGATTTTTCCATCGGACAAATTGCCTCGAAATCTTTGAGTGATCGCCGAATTTTGAGTATTTTTTTCTCATGGGATGGCCCAATGCTGTGGATCTTACAGCGATTTGAATTTTTTTAATGTATTTAAAAAAATGCATATTGCTGTAACATCACAGAATTAAGCCATTTTTTTTTTGGGGGGTGGCGAAAGTCCCGTGGAATCCCCCATATATGAATTTTGATAATCCGGTGATTGGAAATTACAACACATGATTATTAAATCATCATTTACTAAATTAGTATATGAAAATCAATATGCATTTTCGGAATTTTCGTACCCGATTTGAAATTTAATATACATTGTTCCATTAAATGTAAGATCAAAGTTACTCAAATTACAGTGACTGGTATTGAAAAATACCAAGTAAAGTATTTGCAATTTTGTCTATATGGGTATATTACTTTATGAAAAATGTTTGCGTTTTTGCTACACAAAAGTGTGAGAAATTTACAAAACTCGGTATAGGAAATAAACATTAATATAGTTGCATAGTAAATTTAGTATGCGTGTATGGATTTTACCAAACCGGTGATATAAAATTACCTCACATGTTTACTACATCAATCATTACTAAATTAGTACATGAAAATCAACATGAATTTTTGGAATTTTAGTGAGTGATTTAAAATTTAATACACATTTTCCAATAACGAAAAAAAAGCCGCACTAGATCGCTAACACTTGCCACTTAGCATCGACTTCTGATAAGTTACTCGAGATTTTCAAAAAGATTCCATTCATCCAGAAATTATGTTCACTTGAAAATATTTCCAACTCACTTTGCGCTCTGATTGCAATCAATTGAATATTTTGTTATGTCAATTATGAGTATGCTTGATATAAAAAAATATTTTATTTGTTGCTACTAAATACTTTCTTAATCCGGAAAAAAGATCTAGTTTAAACGACCAAATACATGTATTAGATATTTTTTAATAAAATCAATTGGAACTATCTTATAATCCAATATATATTTATTTCCTTTCATCATTGGAGTTTATTATTATCGACATGCAACATTTATCGATTTAATTTAATTCTTGTCGTATATTTATATACAAATTATACATTCTTTAAATCGGCAGCGGTGGGCGCGAGGTTGGTGCGTGGCTCGACCGTCTCCACAGTTAAGCAGCATTATTTGCGGTCGTAACTTGGATGGGTGACCGATTAGCCGCGCACTGCTTTGTGCGCCAACTGCTGAGCGGGAGGCAGTTTCTGAGCTTCTAAGGAATAGTGAGGAATATTCTAATTTAAAATGTTTTTTTTTAATCAACATTTTTTTTTAAATCAGGTGTGAAGTTTAATTATATGACTGCCGATCCAAATAAATATTTCTTAGATTTGAATATATATTTACTATTCAATAAGTATATGAATTACAAATAAAAAAATGTATTTGAGGTGAATGGAAGTCTAGTAGGTCGGCATCCAAATAAGAAATTTTATTTCCGATGCGTAGATTCTAGACGAAGATCTTTTTCCTGGGTGTAAACCCTCTGCAAAAAAAACCCTATGCCTTTTTTCATACTCCCAAAATAAATCGTCTAAGTTAGGTCTTTTTTTCGGCCGCTATAGTCGTGTTACCCCTCAAAACACTAATTTAATTATTATTTCTCAATGATTTAACTTTAAAACCTAAAATCTTATTCAGAAGACCTCAATATACGTTAAAGGAGTTTTTTTTTAGTTTCATAATATAACGCATTTGTAAGCAATAGAAAAACGCGGCCGCGACTCTGAAGATGTCAGAAACCGGGCCGGTTACCTTACGTCAAGAAGTGAATGTAGGGGAAAAAAATGAATGGCGTTTTGAGTATGCATAGGAACATAGACACTGAATATAAAACGTCCGATAATTGTACTAACGCGATATACCTCGGCCGGAGGTCCGAGGGGAGTGAAACGTCCGCCGGGAAATCCGAGCATATGCATTCACGGTGCATCGCGAGTGTACCTCCGCCACTGAGCTCTTCTATGTAGATATATTATATCTGCATAGAGTCGTAGTACGTACGTGTCGCATGGCTAGATCGTAGCAATTGCCAAGCAGGATGGCCCTATTGCAATCTAGGCCGAGCGTCAAATTGTCAATCAAGGTCGACGCTCCATTGATTATACTGCGTTTGCTTAGGAGGGTTAATGTAAAGTGTGAAGTATTCGGTAATACAATCTGAGGTGTGAAGTTTAATACCGATAAACCTCAATTGCTTTGAGTAAACATCTAAAATCTCTGTTTTCGATCTCTACAAATATTTTTCCCACGACTGTATAATGATATGCAGACAGGATATCTTCCGCGATGAGTCGACATTCACTTATATCGTAATTCCTCACGTTCATCAGTCAACCACATTCGGCAACGTAAATTCTCGTTTAGGTTTTTTTTTCTTCACAAATTCTTGACGATTTAAGGAGATTGGAGCGCTCCACACTAGTCAAATCAGTGCTAAATTTTTAAAAGCGTTTCTACAATTTCAGATGGTTTAATAATCTGTTCCAAGGTGTTAATCACATAGCAGCATTAGTTCTCGATATTCAAATACATCCACAGCTGTATATGAACAGTAAATCGATCAATATCTCCAAATTTCCGATGTCATGTTTTTTCATCCAGTTTTGGAAAAGGGTAAACCGTAATATCAGTCCGATTATGACGAAACGTAGCTCATTTTGATCAGTGGAAGATCCTTAATCGATTGACCGTCCGGATTTTCTATAGTATCAGTCGTTCAAAAGTTACAGCCATTTGTATACTTGATGTTAGGTTATGATAGGATAAACAAACGCTTGTATCTTTTGAACTACTAATGCGATTTACAAAAATAGACGGCCAATCGATAGAATAACTTTTAGTAAACAAAATGAGCTATTGGTCGTCATAATCGGACTGATATTACGGTCCACCCTTTTAAAAAACTGGATGAAAAAACATAACATCGGAAATTTGTAGATATTGATCGATTTACTGTTGATATCACAGCTGTGAATGTATTTGAATATCAAGAACTAATGCTGCTATGTGATTAATACCTTGGAACAGATTATTAAACTATCTGAAATAGTAGAAACGCTTTTAAAAATTTAGCACTGATTTGACTAGTGTGGAGCGCTCCAACCTCCTTAACAGCTCGATTTGTGGACCTGTCCCTTGGATGTTTCTGAACTTCCTCGCGCTTCCAATTCCTGTTACTATTCCATATGACATCAATTTTGAAGATTCGGTTGTTATTGTTGTTATCATTGTTGTCATTGTTATTGATATGCTAAAAAAGATTCGATTTGTGGTCCGATAAGCCATTTGCAATTATAAGAAAACAGTATGTAATTGAGATTCTGGGCCGTACACAAATTTTAAACATCCAAGCAGAACCATTTCCTATGGTTCGTAATTCGTCTCTATATATTCGTCAACCATATTCGGCGACTTAAATTCACGTTCATTTGATCGTTATATATATTTCTTTTCCTTTACAAATTCTTGAGGATTTAACAGTTCGGGTCACGGACCTGTCTCTCGGATCTTCATGAGCTTCCTCAGGAGTACAGTGCTCCAGACACACCAAAGAAGCCGCGAATGTTATGCTACTGTAGTAGCATACTACTGTTGGTCGTGGCAAACGCAAAGCTCATCTCCTGTTGCAGTTGTCTCTCTGTCTTTTTCTTCTCTCTTCTCTCTCTTTCTCTCTTTCTTTCTGGCCAGTTGGAACCGGTTCCTTTCGGCTCGTCCAGTCGAGTTGCACCGCGTCTGCACAACTACCGTGGATCTTCTCGCAGAACTTTTCGCTGCGGGAGATCACGCAGAGACACACCGCTCAAGATACGAAGAAAGTCCAGACGCAAACACAGACGCAGAGGCGTAGATACGATGTGCACGTGGATTGAATTAAAGCCCCGTCGCTAATCGCTGCCGATCTCGATTCCGTTGGTCGCGTTGGTTCTCCCGATTCCATGGAAATCGAACACTGCTGCATTCATCGTCCACCTCTTCTACCCGGTGAATCTACAGGTGGGTCGAAAAGGATTCTTCGTGGAGAAAACACCAAGGCAAGAAATTCAAGAGGATTATGCAAAGAAGTGTCTACGCCTTTACTATCTTTAGGTGAATCCTTATTGCATTCACTTGGCGTAACTTCACTGAGATTCGCTGCAACGACGGTCTACAGTCTTTGCTTATCTGTCTTCCTTATCATAAAACCTATACATGTTGACCCACACGCTACATTGCAACAATATTTTCAACCCCGTGTAGGAGGATGTTTATGGACACAGCTGTAGTGAGAATATTTTCAATCCAGTCATGGAGAAATGTACACGGAGAAGAAAACTTCAGCTGTATCAGCAAATCAGTTGGTAATATAGTGACAGCAAGACTTATTTTTTAACGCATCCAAAAGGATTTGTTAGGACAGCAAAAAATATTTGATAGGCTAGCAACAAGATTTACTAAGCCAGCAAAAATATTTGATAGGCTAGCAACAAGATTTACTAGGCCAGCAAAAATATTTGCTAGGCTAGCAACAACATTTGCTAGGCCAGCAAAAATATTTGCTAGGCTAGCAAAAAGATTTACTAAGCCAGCAAAAATATTTGCTAGGACAGTAAAAAGATTTACTAGGCCAGCAAAAAGCTTTGCTAGGCTAGCAAAAATATTTGTTACGCTAGCAAAAAGATTTGCTAGGCCTGCAAAAAGATTTGCTAGGCTAGCAAAAACATTTGTTAGGCTAGCAAACAGATTTCCTAAGCCAGCAAAAAATTGCCTAGGCCAGCAAAAATATTTTTTAGGCGAGCAAAAAGATTTTCTAAGCTAGCAAAAATATTTACTAGGCCAGCAAACAAATTTGCTAGGAGAGTAAAAAGATTTGCTAGGTCAGCAAAAAGATTTGCTAGGACAGCAAAAAAATTCGTCACGCTAGCAAAAACGTTGTCTAGACCATCAAATAATGTCTGCTGTCACAATGGCAGCAAATAATTTTTTACTGTATAATTATGTAGTGATAGCAATTCGTTTGCTGTACCAACAAATTTTTTT
The DNA here is from genome assembly GCA_963970395.1 of Ephialtes manifestator. Taxonomy (NCBI): domain Eukaryota; kingdom Metazoa; phylum Arthropoda; class Insecta; order Hymenoptera; family Ichneumonidae; genus Ephialtes; species Ephialtes manifestator. Next base: position 4,238,532 of record OZ019971.1, read on the forward strand.
TAACTGCTGCAGTAAAAGTCTGTGACTCCGTGCATCACGAGTGAGAAAAAGTATGTCTACGGTTGATCAACGGTTATCAAACCATAAAGCTAAACCACTGGCACGATCCTACATTTATGGTTAATTTTTCTGTGAACTTATGGTCGACTCAGGCGCACCTTTCTATTGATTTTAACTTATCGATGCGGAAGATTCAACGGCAAGTAGCGCACGGATCGGTCATAGGTTCATTACAAATCGACCATAAGACTACAGATTCATGACCGGTTCTGCAGAATTAGGGGAGTGCCGAGTAAATTCAGCAGCATAGAAAAATCAGCAGTGATTTTGAAAAACTAATTTTTCTTGAAAACAAGTTTTTAAACTTAAAATATAGCCGCATGGACCAACAAATAATAGTTGTCACTTATAGCATCACAATTTCCTCAAATATAGAAATATAAACAAAAGTTCTGTTCAACAAATTATTAAATAATAATTATAAATATTAATTTAATTAATTAATTTAATTAATATTTATAATAATTACAAATCTGTTATTACCAAAATATTTTATTATTTTAATAAAATTAATAAATTAATAAAAAATAATTTATTAATTTTATTAATATTATATTAATTTATTAATTTTATTAAAATAATAAAATATTTTGGTAATAACAGATTTATAAATTAAATACAAAAATAGCAATGAGCACATATAGAATTTGTTTTTCTGCTAGAAGTTTCTCCATTTTACGAAATTACTATTTGTACGATGTTTGCATAAATCTTGTTAATATTATAACCATTATACTATTAGAATGTAATATATGCATATCTGTCAGATTTTCTTTACTTTTTATAAAAGAATAAACGGTAAGGCAATCGTGTCCATAATTATAAATAGCAATACAACCTCATTATCGGATATGCATTGATGGTAGCATCAACAGGGCTATAAAAACGATTGCAAATAATTAATAACAAGATAATAAAAAACAGATCCATTAAATAAATAAAAAAAAAAACAATAAGCACATTTTTTACAATTTATTTTTCTGCTGGAAGTTTTTTCATTTTACAAAATTGCTATTTATAAGATTTATAAAAGCATAAACGGCAAGGCAATTATAAATAGCAATACAACCTCATTATCAGATATACATTGATGGTAGAATCAACAGGGCTATAAAAACGATTGCAAGCAATTAATAACAAAATAAGAAACAACAGATCCATGAATTAAATTTAAAAAAAAACAAGAAGCACATTTTTTACAATTTATTTTTCTGCTGGAAATTTTTCCATTTTACAAAATTACTATTTATAGGACGTTTACACAAATCTTGTTAACATAATAACCATTACACTATTAGAATGTAATATGTGCACATCTGTCAGATTTTCGTTACTTTTTATAAAAGAATAAACGGTAAGGCAATTGTGTCATTAATTATAAATAGCAATACAACCTCATTATCAGATATGCATTGACGGTAACATCAACAGGGCTATAAAAACGATTGCAAATAATTAATAACAAAATAAGAAACATCAGATCCATGAATTAAGTTTAAAAAAAAACAATAAGCACATTTTTTACAATTTATTTTTCTGCTGGAAGTTTTTCCATTTTACAAAATTACTGTTTATAGGATGTTTGCACAAATCTTGTTAACATTATAACCATTACACTATTAGAATGTGATATGTGCACCTCTGTCAGATTTTCTTAACTTTTTATAAAAGGATAAACGGTAAGGCAATCATGTCAATAATTATAAATAGCAATAGAACCTCATTATTAGATATGCATTGACGGTAGCATCAAGCGAGCTATAAAAACGATTGCAAATAATTAGTAAGCAGCGATAAACGCCTGAAAGATGTCCGGAGGCAAGTGGAGGTTCAATAGCCGCAATAGTGGCTGAATGTTCAGTTTTGCCGGCCAATTAGCGCGATGCCAAGTCGTTCTTGATATTGATAGCAGGGCGTCGATTGCAATAAGGTTGTCGATCATTACCAATTAAGTTCGCATTGCTATAATCGCATGTTCGGTAACGCTAATTACAGTGCAAACACACATGTTAAACGCATGAGTGAACAGCCCTATATGAATTAGTCATCGCATCAGACTCGATATTACTGTAAACACGATTCTCCGACTAGGATAATATTTTTCTATCTTTATGATTCACCAGAATTACATCATTGTTGTATCTTTGTAATTCGCCTTGGATCATTGATCCACCGGTCAGTTACTTTCACGCCTTCCAAGAACTAGCCAATAAAATAATCGACAATGTTACCAAAAAAATGACTTATTAATTTGCACAAATATTTTTCAAATCAAAAAACGCCAAGATTTTCACATTTTGAGAGTTTCACCAATTCACAAAATGCAAATTGCTTCCTCATTATTTTTCCCTTTTTCATAGAGGAAGCTTTGTAAACAGTACTTTGCATTCTTTTTTTTAATTCTTATTTTCTGATGTTTTACGAAATCGAGAGCGACACCAGTCAATTTTTTTAAAATTTCAAATAACGTAAAATCCGTACCGCTTTACCGATCGTCACCAAATTTGATACGTAGTAGGACTGAATGTTATTGTTCCAGTGCAAAAAATTTCAGTTGATTTGTTGAAGTTTTACCTAAATTAGAGCAAACGGAACATTAATTATATTAAATTCACTTGCATTTTTAACAGTGTACTGTGAAACGGTCGAACCTCCTTAAATCATAACAAAATTCTTTTACGATTTCAGCAAACGCCGGTATCATTTTGACAAGGTGTGCCATTATGCCCTTGTTCCATCGTATCACGTTGCCATTTTGCCCCGCTATTCCCTAATATTTTTCTATCTAAATGATTCACCAGAATTACATCATTCTTGTATCTTCGTAATTCGCTTTAGATCATTGATCCACCGGTCAGTTAATTTCACGCCTTCCAAGAACTAGCCAATAAAATAACCGACAATGTTACGGTACCAAAAATAAAAATGTCTGTAATAATCACAAGAGTAGTTAAAGGGGCATAAGAAATCAAAGGCTCAATTCCTAAGGACAAAAAAGACAAAGCCGGGCAAGGCACTGAATTGTGGTGAACGGTGGAAGTGAAGGAATGAACGATTTTGCCTTCGTTCCCTGAGGCAGAAATCCTTGCCGATTTCCTTTTTTTTTTTTTTGTGGATCTTCCTTCCTCCAGCATCCTGGAGAACAAGTACGATAATTTTGTCTTCTTCTTCATCTTCCAACCAGAGTTTGCGTCTTTTCCTTTGTCGCACTATCCGCGAAGTTGCAAACCGGTCAACGACCGGAAAACCAAGAGCGCACGAAGAAAAGTAATGGGCGTGTTGGTCTCGTGAGGTTAACGTTGCTCAGCTCAGTGACGCTGATTTCCACGTGCAGAGACCGATTGCCATCCATTGCGGTTCAACAGGTCTGGTACGACCTGTAAACCCACATTTCCCGATTGCCCGGCTCCGATCGAACCCGTTCAACCGGACAAACCCGGCGCTACAAGCTGCGCCGGAAAAATAAAAAAAAGAAGAAGTTTCAAACTGTCTCCCATACATGAAAGAAACGGAAGAGATAACATTTTTTTAAATCTAAGATTACCAGTCGTTTAACTAATTCATTTACAAATATATTCAGTTATGAGAGATAAAAATAATTGGTTGCTTAAATCCAGTTTCATTAGTATATTATCTATCGGCTGAGACAATCAACCACAGTTCAATGTTACCTAATTGAATCATAGCAATGCAACCTTTCAAGTATTCAGGACTGTGAATCAGAGATTAAGGCAATAAAGGCAAGTCCTGTCAACATCCCATATGATATCAATTTCGGAGATTAGGCGAATTGTAAAACCTTGCGATACCAATTTTTATTGATATGCTGAAAAAGTTTCAATTTTTGGTCCGTTATATAGGACGTCTGTCTGTCTGTCTGTCTGTCTGTCTGTCTGTCTGTCTGTCTGTCTGTCTGTCTGTCTGTCTGTCTGTCTGTCTGTCTGTCTGTCTGTCTGTCTGTCTGTCTGTCTGTCTGTCTGTCTGTCTGTCTGTCTGTCTGTCTGTCTGTCTGTCTGTCTGTCTGTCTGTCTGTCTGTCTGTCTGTCTGTCTGTCTGTCTGTCTGTCTGTCTGTCTGTCTGTCTGTCTGTCTGTCTGTCTGTCTGTCTGTCTGTCTGTCTGTCTGTCTGTCTGTCTGTCTGTCTGTCTGTCTGTCTGTCTGTCTGTCTGTCTGTCTGTCTGTCTGTCTGTCTGTCTGTCTGTCTGTCTGTCTGTCTGTCTGTCTGTCTGTCTGTCTGTCTGTCTGTCTGTCTGTCTGTCTGTCTGTCTGTCTGTCTGTCTGTCTGTCTGTCTGTCTGTCTGTCTGTCTGTCTGTCTGTCTGTCTGTCTGTCTGTCTGTCTGTCTGTCTGTCTGTCTGTCTGTCTGTCTGTCTGTCTGTCTGTCTGTCTGTCTGTCTGTCTGTCTGTCTGTCTGTCTGTCTGTCTGTCTGTCTGTCTGTCTGTCTGTCTGTCTGTCTGTCTGTCTGTCTGTCTGTCTGTCTGTCTGTCTGTCTGTCTGTCTGTCTGTCTGTCTGTCTGTCTGTCTGTCTGTCTGTCTGTCTGTCTGTCTGTCTGTCTGTCTGTCTGTCTGTCTGTCTGTCTGTCTGTCTGTCTGTCTGTCTGTCTGTCTGTCTGTCTGTCTGTCTGTCCTGTCTGTCTGTCTGTCTGTCTGTCTGTCTGTCTGTCCTGTCTGTCTGTCTGTCTGTCTGTCTGTCTGTCTGTCTGTCCTGTCTGTCTGTCTGTCTGTCTGTCTGTCTGTCTGTCCTGTCTGTCTGTCTGTCTGTCTGTCTGTCCTGTCTGTCTGTCTGTCTGTCTGTCTGTCTGTCCTGTCTGTCTGTCTGTCTGTCTGTCCTGTCTGTCTGTCTGTCTGTCTGTCTGTCTGTCTGTCCTGTCTGTCTGTCTGTCTGTCTGTCTGTCTGTCTGTCTGTCTGTCCTGTCTGTCCTGTCTGTCCTGTCCTGTCTGTCTGTCTGTCTGTCTGTCCTGTCTGTCTGTCCTGTCTGTCTGTCTGTCTGTCTGTCTGTCCTGTCTGTCCTGTCTGTCTGTCCTGTCTGTCTGTCCTGTCTGTCTGTCCTGTCTGTCCTGTCTGTCTGTCCTGTCTGTCCTGTCTGTCCTGTCTGTCCTGTCTGTCCTGTCTGTCTGTCCTGTCTGTCCTGTCTGTCTGTCCTGTCTGTCCTGTCTGTCCTGTCTGTCCTGTCTGTCCTGTCTGTCCTGTCTGTATGCCCGAAAACACAATAATTTTTAAAAAAATCTATAGACCTCTATGAAATTTGGTGTGTGCCTTCTGCATTAAAATCCTGGTTTTGGTATTGAAATTCAATCCAAAATCTGCACTTCTTCTGATACTTTACTTGGAATATTTCTTAGTGTATCGCATTTGTCGAGAGCGCAGAAAAACTGCGAAAAAGCCGAACCAACACAGACGGCCATATTCTACTGATACTCCGGAATTTTTACACTTGTATACGGTCAATGCGTTAGCCAACGTGCGGTCACCCATCCAAGTAGTGCCCGCGAACAAGGCTGCTTAACTTGGGTGATCACTGGAGCCGCGCGCAAAACCCCCATCTTTTCTTTAAATACATTTTTATTAGTTACACAGGTACCGATTAATAAAAAAACTACCTGTTTAGATGGCTTTGTCTGCATCCAAATAGGTAGTTTTTTTAAATTATATAAATAACCTTTTTTTCGGCTGTTTAATTTTCATTCAATATTTATTTATTTTTACAAATAATTTTTTATTGAATATCAACTTAAAAAATTTTTACCAATATTTATAATCATTTTCTAAAAATATTATTGTATTTTTTCAAATCAATTTATTTTGCAGTCGGGAGTTCTTTTTTATTAAATTTATTTAAAGCACAACACCGTTGTCGGCTGGTTTATCGCTGCTAATTTTGCAGAACTTGTATACCATCGATAAAAAATTTAGTTACCACAATGAAATTTCTGTTTCTTTTTCCCCTATACTTTTTAATTTCCCATCGTGTAAAATCGTCGTTATTTGGACATTGATTACCAATGACGTTAATGACTCCGGAATGTAACGCACGGAAATTTGATCGTCGATCGCGTTTCGGCACGAAGATAATTCGTTCCGGAACGTGTGTGTTCGCATCGTCCGGTGAAAAATAAAGTATCGAATAACAACGTTGCTATTACCGTTACGTTCACCCAAGTATATCGAGGAGAGCGAGCGAGCAAGCCGCAATTACCGCACGCGGATGCTACGTGTAAGATATATAGAGGCCTATACTGTTGTAGGTATGTACTGCTGTTGCTGTTGCCGCTGCTGGTGATGCTGCAGCATATGCTGGTGGTACTCGTGCCCACTGGATGCCCGGACCAGCAGACTCGTTTCCTGTCTCTCGTATTTATAGGAGCTTGGCTCTATCTCGAGATAAATAATTCTCACGGGCGACACTGTCGAGGCATTAAACAGCGGGAAGTATCTAAGATCAGGGGAAGTCAGAGTTTGTCTGGTCACTAAATTATATTCATAATAGTAGGATTCTACTGCGACTAGTCGTTCGTGTCGCTATGTATTTCATTTTCCCCCAGAAAAACAAAATATGAACCAAAATATATCTGTAGATATGTGTATGTTATATATATTTTCCGTGAGAAATTGTACAATGATAAAAATATTTTGTGTGAGCTTGTATTATGGGCAAAGGAAACTCTTTTTAAAACAGAAACTGGTATATTAAATTGGATATGTTAGTGGGATGTAAAGTTACAGTCGTTTCTACTAGATCCTATGAAAAGTAGAAAATTTCATATAAAAATTTGTAATTTTACTACATTTACAAATATTTTTAATAGTGTATATGGGACATTCCATCCCGATTTGACCTGGGTCTGACCATCGACTTCCCCGATTTGGCTCGTAATTTTTTGTAGGATTGGTTAGAGCCTCAAATGCACCAGATTTTATTTTTTCAGATTTTAAAATAATCTAATTTAAAATTATTAAAAATTATTATTGTTGAATGTCAAAATTTTCTAGCTTACAGCCAAAGTGGGCAAAATTTTTCTTTTTATTATAGTTATAGTATATAGTTTTTAAGCTTTTGCTTCCTCATAGAGGAAGCTTTGTTTTCGTGAAAATTTTTTTTTTCGAGATTTTCATGTCAGTATGCTTAGAATCACCTAAAAATTCGAGAAAAGTGGTCTAGAAAATATGTCTGTATGTGTGTATGTGTGTGTGTGTGTGTGTGTGTGTGTGTGTGTGTGTGTGTGTGTATGTATCCAGACACTGAAAATTCAATTGCCCATAACTCACGAACGGCACGATGGATCTAGCTAAAATTTTGCACGCAGGTAGAGTATTGACTCCTCTGTTATTGACGTGATTTTTAATTAAATGTATCAATGTAAACAGATTTTATGCAATTTTTAATTTTTTCAAAAAATGTCGTGATCGCTCTAACTTTCGTAAAAGTTCGCCAATTTAGCTAAATAGTTCTTTATAAATGAAGACACGTTAAATGACGTTTGGTATTGAATTTCAGCGAAATCGGTAAAGCGGTTCCGATTTTATAGAATTTTGAATTTTTCGAAAAAAATACATTGTGCTCTAAATTACGTCGAATCTGGAGAAATGAACCGAAATGTTGTACAGTCGGAAAATAACATACAGCCCCGCTGTGTACGCAATTTGGTGATGATCGGTAAAGTGGTTGGGGTTTTACGGCTTTTTGAATTTTTTAATAAATGTAGAATTTCGCTCATAAGTTCCGCGAAAGTTAAGAAAGTAAGATAAAATAAAAAGAATTAAAAATAATAATCGTCGAGAAATGGAGAAAAGCAGATATTGTAGAAAAGGCAGATCCGCCTTTGATGTCGTCGTCCTCGTCGTCGTCGTCGTCGTTGTTGTCGTCGTCCTCGTCGTCGTCGTCGTCGTCGTTGTCATATTTAAATATACATTATCACATTCACTTTCGGAAACGCTCTAATAATCACGAAATAACGTAATAACGAAATAGAAAGAGCGAATCCACAACATGTATATTTATCTAATTAAAACAAGGATGCAAAGTAGAACCTTGCACATTGCTTCCTCATTATTTTTCGCGTTTTACAAAGCTTCCTCTATGAGGAAGCCAAAAATTGAATAACATACTTTCTCATAGAGGTAGCTTTGTAAAACGCGAAAAATAATGAGGAAGCAATGTGCAAGGTTCTACTTTGCATCCTTTTTTGATTTATAAAAATTATGAACAGAATAGAAAAAAGATGCATCCACTACAGGCGATTGGTTAACGTTTATTTATGTAAACTCTATGTAAACTTCTTTTTAGAATTTTTTCGGTTTTTTTAGGAATTCGTCAAATTTTTGAAATTCGAAATTTAATTCGAATAAAATTTCCGGATATGTAAAATTGCAAATATTTTTAATTGTGTTGTATTTCATATATTTGGAGATATATCTGGTGGATATATGTCTGCAAAATATTCGAAATATATGAAGAATAATCTTTTCCACAAAAAAATAAATATTTTCGAAACAAATGTTATTTTCCGTGAGAATTTATGGAACAATTTTCTAGACAAATTATTCTCAAGTCACTATAAAAAATGTATGTGTTTATGCTTATTTTCTGATGGAATAATTAATTAACTATGCAGATATTGTGGAAAGATTGCGGAAGCATAAGGCGACTTGGGGTTCACCGTATTTCGAAGAAAATCGTAATTTTAAGAAATTTTTTAGTCGTCGTGGTCGAAAAACCCGCGGCGAGTTGCGTGAGCGCGATCGTTTTTCGTACTTAACTGATCACTGTGCGTGATTCCTCGTACGAGAAGTTATTACACATCTCCGAACGCGAGCCATGCGCTCTTTCTGTAATCTTCGCACAGTGTACCCTTTGAATTTACGTATGCACGTTACGTTCATTTCGTTAAATTGCCAGTTTCAACTCGAATTATCCGATTCGAGACGGTTTACATACTGTTCAACTCCCTTCAGGGAGCCGCAAGGCAATAACTTTGAGAAAAAAATATAAGGTACTGGAGATAATAATTTACAAATTATTTCAGTTCTTAGAAACAAGTCAAAAATAATATCTTTATTAAAATTGTAAGAGTTGGATTTAGTGTCACGTGATAATAGCATGAATGAAAATTCATGTATTTTAAACTAGCGATTGTCTGAAATGACTCCTTAAGTTACGTCTTCGTTTCCTCGTTGTTACCTGAAGAAGAAAAAAAGTAAAAATGTTAAATCGGCGTTGGATGAGATATTTGTCAATTAATTATTGGTAAAATTTTTAAAACTAACCAAGAACCGGATGAAGATTGAGCTGAAGCCTGAGCTGACGATTGACTCCAGGAACCACCGCCACCACCACCACCACCATGGCCACCTCCACCACCTCCTTGGCATACATTGCATTGACCACCGCTAGGATGAGGTTGATGACCACCTCCACTCGGGTAATAACCACCGCCACCTCCGCTGGGATAATGGCCACCACCACCACCTCCACTGGGATAATGGCCACCACCTCCACTGGGATAATGGCCACCGCCTCCACCACCTTGCACAGGAACTACAACGACTGGGATAACTCCAACGGTACCTGAAAGACAATTAAAATTATATAAATTAATAAGATGCTTTTGATTACTCCGATTATCACACTGAGAGAAGAGTTTGTTAACAGTTAACAAATCTTGGTTAAATATGGCGAACCATTTAGTTATTCTTATTGAATCTCACTTGAGCCAAATAAGATTTGTTAACTATTAACAAATGTCAGCGAGCTTCATTTGCGACAAGCAAATTTTATTTAGCTCAAGTGAGATTCAATAAGAATAACTAAATGGTTTATTTCGCCATATTTAAACAATATTTGTTAACTGTTAACAAACTCTTCCCTCAGTGCATTCCAAGTAAAAAAATATATGGGGGATTCCACGGGACTTTCGCCACCCCCCAAAAAAAAAAAATCTAAAATTTCATCTAAAAATCAGGTTCAGCGGTGTCTATTGATGGACCAAATTTCAAAATTCTAAAAAAATATTTGATCGGATATGCAAATTTTTCCGTTTTTTATAATTTTTCATTTAATCTGTAATATCTAAGAAACTATTGATCGTATCGAAATCATTAAAAGACGAAAATGTGCATTTTTTAATTGCCAACAAGAAAAAAAATATATTCAAAATTAATTGTTTAATTTCAGGTCACATTTTATGGAAAAAACAACAAAATTATTATTTTTTTATGGTTGGACTTCAGATTTTTTCATCGGACAAATTGCCTCGGAATCTTTGAGTGATCGCCGAATTTTGAGTATTTTTTTTTTTCATGGGATGACCCAATGCTGAGAGGTTACAGCAAAACATTCAAATTGCTGTAACCTCACAGCATTGGGCCATCCCATGAAAAAAAAATACTCAAAATTCGGCGATCACTCAAAGATTCCGAGGCAATTTGTCCGATGAAAAAATCTGAAGTCCAACCATTTTAATTAATTTTAATTTTGAATATGGATTTTTTTTTTATATAAAAAAATGCACATTTTCGTCTTTTAATGATTTCGATACGATCAATAGTTTCTTAGATATTACAGATTAAATGAAAAATGATAAAAAACGGAAAAATTTGCATATCCGGTCAAATATTTTTTTAGAATTTTAAAATTTGGTCCATCAATAGACACCATTGAATCTGATTTTTAGAAAAAATTTGAGATTTTTTTTTTTTCGGGGTGGCGAAAGTCCCGTGGAATCCCCCATATATATATTCCGACATATGGAATTGGCCATATATAATCTGGATAAACCTTATATACACTCTATATGCAATCTATATGCAATTTATATATAAGACCAAGTTTGGATTTCTATATTTAATCCTATGTTTAAAATTATATATATTTTTTTTTACTTGGCATAGAATAAAAAGTGAAAATGTCTGAAGAGATTATAATTTGAATCATTAGCTTGAGATTCTCGTCTGCTAATCAATTCTTGACTCTAAATCAGGGCATTTTATCATCATATTACTAAAATTTAATTGCTTTTATTTAACATTGGATATGGAATTTAGGAACACAATGTATTTCAATACACAATACCGCATATTGAATCAAATAAGGGCGTTTTATTCATATTACTGTAAAAAAAAACGGAGTACAAAATATGTGAAAATATCTGAGTAAAAAAAATGTTTGAGTGCACTAAATACAATACTAAGTACACTCGGGTGCAAACAAATTTTTTCCCCAGTAGAAATTTGGAGCGTCACATCAGGTGTGAATCTGGGGCTGCTAAGGCCCTATAAGGCTCTTATCATCGCCTATTCAGGACCTGATTTGTTCGTGGTGTAACGTTAAAAATTTCTGCTCGGATTAGTTGGTATAACAAATATTTTGATTACCGCAAATATATTTTAGACAACTGAATTTAATAATTATTGAAGAAACTAAACATTTGGTTGTCCTAACGATAAATTCGTTTGATTCGCTCAAACGAATTGTTATGTACACCGATTTCGTTCATTCAAACATTTTTTTTCTCAGTGTAGGCAAAACTTTTTCAATAAATTTTTTCTGTTGATAAAGCAAAAGAAAAGTGTTTGGGTCTTGTATCGATTTATTTGGCGAATGCATAGATTTTCATACCTCCACCTCCTTGTCCACCGCAACCTCCTTGACATCCTCCACCTCCACCGCCATATCCTGGATGACCTCCTCCGCCGCTATATCCACCGCCACTATATCCTCCGCCCCCATAACCGCCACCTCCATAACCGCCGCCGCCTCCACCTCCTCCCAACAATTTGCCAAGTTTACACTTTAGACATGGCGCACGCTTCCTTCTTATTTTGTTCGTCGTATTTTCGACAGGCTTAATTAAGTCGACAGCCAATTCTTCTACCGGTTCGTCGTCAGCCACATCACCGAAATCCACTTTGATGACTTTGGTCTCGCCGTCCTTTTGGACCTTTTTTATCGTAAAACCTTCGTCTTCGAGATCCTTAGCAATTTCGTCAAGACTCACAGGTGTCTCTTCATCGTCCGCTTCGACGACGAGGAGTACAGTCGCTACTGGTTCTAATTAATGTTAATAAACAAGAATATTAGTTAGAAATCGTATCCGAAAGAATTTGAAAAAAAAGATAATAATTTAAATTTGAAAAAATCCGAAATTTAAAAAAAGAAAAAAATTATCAGTTTCAATATTCTACCTAATATTCCTGGCATGCTAGTGATGACATCATCAGTAAGCCTTTCTTCGCCATCCTCGAGGTCACTGGAATTCGTCACTGCATAAAGATTTATGAGATAAACTACTCCGTGCTTTGTAACACCTTCGGGATTGATCGCTGGAGGTCGCAGTTCAGTAGACAGCGTCGTATTTTCCACCACTTCCGGTACCAATTCTGAAAAAAAAAAACGTCAATGAACGTCACTGTTTGGAACGATTTGGACTCACTTTAGTTCATCGATTATTTAAAGCTAATTTCATGCAAGATAAATTTTTCATAGCAAAAGGGTGGTTTGTAAATTAGGGGGGAAACATAGCGTGTCTAACCCACATGAGAATTTTGTTTATTAACTCCTGATCTTGAAATCAAAAGAATTTTTATTTATTAGTAGAAAAGTACAATTACAAAAGTATATTTTTACACTTGTGTAAAAATGTGCTTTAAAAAGAAAACATAGAAACTCATATATATTCTGGGAGAAAGATTGAAGATGATTTTTATTTTTATGTTTTAAAACAATAACAATGGAAATATTGAAAAATTATTCTTATTAACATTCATTGTGTTTTATAAAATTAAGGAATCAACTGTGGACTAGCATAAATTCTTTGCTAAAACCCTCATGATTCAATTTCATTTATATGAATCTAGAAAATTGGAATTGAAACATATTTTATAATTAATACAGGAATTTTCGGATAATTGGATACCGTGAATGATCCAAATATGAAAACCAGAACATAATGTACAAAAATCAGAAAACAAACAATACGAAAAGATCAACAACAAAGATCAACTGCTAAGACAAAAATTGACGTATAATCAAGGATATAGCCACCGGTACAAATTCAGTTAAATATTGTATCAAATATTTTTTATCTTTTCTAGGCTTGTGGTTTATTTTTCAAATGTTGAACTCTACTGACTACACAAACTGGATGTTACTTCAATAATCTTGGACTGAATCTCAGATTCTGCAAATGTTGCTCGATTACTATGCGAAAAAGAGAGATGATACCTATTATTTTTCTCTATAGTATATTTGATATATTCCAGTTAGATCCTTGAAATATATATATATCTAATGTGTAGAAAATATAAATCTCCGTTATACATTAATATAATAAAATATATAGTAAATGGTAGAAACTTCTGTATCTGCGTATATTTACATTTTTTAATATTTTTTCATGTAAGGAAGCTCGTAATTTCAATATATTTTTTTGTAGATTATTTTTCTTTTTCATCTAAGGAAGCTTGAAATTTCAATACATTTTTTTGCCCATTATTTTTCATGTTCATGTAAGAAAACTCGAAATTTCTTTTAGAATTTTTCTTTTTACTTTATTTTTCTTTTTTATATAATAAAGAAGCTTGAAATTTCAATATATTTTCTTGCACATTATTTTTCTTTTTCATATAAGGAAGCTTAAAATTTCAATATATTTTTTTGAACATTATTTTTCATTTTCATATAAGAAAACTCGAAATTTCAATATATTTTTTTGTGCTTTATTTTTCTTTTTCATATAATAAGGAAGCTTGAAATTTAATATATTTTTTTTATACATTATTTTTATTTCTCATAAAAATTTCAATGTATATTTACCTGCATCAGGATTAGGGATGACCGGTAAACCGGTAAGGGCTGTTGCCAAAAGCAACGTGCCCAATGCACTGAACCACCACATTTTTTATAAAAATTACTGATAAGCAACTGTCTGTTGCTGGTATTATATTTGCAAGATCACACTGGCCACTGAGAAGATACACAACTCGTAGCTTCTTTTATAGGCAAGTATCCTTCTATGAGGTATGATCCTGACTTGATTGCATAACATCGAACACCCAACCAATGAGTAACGAAGAGTGAGACTCGACGCCATTGTTTACGTCGTGATGAGCATTCGTCCCAACCAAGTGGCGGTTTCATAGAGTTTTGGTTTTTCCAGGGAAAAACCGTGATCCAAGACATAATCAGTCGTTGCTGCTCGATTTTTTGTTCATTATACATGCAATTTGTTAATATGATTTGCAATGAATTAAGACCCGGATGTTCTCTAGTTAAAACTATTATCCTATAGTTAGCTGGAATACAGAAATCCAACTGTGAGGAAAAAACCGCAATTAAGTGTGGATACTCATTGGATTATCTTATTCCGATGTACGAGAAGAATCTAATTTCTTCCTGAAAAGCTTGAATGCACATCGAAAACAAATGACACGTTGTCGATTACGAAGAATTACTTTATTTCTGGTACGTGACTGCGAACAAGTGAATCTCCATGTTAGCAGGTAAAAATTAGTACCCTGACTTCTTCTTTTACTTCTTATTCATCAAGTTGGTCCACATACGTCCAAACACTGCCCAAGAAAATATGTATCTTGTGAATAGCGTTTTGTTCGACAAATGCAAAAATCAGTAACCGCAAAACGTTGTTCGTTGATTGAATTCCTTTTGGCTTCGACGTTCTCAGCAAAAATCTTTAATCTGTCAGTCACGTATTTTTCCCATCAAGTTGGTCTGTTCTGTTTTGTTTTTCAGAGTGAGAGTCAAAATAGCGAATGATCAGAATAGCAACTGGCTGAAATAGCGAATTTCATAATTATGGCCATTTTGGATTTAGACGTCCATTATTGTGAAATTCGGTATTTTAGACATTTGCTATTTTCACTCTCACCCGTTTTTCACTCGTAAAATAAAAATAATAAGCATTGAATTGATAAGATTTTAATTGATTTGCATTGAATGAATAAAGTTTTAATTGATTTGTATTGAATTAATGATTTCTTAAGTTTTAGTACATTTTAAGTTACAATGTTATAACAAAATAATCATTCATGAATTTTCAAATAAATTTAGTAAGTTCGATTTTTTTTACAATTTCCGTTTGAGGAAATCCACATTAAGGAGGTAATAACACCGATAAATCTTTCTTTCAATGATGTGTAGTTTAATAACTCTAAAATGGTACAACATTTACATGCACGCGCGTCCAAACAAATTATCATTTTGCCGCCATATAATTGATAAGAAAAACGAAGTTTTTTTGCGTGCTAATCTAATGACTTTTCCAGGAAAACAATTATGGAATTTTAATTTAATGAACAGATGTTACAAGTTTTCTCACATGTTTGCCTCATAAACTCATAAAAAAATTAAATTTTTATGAAAATTGTTCTACATTTTGGAGAAAAAACCGCAATTACCGTTTGAATTAAATTAACCCAATCTCAGCTGTCAAAGTTTGTTGCTGGATTGCTTTCCTTCCGCAACTTGGATTTCTTCATTGTGCGAGTGAGAAGTCGATAAGAATATTAATTCTCTTTAGCCTTGAAGATCGGCGTAGATCGGATGTATCGATAATGATAAAATATAACAACAATAACAACCGCAATAATACCGATAATTATCATGAACGATCTGCATTTGCGGTTTGAAGCTTATTGAGAAAAGTGTTAGCATATAATTATCATATAGAAATCGGAAGTGCAAAAAACCTTCGGACGATTGCTTGTACCGATCAATTAATTGACCATGAATATTGATTGTCGATACACCGAAGAATGTTTAATACAGCTGCAGTCATCAACTCGTACTAAAATAAAAATTCTTCTTCCAAAATAGAAAATAATTGTACAGAAAAATAATAGATGCTAAGTCAGAATTCTTGGCAGACACAATGCAATTGATGCCACATGTATAACCAGAAACTACGAATTATCTCGATAATAAGCCCTAATTAAATAATCCTATCTGGGAATCCCGATGAATCCCACATGACGTTTGCACCACAAAATAAAGCGATTATTTTGTATGCATTCCCACATATTCAGGAATCTCTGCTAGTATTTGTAACTGTTTTACGATGATTAGACAAGAATGTACCTAGTTTCGATTTAAATGGTAATGAGCGGTTTGAGCTCATCGCGGTTAGTAGAATGTATTGATAATATCAAATTCTTTATTACCTTCCGTCGGCAAAGCAGTCGATTATCGGCTGTAGGTAATTTACCTACCGAGTTCTGGTTTATCGATTGTAGGTCTGTGAAAAGTTAAATGTGCTCTTTGCCAGATGTCGGTGAAAATTATACCATCTTAGTTTGTTGACAGAAGAAGAGAGGAAAATTTCGTCTTCTTTAAATTGCAATATGGCGTTCAGGTAGCTGTTTCAAGATTAGTTATGGAAAGTACAATATTATACAGAGTGGTTCAAAAATAGGGGATGATAATTATGTTCACGTTTATATTTACTATGTTATGTAACCGAAAGTTATGGCAATTGTAGAGAGGTTAAGAATTTTAGATTCTGTACAAGCCAATCATTTCGCCATTTTTTTTTTCAGACTCGAAAAGTGTTCTTCGGGCTATGGAATCTCTTCCTAAAAATTTGAGTACAATATCTTATTTAGTTCTCCTTATTAAAGAATCAATTCGTTCATTAGAGGAAAAAGGAAAGGATATATGATTTTTTTTTTGGATTTCAGCTCATGTTGCAATTGAAATTAATGATATGGTAGACAAGGAAACAAAAAGAGCCATTATAGAAGGCAAGAAAATATACTCATTTAAAGATACCCGGGGCAGATTTCGAAGTATGATGGAGAAAAGATATGTGGAGAGAGTCTGATCGATGCTGATTAAAATCAGATAATTTTAAAGGAAAATAATATTTTGAGACATATTATAATGCTAGTACCAATCTCTGGTTTGAAAATACTTAGATTAATAGAAGATCGATCAGTTCTATTAATAGGTTGAGTCCGAGTCATAATTCGTTAGGCATAAGTTTGAGTAGATTCAATATCATTTTTTGGCAATGTCCAAAGACAAATTTTATTACAGGATTTGTTAAAGAATAAGAATTATCCTCCCTTCAGGGTTGAAACTTTTCTTCATAAGTTAAGTAAAAATGATATCTTTGATAATATCTTATCAAAATTTATTAATTCTATCGACAAGTATATTAAATTGCTCTGCGTTAGGTTAAGTTAGGTTAAGAATTCCCCTAAGCAAAACATTGTTGAGCGAATTTTGTGTAACTTGACTGTTCTCAAACTATATGGGAACTTTATGTTCCCAAGGTTTCTTTTTATACCATCTGATGGTATAAATTAACAAAAAAAAAGTTTATTGACAATACAGTGTTTATAATTTGCCTTTGCATCCGGATCTATTTCATTCAACTTGTAAAAAATGATTTATTCACAGACACACTTTGGTATTATAATCTGAAAAGAAGTTTGGACTTTGAATGTCTATTGTAGAACAGACCTTCGGAATCGGTTGCCATTTTCAACAAATATTGTTTTTGGGAAAACCAAAATGTTTATTCAATTATACTTTCCACACTCGGTACATCTGTAACATATATATATATATTTATAATAGTTCCGGGCCCATAGCTCATCGCACTTATCTACATAGGGATCTGGATTCTTGGAACGATCACAACAACCGAGTGATCGTTCGCTGTCTCGCTCGCTTATAACCGCTATATAACATGGCGTCGAGGGATAATTAAAAAATAGGATTACGTCACGTATAGCCGGAGGATTAGCATCGCAAAGCAATAAGAAGAGCCGCGTTCATGGTTCTTTTGTTGTTAACAAGTGTGCGAGTTCCTCAATGCATCTCCTTGCTAAAGTCCTCAGCAAGTCTGTTCTCACCTCCTGTTCGCCGGATATATAGCAGTTAATTTATGCCCACTTTACTTTTACGTTATTCCTACTTATCTTCCAGTTTGCGCTTGATTCTGATTATTTCTTATCATCAATTATACCATCTTATTCTAATTCAAGTTCAATCGTCCAATCAATCAACACACAATCATCGCATGAATAACAAATAAATTAGATGTCTAATTATAAACATTAATTTTTGTATAAAATATCAAACAAGTCTGCGATTGCGACAGGATCTCTACTTCTGGAGGTTTTCTCTGCTGACCATTTCGCAAACTAGACTCATAAATTTAGTAAATTTATTATCATCAATTATACCACCTTATTTTAATTCAAGTTCAATCGTCCAATCAATCAACACACAATTATCGCTCGAATAATAAATAAATTAGATATCTAATTATAAAAATTAATTTTCGTATCAAATATCAAACAAGTCAGCGACTGTGTCGCTGAAGTTTGATAATATTTCGCCTACAGAAACTTGACTTCTGGAGATTTTTCTTTGTCGACCATTTCGGACACTTGACGATGTTAGTCTCCTAAATTTTTTTGTAGATTCGTATATCTGTGCTTGCTTCTACTTATTTCTCATCATCAATTATACCACCTTATTCTAATTCAAGTACAATCGTCTAATCAAACATCGCACGAATAATAAATAAATTAGATATCTAATTATAAAAATTAACATTTGTATCAAATATCAAACAAGTCAGCGACAGTGTCGCTGAATTCCGATATTATTTCGCCGACAGGATCTCGACTTCTGGAGTTTTTTCTCTGTTGACCATTTCGGACACTCGACGATGGTCGACTCCTCACAAATTCCTTTGGTAAATTCTGAGGATTCTCTTGCCCAGGAAATTTGACGAAACTGACGGATCCAGCATTTGCAGTTCCCTGCACAAATGCAGTGCCTGTTGCATGGTTCACAACCTGTCCACGAGAATTTCCACCACGGTTGCCGGAAGCAGAATTACCCTGTGAGAAACCATTTCCATGGGAACCTCCTGCAATCGCTCCTGAACTGAAAGATCCTTGAGTACTTCCTTGAAAATTCTGTCCAACCGCTGCAGCTGAACCCTGAGCCTGACTCTGAGCATTTCCGGAAGTCTGTACATTATTGTTTGTCCAAGAAGATGGTCCATTTTGTGCCAAACCGCTATGAGACGAAGACTGTCCGAATGATGATCCTCCAGGAGAATTGGAAGTGGCAGAAGATGATGCAGAAGCTCCAGAAATCTGAACACCTGGTTCATTGCCATTTTGTGAATGAGACCAACTTCCAGGTTGTGGTCCAGTCAAAGGACTTTGTGTCCATGACTCACGATTTCCGGAAGAGCCTTGATTGGATCCCCAATTTTGTTGGGTGTTGGATAATGAAGTGGCTGAGGATTGGAGATGTCCGGTGTGAGTTGAACCTTGTCGATGGCCACGATTACCATTGATGGGCCGATACTCGGTTATCAAAACTTCGGGACGACGTTGCTGCCAATTGTCATCAACGCTAACGTCCAATCGGAGAGGCTTTTGTGACGGCCCATGATGACCCTGACTCACATGGAGCTTTGGACGTCCTCCATTCGGATTGTAAAGACCTGTAGAAAAAGTTATTTCTCTATATTTGATGGGTCATTCCATACCAAGTGGGCCACCCAAATTTAGCATGGTCGCAAAAAGTATTCCAAATTTTTTCAAAATTTGTTTAGAATATCACGAACATCCATAAATTATTTCCGAATTTTAGCACCTGAACAATTCCACGTAAAATCGGCCGGATTTGGGTGTTTTTTGATCTCGCATTTTTTTATTCGAATGAAACTTTTTTTACGCAAACTATACCCAAAAAAACAGACCCGTATTTTTTTGTCTGGGCAAAAAAATTTTTTTTCAAAAATTATGAGATGTTCAATTTAAAAAAAAACGAGTGCATGGCGAATTTCATAAATTAATATCTCCGGTTCTATTTGTCCTAGGAAGATGAACCAGAGCGCGTTTTCACCAGGGCGCATTTTCAAGTAATTATGAATTTGCAAATTACTATTGTTATTAACAATTGAAAAGTAAAATAAGTTTTTTTCGAAAATTTCGGCATTTTTTTTAAATTTAATTTTATTAAATACTTCATTCCATGCCGTAAAGCTTACAATTTTTTTTTGTGATGGAAATTTAATGGATCCTATTTTTTTATGTTTTAACGGTATAGCCGCGGCAGCCGAAGCCTTTTAAAATTTTCTAATTTTCTAATCTACACATTCCTCGAACTTTCATCTACAAAATTCTAGTTTTCCAAAATCAAAAATTGTCCATTTCAATACAAAAAAAGTTAAATACTATTTCCAAAAAGAGCGTCTTCCTGTTCTCAATGTTTTGTTCTGCTGGAAATGGTCAACTTTTGATATAATAGCACTCAAATTTTACATTTATATCTAAAAAATGTTACTTTTAATTATACACGGAAAGAAATATTTGGTTGTAGCAACTAAAAAATTAGTTGCCTCAACCATATCGAATAGTAACCTCAACTATTCACGATTAGTTCTCGATTGGATTATTTAGGTTAACTACAGTAGCCTCCCACTACCACTCGTTGGGACTACCACTCGAATAGTTGGGACTACCATTCGAATCGTCGGTATTATCATTCGAATCGTCGGTATTACCATTTGAGTTGCTAGGGAAATAGAATGATCGATTAGTTGTGTCAACTCATTTCTTAGTTATGGCAACTAATCTTTTTTTTCCGTGTAAAACGAAATAATTAATCACTTTTCCAGTGTGTGATAAGTAAATAAGAAAAAGTCTGCACTTCTGGGGCTCGTTTGTGTTTTTTAAATACAGTTTTATGTGTTACATTGCATTTGCGACAAACGTACATATTTGTGATGTAAAAATACCCAATGAGTCCATACGACTTTATGTACATTCAAAATAATTGCACACTTAACGACGGAAAAACTGTTTAATGAATCAGAGACGTTTGTTACCTCCAACTTCGTAATTTGGTGCAATGTTGGTCCAAGTTGGTCTGCCCTGACGATGGCCCTGTCCTTGGGCAGAATTAAATCCAGTGCTCGAACTAGCACCAGAATTTGCTGAGGAATGAGACGAGCCGACTCCAGATTGAGCACCGGAAGTCGCTTGACCGTTAACAACATTTCCCTGAGCTGAGGAAGTTGCTTGTCCCAAGGCGAATGAATTACTATTCGCTTGCGAATTTCCACCGAATGTTGGATGATTGAGATTAAAGGAATTAGCATCTGCAGCAGAAATTCCTGAAAGTCCTGCTGAGAACGAGCTCGACTGACTTGCCGATATTCCTGACCTAAAAATCAAGAAAAACTAATTATTAGTCACAGTAAATTAATGCTTGAAAATAAAAAATATTCCGGTGTTTTTTTTCATGATGTTATCAAATGCGATAAATTTTCCACGTAAGTTTTTGTCGTGTGGATAAATTATAAAGATCTTTTTGTGTGGATATAAATTGTTATGTTAAATTGGACAGACTCATAAAAACATCCATTATGCGTCTGTACCGATCCAAAAATCGATGGAGTGAGTCAACGCAATATTTTCACAATGAATAATGTTTAAAACGATATTAGAGTCTCCTCTGGTCGTCATTTTATCACCTGATGTATCGTCTCACAAAGTCACGAACATTTGTCTGTTCATGCCCAAACAATACGAGTTGTTTCTCATATCTATATTATTCTGCGCTATCTGCGTCATATGTTGTGAATACTTGAGTTCCGTTTTCGGAGAACGATAACATTAATAAAAAATAATGCTGCATAACCCAAATAAGAAAATTGTTTGCACTAAATCATCGCAGTTTCTACGTAAATACCACAACGAATAGAACGTGAGTTGTCAGAAATTCTTTAGACCAATGAATTATTTAGCAGATGCAGCTATTGTTAATTAAAACCACTATTATTAGTTAATACAACTATTATTAATTGAAATAACTATCATTAGTTGAAACGACTATTATAAGCTGAAACATTTTTTTTTAGTTGAAATAAATATTTTTAGTTGAAACAACTATTATTAGTTCAAACAACTATTATTAATTGAAATAACTATTATTAGTTGAAACGACTATTATTAGTTGGGACAACTATTTTTAGTTGAAACAACTATTATTAGTTGGAACAACTATTTTTAGTTGAAACAACTATTATTAGTTGGGACAACTATTATTAATTGAAATAACTATTAGTTGAAACGACTATTATAAGTTGAAACATTTTTTTTAGTTGAAATAAATATTTTTAGTTGAAACAACTATTATTAGTTGGAACAACTATTATTAGTTGAAACAACTATTATTAGTTGAAGCAACTGTTATCAGTTGAAACAACTATTATTAGTTCAAACAACTATTATTAATTCAAACAACTATTATTAATTAATACAACTATTATTAATTGAAATAACTATTAGTTAAAACGCCAATTATAAGTTGAAATAAATATTTTTAGTTGAAAAAACTATTATTAGTTGAAACAACTAATATTAGTTAGAACAACTATTATTAGTTGAAACAACTATTATTAGTTCAAACAACTATTCTTAGTTCAAACAACTGTTTTTAATTCAAACAACTATTTTTAGTTCAAACAACTATCTTTAGTTCAAATAACTATTTTTAATTCAAACAACTATTTTTAGTTCAAACAATTATCGTTAGTTGTCTGGCGAACGACTTGGTCCTGGCAATTCATTATTTTTCTCAATGCACATTCATAAAAATCGTAATAGTCCTGACAACTACCAAATATCTCTTATTGATTATCAGCTTATGCAAATATTGTTATAGTTGCATTAACTTTTAATTCTTAGCATAACTACTTTTAATTAATTACTTCTCTAATTAATGATAATGGGCTAATTCATGGTGGATTAAAAATATGGACGTTAAGTGCACTGCAAAGTTCTCTCCGTCTATAAAATTATCGTAATTATCGCAAAATGTTCTATAAATATTCAGATATGAAAAATAAAATTATCCAGGGATACTCTAAAAGCTTCCGGATATTCTCGGTAAAATATATGCTAATGAATTTCACGATTGTATTTTTTATTAATCTTTAATCCGCGTACCCCTCATTCCCAAAGGAACTTCCTGCTTGGCTTGCACTCTGCGAGAAGCTTATACCATCCTCACTACCTCCGACGCTCAGTGAATGTGCATTGTTCGAATTTCCACCGGCGCTAAGTGTGAAACTCGCTGAAAACGGCAGAAATCTCGGTTGCGGCGATTCATTATCGAGATCCGATTTTCCGCCTATTGGCTCGGGCGTTAACTTGGGCGGAGTGTTCCATCGTCTCTCATTTTCCGATGCGAAGTACACACGATCGTCTGGAACAAAACGCGAAAAAATCGCAATTAAAATCACGCGAGAAAATCGTATCGAGCAGACGAACGAATTGATGAGGGCAAAAAAAAAAAAAGAAAAAGAAAAAAAAAGGAAATCAAAACAACCGCACTGTTATAACAATCGCTGATGAGATCTTGTATGTTATGACGCATTCGTGTATATAAATGCGCGTCGAACAGGTTCTCTCGAATTCCCGTGTGTATTAAACATCGCGGCGAGTAATTGACGTGTGTAATCACGAAGCCACGATTTCGCCGGCATTTCACTTTGGGCTCCACGATGATGATGACATCATTCGCAATGTCGTTGCATCGCTGAACATGCTTACGGATCGTTGCGTGGAATTACAAAAAAAATCGACCATCTTCAATTTTACCATATCTTGTTTTCTCAAGCGGAGTGTAAAATATCCGTCGTTATTTTACACTCTGAGAAATCGCGATAGTCTGACAAGTAATGATGATTCATTATTCGTTATTAGTTATTTACAATCACTTTTTCTTACCGGAATTAGCAATTAGTTATGATAATAATGAAAATGATTAAAGTGCATTTGAAGATGGTCGCATTATCAATTAGTTATGATAATAATGAAAATGGTTGAAGTGTATTTGAAGATAGTCGCATGGACTGATAATTAATAAATGCAACTTAATGGGAATGTCAAAACAAATATGATTTGTCGTGGTGTATACACGGAGAAAAATTTCTGTATCGTGACAACATAAAACGGTGACAAGAAAAATTGTTTTGTTAGGTTAACAAAAAAATTGGTCAGTCCAGCAAAAAGATTTGTCAGCCGAATAAAATATTTGTCAGCATAGCAAAACTGATTTGTCAGCCGAAAAAAAGATTTGTCAGCATAGCAAAACCGATTTGTCAGCCGAAAAAAAGATTTGTCAGCATAGCAAAACTGATTTGTCAGCCGAAAAAAAGATTTGCCAGCCTAACGTAACGATTTTTGTTGTCCTCGTTTTATGTTGTCACAACACAGAAATTTCTCTCCGTGTACAATCTAATGATTTTTTAATACGATCTATTTTAGTTTTCACTTCGACACAATTTATAACGGCCCTAGGGCTTGACTGACACACTGTCAAACATTTTCAGGGAATTAATATACATTTGTCGGAAATTTTTCATGCATAAACCGCGTATTAAATTTAATATACAATCATATGATAATATCACAGTATTTTATTAAACATGATTTTTTAATTGCGTTTAATATACGTTCATTAATATTGTACCATATTTATATATTAAAATTAATATACCCGCTTATGCATAAAAACTTCCCACAAAAGTATATTAATTTTTAACTCTCCTAAAAAATCTTACGATTCCGTATGAAATTAAAAATAATTCCACGGAAATATGTTATTGTTATTATCTAATATAAAATTAGAGAAATTAGAAGACAGTTGAAAAAATAATAATTTATATTTGTTATAACCGATGATAGCGATCGTTATTAAAACGATGGTTTTTTTTTAGGTCTTCGGTGATTATTTTGCAATCTAATTCTAGCGGATTTGCAAAACGTCGAATTTTATGAAGAACTGAATTCTTACCCGCCCACGTTAACGAAGAGAACACACAAATAAATGCAATAAACCGGCCCGCGCACCACGCCATGACTGAAATCGTTCTGACTTGTTCGCAGCCAGTCCCTGCCCTTTTTTAACACGTTTGGTCGACCTTACAGGTCTTATTGAGATGCACAAAGCGTCCAGAGACGCAATCGTTTCTCGGTTATACCCAACGTCGCGTCTATTCAGACGTTTCGTCGCACTTTGCTACTCTTATGGCGATTGTAATAAAATTAATGCGTGTATTTCCGCACGCAATCGCTCAATATCATTAGAAACACTTGTTAAAAATATTGGTAAATTTACATTACCGTAACTTTCATTCATCAGCTGATATATTAAATGTAATACACAAATATAGTAAAATTACAAATTTTTATATTCATTTTCATAATTTTCATATTACATTTCCTGATTTTTATAGGATTTTGTAGAAAATACTGTAATTTTACATTGCACTTGATTCGTCAGCTGATATATTAAATTTAATACACGGATATAGTAAAAATTACATATTTTTATATTCAGTTTCATAATTTTCATATTAAATTTCCTAATTTTTATAGGATATTGTAGAAAATACTGTAATTGTACATTTCACTTGATTCATCAGCTGATATATTAGATTTAATACACGAATATAATAAAATTACAAATTTTTATATTCAGTTTCCTAATTTTCATATTAAATTTTATAATTTTTATAGGATTTTGCAGAAAATATTGTAATTTACATTTCACTTGATTCATCAACTGATATATTAAATTTAATACACGGATATAGTAAAAATTACATATTTTTATATTCAGTTTCATAATTTTCATATTAAATTTCCTAATTTTTATAGGATGTTGTAGAAAATACTGTAATTTTACATTTCACTTGATTCATCAGCTGATATATCAAATTTAATATGCAAATATAATAAAATTACAAATTTTTATATTCAGAATCATAATTTTCATATTAAATTTCCCAATTTTTATAGGATTGTGTAGAAAATACTGTAATTTTACATTTCACTTGATTCATCAACTGATATATTAAATTTAATACACGAATATAATAAAATTACAAATTTTCATAGATTTTTGTAGAAAATACTGTAATTTTACATTTCACTTGATTCATTAACTGATATATTAAATTTAATGCACAAATATAATAAAATTACAAATTTTTATATTCAGATTCATAATTTTCATATTAAATTCCCTAACTTTTATAGAATTTTATAGAAAATATTGTAATTTTACATTTCACTTGCATCTCAAATTTAATATACCAATTTCCTTTCTTTAACCGTAATGGAAGCACGAAATATTTTTAACAGTGATATAATTTTAGGGTAAAATATAGGTAGTGATTAAAACATTCTTCAGCTTCTCGTTATACATTAATTTTTATTCATATTTGAATGCGATTATTGAACTAACGGTTTGATATAGCCATTCGGTAATTTTCGCCTACCAACTAAATGACCGAAGAGAAAAAACACTATGAAATAAGTATAGAAGCTCTTAGCAGAGTCACGTATTTTTAGCCGCAACGAGAGAGAGAGACAAGTGAGCGCCAGGAGGTCCTTGGGAAATCCCGAAGCATTGTTCGTCACTGGGCTAAGGCTGACCGTGCGAGCTATAAAATTAATTGTAGATGATGATGTTGATAAGTGTCGAAGCAGTTTTCAATGAATAAAGTTGTTGATACTCTTTATTTACTATTTTTATTATCTTACATACAGACTCAGTCTTTTTTGTTATTAATATACGATGTTATTAATCTTACATACAGACTCATTTTTTGTTGTTGTTATTATTAATATACGTAATACGGATACAAAGAAAAATACATCTATTAAAATTAATTGCCAATGAGATTCAATTATTTTTTAAGGTATTCCTATGGACGATATACTTCAAATTCCATAGTTTTGAATTTTTTTTAGAATGTTCGTATTATCTTACATACAGACTCAGTCTTTTTTTAATTATTAATATACATAATACGGATACAAAGAAAAATACATCTATTAAAAATGGATTGCTAATGACATTCATTTGGTTTCTAAAGTTTTCCAATCGAATCTGATCGCCTATCGTACTTTCGAAATATTCAATGTCAATTGTTATTTATGCAATATATACCATAAGTTTCAATCGCTTAGAAAAAATGGATTATGGAATGAAAAAAAAAGACAAAAAAATTGTATCGCGAAGAGAATTTTCTTCCCAAACTATTGTCCAAATTTCAAGCCGATTGATTATTTTATTTTTGAGATATCGTCAGAGAAAGTATCTGTTTTAGCGTGTGTCTCTTTCTGACTCATGCATTTTCGGATTATCGCGCTCTCTCGCACCAATGTGTTGAATGTCTTGCATAGAAAGCAATTAATATCTGCTTATCGTACACCCAAGGAAATCCATTTTAATGAGTTCATTTGAATCAAATATGAAGTCCATTTGAAATAAATATAATTTTATTTACATAAAATATATTTTATTTGCATAAAATATATTTCATTTGCATAAAATATATTTTATTTGCATAAAATATATTTTATTTGGATAAAATATATTTTATTTGGATAAAATATATTTTATTTGGATGAAATATATTTTATTTGGATAAAATATATTTTATTTGGATAAAATATATTTTATTTGGATAAAATATATTTTATTTGGATGAAATATATTTTATTTGGATAAAATATATTTTATCTAGATAAAATTATCTAGATAAAATATATTTTATTTAGATAAAATATATTTTATTTGGAAAATTTAAATTTATAATATAATTTCTAAAATAAATTTTTAATTAATTTAAATTTAAAACCAAATTAAAATTTGATTTTTACGGTGAATTAGGATCATCGATAAAAGGCATACGGCCATTCATGCGAGTTGCCGGCTGTGGAACAGATTCCACAGCAATGTTTTCATTTGTATCTTTGTCCTCAGATTTCAATTTCTCTCCGCTTTCTTCCAATTCTTCAGGTCCACTCTCCAGTTTCGAGGCAGTTCTCTTCAAAACCTCTTTGATAGCTGAATACTTATCGTCTTTTTTGTCATCTATTGGAGATTCTGACTTTACAGATGCTTGTGTGGCTTGATTCTCAGCAATAACAGGTTTCTCGGTAACTTTTGGTTTGTCTTTACCATTATTTGCAGGTTTTGCGGGCAAAATTGGCTCCTCCATTTCGTTTTCTGGTAGCACAATGTCTGGCTTCTTATTAGCACACGGCGGTGAATTTGTCTTGATATCTGAAAGAAAAAATTTAAAAAATAAAAGTTAGAGCGAAAATCGAAATTTTTTGAAAAATGTAAAATGGCGTTAAATCCGAATCACTTTACCGATCATCACCAAATTTAGTATGTAGTAGCTCTGTGATGTTATTTTTAGTCTATACCTAGAACATTACAATTGATTTGTTGAGATTCGACGTAATTTAGAGCAAAATTAATGTTTTTTCGAAAAATTCAAAACTCTATAAAATCCGAACCGCTTTACCGATTTCGTCGAAATTTAATACCAAACAACATTGAACGTGTCTTCAGTTATAAAAAAATATTTAACTAAATCATCGAAATTTTACGAAAGTTAGAGCGATCATGCCGTTTTTTTTCGAAAAATGGAAAATTCTATAAAATCTGTATATATGCATACATATTGTTAAAAATTTCATTAATTAAAGAGAAGTTAATACTCTACTCGCGTGCCAAATTTGAACTCGATCCATCGTGCCCTTCGTGAGTTATCGACGATTGAATTGAAAAACACACAAACACACACACACATACGAAATTTTTTTTCGGGTCCACTTTTCGCGAAAAAAAAAATTCATGAAAACAAAACTTCTTTATATTCAGTTTCATAATTTTCATATTAAATTTGATAATTTTCATAGGATTTTGTAGAAAATACTGTAATTTTACATTTCACTTGATTCATCATCTGATATATTAAATTTAATACACGGATGTAGTAAAATTACAAATTTTTATATTCAGATTCATAATTTTCATATTACATTTCCTTTTTCTATTTCACTTTTCGCGAAAAAAAAAATGCATGAAAACAAAACTTCTTCTATGAGAAAGCAAAAATTATATTTAAATGTGTAAATTGAATGGATAACTCAAATAATTCATATGCTCACCGTAAGTTATTTTCTTCAGCATCTCGATTATATCTTTTTGTGATTGTTCTAGAGCCTCGATCCTCGTCTTCATGATTCCCGCCTCTTTTGATGTCTTCTCTTCGTTTTGGAAGAAGCTCGTGACAGAAGGAAGTGAGGGGAGGGTCCACATGTTATGAAAGTTCAACCAATCGGCTTTCGGAAGTATCCTTGAACCCGCTGGATCTTTTGGATCGACGACGCTCTTCTCAGCATCAATCAGGGGATTTCCTGAAAGATATTATGCAAAAAAAAAGTCCAACAGGTTATATAATATACAAAAATTAATAAACACCGACGAATGAATCTGTTTTTACATAAAATATTGACCAAAAGAAACTTGAACTTGGATAACGGTAATTTCTTATTTTTTATTTTTTGTATTGTAAATGAATTGCAATGCCAATTCATAAATAATGAATTATTTTATATACGACGTTCATAATAGTGAAAGTAGAGCATTAAAATAAAAATTATCAATGAATTTTTTAAATATCTTATTTCATGTATTCAGATAGAAGAAAATATACAAATAAATTATTTATTTACGTAAAACATCAGTACAAGTGAAATCATAAAAATCGATCATTAAAATTACAATTAGTTATGATTATTAAAAAATATCTTTTTTAATTTATTCATATTGAAATAAAACACACATATAAATAATTTATTTACGTAAAACGTCAAAATAAAACGTGGAAAAAGGAGTTGAAATTTTAATTACCCATTTTACTTTCATGCTATGTACACAAATTAATGGAAATTCACAAATAAACAATGTTTTTGTAAAACGTCAATAGAAGAAAAGAGAAAAAAAAGAGTTAGATTATAATTACCTATTTTACTTTCATGCTATGTACACAAATTAATGGAAATTCACAAATAAACAATGTTTTTGTAAAACGTCAATAAAAGAAAAGAGAAAACAAAAGAGTTAGATTACAATTACCTTTGATTTCCATGAAAAGTAAAACCGCCAGGACAGGCAGCATCAATGATACTGTCTTCAACATCTTCACAATACGTTTGAAATCTATTTTTGAAAGAGTTCGAGAAAACTGAAAGAAAGGTTCGGTCCACACTGAAGTTCCTGTCATTCTTGACCTTCTATATATACGTGTAAACTGAGACGCAGTGCCGGAACCAGTTTTGGTTTAAAAACCTAGAAACCCATTAGCCTAACGATGCACCCTATCTGCTGCCTATCTTCGAACAAGGCCGCGCCCCATTTTTTCATCTACGTGCATTACGTTGTCCTCTATTTTATTTTATTTTTTTTATTTTTTACGGTCTGTGCCAGAAATTTTCCGGTTGTAGAACGACCGAGGAAAAATTCCAAGCATGTTCGATATAAGAAAACATCGACCGGATGCGTCGATCCAGTGGGACTCAGAAAAATAAATCGTGATTGGCAGCACACATAGTTAGAAGAATATTTTTGCGCGGAAGGTTAGCAACTTTCGACCGTCGGGGATTTCCGTGTGTCAGCGCCGTTCAATCAGTCGGTTTGCCTGACACGAGAATTGGAATATCGTTTGACCAGTCGTGATCGATCCGTTCATAAATATATTATCGATTTTCATCGATACCGATTAAGTAAACAAGCGCTAATTTTGAGATTATTAATTTTCTTCGTTAATTTCTCTTAATGCAATTTTTATTTTTGTTTTTAACTTCACGTTTGATACTGTTTTTGACGCGATAAATATACAGATTTTGATCGATACCGATTTATAAAACAGCGCTAAATTTGGAGATTATTCATTTTTTTACAATATGTTTTTTAATCGATTTTTATTTTTATTTTAACTTTAAGTCTGATTTTATTTTTGATGCGAAAAATATATAATCGATTTTCGTCGATACCGATTTATAAAAAAGAGCTAATTTAAAGATTATTAATTTTTTCAATACTTTTTTTAATTCATGTTTTTTTTTAATTTTAAATTTAAGTTTGATATTGTTTTTTACGCGAAATATATATAATCGATTTTGATCAATACCGATTTTTTTTTAGTAAAAAAACGCTAATTTTGAGATTATTAATTTTCTTCGATAATTTTTTTAATGCAATTTTTGTCTGTAAGTCCGATATTGTTTTAGACGCGAAAGGCTTCTCCTTTCATTGATGCTCTAGGCTGAGTATTGAATAGGTGTAAATTCTTCAGCCGAGGCTGCGGCTACTAGCTTTATAATATGTAGTAACATTGCCGATCTTTTCGACGAGGGTAATGACCCAGGAAGTAGTCGAAGAGGCGCGCAATTCTCACAATGTCTCTACGAATTGGCGTTTTGCCCTACGAGTGAAACTTATAGGTTACATAAATGCTTAAATCACATTAACGTTAATTTATTTAAAGAGTTTTGTGCACTATTTTTATTCATATTTATATTTATTATATTTAAATAATGTTTTTTAAAAATAATATCATTTCTTAACTTATTTTTTTGAAAATATGGAAAAGCTACACTCATACTATTTGAACTACCGATTTCATTATAAATGTGTGCAGAGTATAAAATCGATAAAAAAATATGTATGTAATCCATAAAAGCCGATTGGTTTTGTCACCTTGCAAAAAAATGCTGTGGGTTATATTATTTTTTATTTTGTAGATTTTATTATTTAGGTTAATGCATAAAAATTTCTAGTACCTCTACATTACATTCCAAGTACATTTTTTTTACAGTGAATGTAACCGGTCATCCACCTAACTATAGATCGTGAGTTGAGAAATTTGGTCGTGGACATCACTGAAAAATTAATAAGATAGAATGCTAATCAGCAATTAATTACCTAATCAGATCTACTTAGTGAGATCTACTATACAAAGACTATTTGTATAGTAGATCTTAGTGAGATCTACTATACAAATAGTCACTCGTGTCATAATTTAATTGATGATTATATTAGTTGTTGTTGCGGTAATTATAAAAAACATTGTTGTCATCTCAGGAAAACATGTGTAGTCGTATCGGCCGATTTATATTTAATCGGTGGATCGCACGAACCGGAAACGAAGCACAGCCGCATCAGTCGAATGCAAGTGGTTTTTGCACGAGGAGAAAAAATTGGTTGGTCCAATCAATGGCATGGTTAAATACACTCCAAGCGACAAAGTTGGCCACCGTGGTAAAAATAAATTATAGAAACTGATGCAGATCAGAGTTGTAAATGCCAAATCTTTATAGAAATAAAGATGTTGATCCGATTCATTATATAATTATGATTTCATAATAATAAAATCTACCAATTATAATTCAATGTGTAAACTTTTAAATAGCTGCAATAAATATGAATTTTTACAATATTTTACGGTAATCCTTTTGAAAAAATGGTAAAAAATAATTAATGCATTAAGAAAGAAATGGAGGGCCGAGATCTTCCATTTTTCAAATATTTCTTCTATTTAAACGAGAATTAGTCATTTTTTTTGCAGGTCATCAAATATTTACACTGAATTCTATAATCAATACAGGTTAATTTTATGAAATAAAAATTACAAAACAAAACTGTACTCCAAACTATATTTCCTGAAATAATGGGGATTTACAACTCTGATGCAGATCGATAGAATTTCAATGGAATTTAATCGTATGTTATCATCTCTATCTATTCGGACTTTGATCAATTTATACAAATTGAATCGTTGTTATTAGTTTCCTTTAGTTTTCGTTTTCTGTAGTTCAAATACGATTTACATTGTTTGATGTTTATTTTACGTTTCGTCACTTGAAATTTTTTATGGTGTATCATGTTATATCGTAAATATATTATTGAACATTAATCGTTCGCAATCAAAGAGGGATGAATAGAGTGATCCTATAATTTTCTATCGTCTCACAATTATAGAAAGTATATCGGAATAAATCGTACGTGTTTGGACTGAAAGAATTATTATAATCTATCGTAAAATCCTGATATAAATGAAACAGTCTTCTATCATTTATACAATAATTTCGTGCTAATTGACTCGTTTCTTTTCTCATCGTTTCACAGCTTTAGAAAGTCTATCATAATGAATCTTGAATATGATAGGTAAATATTTAAATCCAAAGATTTGTGGATGAAACTTTTTTTTAAATGAAAAATGTAATATTATTAATATTATTCCTACGATCGTATATTTTTATTATTAAATTTAATACAAAAATTGTATTATTTATAATAATATTATAGCATATAGACAAAAACATTTAGGGATTCGATCGTAAATTTATGATTGTACGATAAGATTTTTTAAAAACGTTTTCTATCATTTATTTTTACCAACGTCGAACCGTCAAGACTTACTGAATTAGAAGTCATACATTTTGTATTATATCTTCCAATATTTTGTCAACTGTTCGTATCATTATTAATTATACACCATCATCTCGAATAATTGTCTTACAGATTTTCTCTTGAACGAAAGTTTTCAGTACGACGCCGGAAAACTGGGAAACTTGGAAAACAGCTGCTTGTGAAAAGTGCACTTTTTTGGACGGTAGACGGAAAAAAACATTTCTTGAGCATTTAAAATTACAAAATTCTGTAAATCAATGGAAATTCCATCGCCGTCACAATAAATCGTTTTATTCATCGTTTCACAGATTTCTTCCTAATAATCAATCATGATCGTTCACGATTACAGCGATTAGCTTGTTCAACCGCGAAAGATTCACAGCAGCCGTGAATTTGTATTGCATAGGAACATATACTTATGATTCTCAGATATCTGCCAGGCTCATAGTCACCACGAAGGGGAAAAATCTCCTGGTTGATGTTAAGTGTCGATCGATTATCTCGTCCAGGATGCTAGAAAAATATTATTCTTGCCGATTCGCCCGTCATACTTTCAAGTATATTGTTTGCGGTTGATGAATGGGATGAATAATACTGCAATGGCGTAAAACAAGTCGCTTTGTGGTTGGCTTCTGTTCACAAATTTTTTCCTCAATTAAATATAGACGGAGGATCAAGTAAAAATTATTATATGTCCGAAGAAGAAATACATAAATGTTTATGCGAATTTTAGTTGAATGCAGCAAAAGTCTATTGTCTGTTATTTATCAAAGTAGTTTGAAAGTAAATTGCTTACTAATTAAGAATAAGTTTTAAAAAATTTATTGTAAATTATATAAAATTAAACAAATTAAATAAAATAATAAAAATAAATAAATAGATGTATAAATACAAAATTAAATTGAATAAATTAAATAAAAAACTTATGGAAAATATAGTTACCGATATTTTCAGACACCAAAAATCTTTTCTAAAGCGTAGAGATAAATAAATAAGGAGAGAGACAGAGAGAGAGAGAGACAGTGACAGATTTTTTTTTCAATCTGCTTTAACAATCGGGCTGAAATTTAGTAAACATGTGAAGCAGATCGACGCCTTTGCTTGTGGTAATTTTCAAAAAAATTCAAAAATATGTTCAAATATTAGTTGACTTTGCAATTTTCGAAAAATGTCTGTACACTCTCTAGCATCCGCAAATTTTTAGCTGTTGAGGTAAATAATTTTTGATGAATAAAGCTATATTAAAGGATGATCGGTATCGAATTTGGAATGAATCTGTAAAAAAATTCGGTTTTTATGGGATTTTGAATTTTTCGAAAAAATATACATTTTGCTCTAACTCACGTCAAATCTCACCATATCAACTGAAATTTTCTACAGATGAAAAATACCATTCAGCCCTGTTACCTACCAAATTTGGTCGTGACCGGTAAAACGATTTGGTGTTTACGTGATTTTTAATTTTTCAAGAACGGTATACGTAACGAAAAAAGTTGCAAAGTAGAACTTTGCACATTGTTTTCTCATTCATTTTCATTTTTTACAAAGCTTCCTCTATGATGAAGCCAAAATTAATAAATAAGCTTACTAATAGATGTGGCTTTGTAAAAAATAAAAATTAATCATGAAACAATGTGCAAAGTTCTTCTTTGCAACGTTTTTGCTTCCTCATAGAAGAAGCTATGTTTTCATGAAAAAAAAAGTTTTCGAGTTTATTGTGTCAGGACACTTAGAATAGTCTAAAACGTCCAGAAAAGTGATCTAGAAAAAATGTCCGTATGTATGTGTGCGTGTATGTGTATGTGTATACAACTCCGAAAATTCGAACGCCGATAACTCAAGAACCGTTTTCTATATCGCGCTCAAATTTGGCACACAAGTGTAGCAGTAGACCCTCTTCAACTGTAGCAATTTTCGACAAAACCTGTGCGAAAATTTCGATTTTAAGCCGTTTTGAATTTTTTGAAAAAAGGAAGTGGTTGCTCTAACTTTCGTAAAGTCTAGTCTGTTTTGCTAAATAGTTGCTTATAAGAGCAGGTGCACTCAATGTTGTTTGGTATTGAGTTTGGCTCGAATCGGCAAAGTGGTTCAGATTTTATGGAATTTTGAATTTTTCAAAAAATCGACATTATCGCTCTATTGTAACTTTTGCAAAACTTGAGATAGCGAGCTCAAATTTTGTATATAAATGAAACAATATTCAGCCATTATATATGTATAATTTAGTGACGAACGGTATGAAATTTTTTATTTTATGGAATGTTGAATTATTTTTAAAAATATACGTTATCACATTTACTTTCGGCAACGCTCTAATAATAACGAAATAACGGAATAACGACATAGAAAAAGCGAATTCACAACATGTTTATTTATCTAAATAAAACAAGGATGCAAAGTAGAACCTTGCACATTGCTTCCTCATTATTTTTCGCTTTTTACAAAGCTTCCTCTATGAAGAAGCCAAAATTGAATACCATACTTCCTCATGGAGGTAGCTTTGTAAAAAACGAAAAATAATGAGGAAGCAATGTGCAAGGTTCTACTTTGCATCCTTTTTTTAAAACGTTTTTGGAAAAAAAAACAAACCGAAGTGACGTATGATACTTTCGTAATGCTTTTTAGTCGTATGTAACTTTATCGCACGGCCATTCCAAATAGAAGTAAAAGCCTGCAAAGTCGAACCTTGCAAATTGCTTCCTCAGTATTTTACACTTTTAGCAAAGCTACCTCTATGAGGAAGAATGTTGATCAATTTTGGCTTCCTTATAGAGGAAGCTTTGCTAAAAGTGTAAAATACTGAGGAAGCAATTTGCAAGGTTCGACTTTGCAGGCTTGTTTTTTATACCTTGTGTCTCTTTTGCAGAGGTGTTTTATACAGCTATAAATCACCTCTGCAAACACCGTTACATCTAATTTTGATTAGATACAAATTTTTGTCGTACTTTCTCAACTTTTCCAGAAGTTATAGCGAAAATCTACATTTTTTTTTAAATGAAAAATGGTGTAAAATCCGAACGACTTTACCGATCATCACCAAATTTGGTACATGGCATTTCTGAATGTTATTTTTCGTCTGTACAAAATTTCTGTTCATTTGTTGAAATTCGACGTAATTTAGATCAAAATCTATTTTTTTCGAAAAATTCAAAATTCTATAAAATCCGAACCGCTTTACCGATTTCGTCGAAATTCAATACCATACAACATTGAACGTATCTTCAGTTATGAAGAACTATTTAGCCAAATCGGCGAACTTTTACGAAAGTTAGAGCGACCACGCCCTTTTTTCAACAAATTAAAATCAACATAAAATCTTAATGACTTCACATATTTTGGCAAAAATGACAACATTCAAAGAGGGGCAGCTACTCTACTTGCGTGCCAAATTTGAGCCGGATCGCTCGAACGGTTACCGAGTGAGAGGAGATTGAATTTTCGAAGCCCAGCACACACACACACACACACACACACACACACACACATACATACATACGGACATTTTTTCTAAACCACTTTTTTCGACGTTTTAGGTGATTCTAAGCATACTGACATGAAAATCTCGAAAAAAAAAAATTTCATGAAAACAAAGCTTCCTCTATGAGGAAGCAAAATGGTCTACGAAGTAAAAAAAAAGGTTGAACGAATAAATCATGGGTCCCCTAGATTATGGTGTGCGTCCTTGGCAATGATCTTGACTCGGCGTCGCTACCAATGACCAGTGCAATCCACTCGTCTTAGGTCGTGAAAGTATTCTACATTTATTTAAATCTCAACGACGACAAAATTCTCGGATATCTGTAGTAAAGAGCGTCAGTGATAACCCTTGTCTCGTCTTGTAGAGTTGAATTTCCTGTTCAACGTGGTAAATCAGTGACATACACATATCATCATTTTCCAAGTGAGCTGCAATTCACACTAATCGACTGAGAAAGCATTCCGAAGATTAAAAAAAAAAAACCTGACAGAAGTGTTGAAGTGGGAAATTTCACTATCGCCATTACCGGGAACTCCGAGTCGTTGACGACGAGAAATCGACAATGCAATTTGTAATGCACCCAGAAAAAAAATCTTGTTAACGGGACTAGAACCTGCGCATCGGAAATAAAATTTCTTATTTGGATGCCGACCTACTAGACTTCCATTCACCTCAAATACATTTTTTTATTTGTAATTAATATACTTATAGAATAGTAAATATGGGTGATTTCGCCAATTATTGACAAGCGCATGAACCTCACCTCCTCGGAATCGGCTACAACTTCGCACATGTTATGTATTAGTAAAAAACGGCTGCCTTGAATTTTTTCAGATTTTTTCGGGGCCTCGTTTACTATGACTTACGCCCATGAAGTTTTTGAGTTTCTAGAAATGTTCACTTGTAATAGCTTCATTGGAGGCTTAACAATGCCCTAAAACGAAAAAAATCATGGGTCATCTTTCATGTAAAAAAGTCTCAGCTTTCAGAAAAAAATACTTTTTTTGCGATAACTATGCGATAACGTATTCAAAATTGCAAAAAAATATTTAAAATGAGTTTTAGAAGGTCGGGCTCAATCGCGATTTCAAAATTCATATTTTTTTTGGAAAGCTGAGACTTTTTTACATAAAATATGTGAGTTCCAGAGTGGGATCTCGAAAACCCCATGACCTATGCCGGTAGGAAGAAAAATAAAATCTGAACTCATTTTTTTTCGTATATTCCGACTACTTCCAAGGCAGAAGTTTACTCAATCGTAGCTCTTACGTTTAACATCGATATTATGAAGAATGTCTTTTCAGTGCTTTTCACTTTGGAAGCGAATGACTCGTCCATTTTTTCACGAACGGAGGTTTTTTTCCATTATCAAAATTCAGAATATAATTGGGAACTGCTCTCATACACGGAGAAAAATGATTACTAATAATTCAGGTTGCCACCGGAATTTTTACTGATATTTCAGTAATAATTCCGTTTATTCCTGTGAAGTTACAGGTTTATTCCTGAAAAATTGCAGAAAAATTATTGGCATATATTCCTCACTATCCCTTAGAATCTCAGAAACTCCCACTCAGCAGTTGGCGCACACCAGTGCAAGGCTAAGCGGTCACCCATCCAAATTATGACCGCAAATAATGCTGCTACCTCTGGAGACCGTCGAGCCACGCACTTTTTTTTTTTAAATGTTTATTGAAGTTCTTGGTACAATCATTGGTTCACACTGATGGTTTCATTAAACATATAAAAACAACCATATTTTCTGATTAATACCATTTTGCCCGCTCGCATACGGTTCTTAATGGTAAGCAGTTTTCTTTATAAAAATAATGAATAATAAAAGAATCTATATAATAATATGTGTTGAGCTTCTTTTTTGCTCGGTACTTTCTCGGTGCTTGACTGTCACCATAACGATATGGGAAAAACTTGAGCAGAAAAAAACCCTTCGTACAATCTTGCTTGCCAAGTTGAACTTAAGCTAAGTTAACAATGCACTAAAAATAAATAAACATATATAATAAATATACATAAATACAATAGGAAGTATACCTTTCTTTTTCGGTAAGTAACATTTCTTACTTTTAATGTCTGTTTCTGTTATTTCTTATTCTATTCATATTGTACTCATGTCGTAATTTACGGTTCCGAAACTCTCGCATAAAGGTGCTATCTATAGTGAGCCACGAATATTTGTCAAATTTTAGTCTATTAAAATCTAGAAAATCTCTTTTCGGTATTATAGTGGAGAACTTAAATTTATCTCTGTCATCAAGCCACGCACCGAACGCGTTCGCACTGCTGCCGATTTAAAGAATATATCATTTTTATACAAATATACGTCAAGAATAAAATCAAATCGATAAATGTTGCATGTTGATAATAATAAACTCCAATGATGAAAGAAAATAAATATATATTGGATCATAAGATAGTTCTAATTTATTTTATTTAAAAATATCTAATACATGTATTTGGTCGTTTTAACTAGATCTTTTTTCCGGATTAAGAAAGTATTTAGTAGCAACAAATAAAATATTTTTTTAGTGTCCGCTGAACAGTGAAAATTTATACAAATAAATAAATCTGTTGGAAATAAAAAAACTGAAATATTGAATGAAATACGTATTTGTTGGAGGGAAAGTAAATTCACGTTGATTGAATAATTAAATGTTGAATAGATAATTTTATTTAATATTACCAAATATTTTTTCTGGGTGTGGAGCATATTAGATGCAAGTAAAATTGTGACTAAAATAAAATGTTATTGGAGCTATCATGAATAATATGCAATATTGGTATTGTTAATTGTGGATGCTCATTTATGTACCATATTCTTTGTAAATTATCAGATTGTTGAATATACATAAATATATACCTACTGGGTTATAAAATGATCAATGACTGTAAAATAATTGTCACGTACATGTGGTAAAAAATCAAGATATAAAAAAAAATTATTCAGTTTTTGTGATCGAGACACAGGAAATATTAAAGAATTTAACTGATGAATAGATTGATAATCTCCTGATGCATATTCGAGATAAACCCCTCAAAATGGTATATTGCGACAGGCAAATAAGATTGATTTCCGTGAACGGAAATTATTCAGCTTTTTGCGAATTCAATATATGCGTGACGTGAAAGTTAACTTTGTATGAATACTACAGCATTTGACCCAAACTGTAATGTCTGAATTTTTCATCTTTAAACAATCCTTGAACTTTCATTTTAAATAATAATGTTCCAAATTCCAAAGTTGTCCATTGGTATACGAAAAATCAGTGCATATCTGTCTCCAAATAACTGTCTCCATATACGAAAATTTTCAATTTTTATACAATCCTGGTACTTTCACCTATCGAATGCTAATTTACCAAAGTCCAAAGTTGTCCATTACTAAAATTACGAAATTAAAATTATGAAAATTTTCAATTTTTATACAATCCTGGTACTTTTATCTACCGAATGCTAATTTTCCAAAGTCCAAAGTTGGCCATTACTAAAATTACGAAATTAAAATTAC
The DNA here is from genome assembly GCA_963970395.1 of Ephialtes manifestator. NCBI lineage: Eukaryota > Metazoa > Arthropoda > Insecta > Hymenoptera > Ichneumonidae > Ephialtes > Ephialtes manifestator. The sequence continues at coordinate 4,278,936 of OZ019971.1, forward strand.
GAAAATTTTCAATTTTTATGCAATCCACATTTTACAAAATCCAAAGTTGGCCATTACTATACAAAAAAATCGGTGCATACTGGCACCCTTCCAGAGTCGTTAAATTTTAAAAAAATGTATACAGCCTTAAAACTTTTATCTACCAAATGCTAATGTTCCAAATTCCAAAATTGGCCATTGTTATATGAAAAATCTGTCTCCATATACCCAAATCTTCAAAGTAGTTAATTTGTAATATTATCAAAACAAAACTATATGCGATCAAATATCCCTTAAATTTTAGAATCACGTGTATTCAGTGTTCATTTTAAAATTACAATAGAATTAAAGCCTTAAGTTGGATTCTCACTAATAGGTAAACCTCCATAACACATTAACTGTCAAAGTAGCATATACATTAGGGCTGTTCAAAAAAACATAATTTCTTTATAATCAGTTGCTCCTGAAATGCTGTATTGATTATCACAAAAAAAATGTTTTCGCAAAAGCTGGGAGTTGTGCGATGATATTAAGTACTGCCGCATCAAGGCCAAAATTCATTAAAAACGGCGATTTTTAGAATTTTTTTTTTTACTTGGTAAAGTGCTCATGGAGATTGTGGTTGCTTTCGATAGACTATGAAATTGTGTAAAGGCAGAAACATGTTCGATAATGCTTAGTACTGCCTCATCGATATTGAAGTTAACAAAATAAAAAATGAAATCCTTTAAAACATTGAAATATTCATCTGTTCATCGACTATTTCGCGCGTTTTCAAATGACAAAATGGCTCATGAAACGGGAGTCCTGTATGATCAAATTTAGTACTGCCGCATCGATATCGCAGTTTCCCAAAATTCGAAAATCGCTTATCGTCATCATGATTATGATCATACATGAGTCCCGTTTCAAGAGCCATTTTTTCATTTGAAATCGCACGAAATAGTCGATGAGCAGACGAATATTTCAATGTTTTAAAGGATTTAATTTTTTGATTTTGGTAACTTCAATGTCGATGCGGCAGTACTAAACACTATCGAACATGTTTCTGCCTTTACACAATTTCATAGTCTATCAAAAGCAACCACAATCTCCATGAGCGCTTTACCATGTAAAAAAAAAATTATAAAAATCGCCGCTTTTCATGAATTTTGGCCTTGATGCGGCAGTACTTAATATCATCGCACAACTGCCAGCTTTCGCAAAAACATTTTTTTTGGTGATAATCAATACAGCATTTCAGGAGCAACCGATTATAAGAAAATTATGTTTTTTTGAACAGCCCTAATATACATGTATACATTTAAGGAACAAATATTCTTGAAAAATTGTTTTTTTTTTTATTTAGTCTAAAAAATCTATAGAAATATTTCGTACAATGGCATCTCATTATAAATGCTCCCCTCCTTTTTAATTTCATGAAAGGGTATCGCATTTTCACGTAAATAGTAAACACATGTCATTCAATAAATCGTCATTTTATTCTATTTTATTCAGTCCTATTTTCATTTAAAAAACAAAGCTTCCCCTATGAGGAAGCAAAAGTATTGAAAATTTAAGAAAAATGTTTTTTTCAAACACTCTGTCAACACCCAGAAAAATCGATCTCATAGGTTGATTTAAATCAAATAATTTTTTATTTATTTCAAATAGATCCCATATTTGATTTAAGGAATCTTTCCAGTGTGAAAAAAAATCTATTTTTTTCCCGTCTTATCCATTAGTATATACGGTCAAAAACATCCTCTCAAATTTTTCAAGCAAAATTCGAAATACTTCGCTGGCATATTTTATGGACCTGTAATCGCGCGATTAGTCATAAGTACACAATTTAGGTATATGAAATTTCTACACTCGAAACTTTAAACGCGTTTTTCTCGAAACAACATTTTTCAAAACGGCGAACATTCTCCAGGGAACAGTTTTCAAGCGATCGTTTTCAAATTTTAGGAGAACATTCTTCACGCTACTCTCTACCGTGCTATGGAAGCTTTTTTTTAAATCTTCCCATTTTTTTAAAAGAAAAACTGTCGAAAAAAACGGCTAAAATCGGTACTCTTTGTTCAAACCGCCGCCATTTTGTTAATTTTGATTTTAAAAAAACCTCCATAGCGCGATAACCAATCGCATACTAATTAATAATCTTTTGGGTTTTTTTTAGATCAAATTTGCGACCCTAAGATGTCCACCATGATGCTATCTTTTTTATCAACATTATTTTCAACAATTTAAAAAAAAAATTTAACAATAAAAATCGTCTTATAAAAAATCATTCTCTGTCATTCATGATTACCTTAATATGTGATAAAATTTTCAGATTGATCGGCGTATAGTAAACGTCCGAAAAAAAATCGTGAAAATGGGCTATTTTTCGGCCCACTGGAAAGATCCCTTAAATAAACCCATGAGACCTTTTTCTCTGGGTGTGCAGAGTATTGGATTTTCTATCAGCTGGCTCAAGGTTATAGCCAAAATCTATAAAATAACTTCACTCTGGTACGAATGATCTTTCGTCTCATATGTTCTCTTACGCATGCCAGACAAAACTGATGTGTAGCGCTGCCGAGGCGCGAGCGAGGATCTACAGCACAGCTTAAGAGGAAGAACCTGGAGGCAACAATCCGAACCGAGCCGAATGCTATATAAGATGAACGCGGGACGTGCGAACTTAGTCATTCGCTTTCGAACTGCGCCGCTAACAACCACAACACTATTGTACTCTCATCGTTTTTTTTCGCGTAAAACAAGTGTATCTTATATTTAATATTAATATAATACGATATTTATCGAGAAAACATAGTTATTGTTTTTGACAAACGCGCGTCTCGTTTAACGAGTAAACAATTTAATCGCGTTCTTGTACAATTCAAGAACCCGAGTTTATTATGGATACATTCAAGGTCACCGTTTGTGCGCTTCTCGTCCTCCTCGGAGTAATCGGCGCTTATGGCAACAGAGTAGAACGATCAACCGGCGGTAAGTTTCCTCCTCATCGATCTTAAACCGCTTCTACCTGTAGACGATAAGATAGCGAGACAAACGTTAGCTACGACGCGAATATCCAGTTTCCTTCTGCTGCTGTGTTCATCAAGACTTTTTTTTTTATTCGCCGACTCGTATTCCCGTTGATATGAATTGTGAGTTAAGTCTCGTTTTTTTATTATAATTTTTTTTTTACGTGTAGACATTGACCTCGTTGCATTTTTGGATTGTTTAGGATTGTCGAATCTATTTTTTTCTAAATAGTAATTAATTTGATTTATATAATGTACGTTCGAAATATTACACTTTTTTTTTGGCAAAGAGGAATTTATAGCTGTGGGCTATTTATAACTTCGAATAAAATTAATATATTAAAACTGAGTTGAAAGACACCATTACGCCTGAAAAAGATATATATGTAGCAATATAGTTTCCATAATAATTTGCTGAAGAATATTAAAAAATTTCTTAATTTTTGAAAAAATTTGGTAAAGTTATGAAAACATCTGAAGTCATTCGATCCTACATTTAATGCGTTAATTTATTACGTGTATGGCACGATTTGTTTAATGAAAGTTCATATAAAATTTTCTATAATTTTAAAAAATTACAATTATTTTAAAAACTCGGAAATTCTTTAATTGCTGCAAAGTTGCATATTTCTGCAAAATTACGTCAATTATAAGAAAATTTTGTATGGAATAAAATTATAGAGGCCATCGAAAATATTTTTCGGTTCCAATAACTACGAATAATTATATGATAATGCTAAAAAGATATATATATATATTTTTTTTATTGTTTACTGCTATTTATTTAGAATCATTTAGTTATTTAACCCCAACATTTCTTGGAATTCCGTGTTCCATTCTTTGTTCGTGGTGAGAGGTCCACGACATGTCGTCAAAATTTGTATTTTTTAATAAAAAATTTCAATTATTTAAAAAAACTTGTAAATTCTTTAATGAAATTGCTGCAAAGTTGCATATTGCTGCATAATTACGTAAATTATAAGAAAAATGTTTGTGAAATAATATCATGGATCTGTACATCCCGAATCGCAAATTCTTTTCTACCTAAAATACTAGTAATTATAGGAGAACGTTAAAATGATATTTATTAATTTTTTAATTGATAATTGCTGTTTATTGAGAATCATTTAATAATTGTAGCTCAACATTCCCGGAAATTTCGTGTTCCATTAATTGTTTATGACGAAAGTTCCACGATATGTTGTAAACATATTTTTTATTTTTTATTTTTTAAATAAAATGATTTAGGTAATATTTGAATACCGTCCTTCAAGTTCTTTAATTACTGTTCTGTCAACGCGATGACATTGTAAAGAGGCAAAACGAGTCGAAAATACTGACTAAGTAAACTCATGGGTGTCGTGTAAGCAAACCGGCTTCCTGGATAAACATTGTATGCTGGCGTACCGCGAAACGAACCTTTCCCACGTAAAACACCTAGCGCTCATTGTGTAAAAACGCGAGAAAACGTACGTCACGCGAAAAATGTGACCAAGACGTTCGTGAACCGTGACCTCATTTCTGAGCTCACCTTGGAGTCCTCTCTTCATTTATTTTTTTTTCTATAACTCTTTTTCCATCATCTTACACGCGTATCCTTATTGACACGATCAGACGATCATCATAACAATAACATAGTCAATGAAACGACAGTTTCGAGTAATCGTTTAAAGAAATTTTTTTAGCTAGTCATTTTCCATCTATTTTAGACAAAATTACGTGTTTATATTTTTTATCGTTAATAAAAAAAAATGTATTGAAATTTCATGTGATTAATTATCTCTAAAAGTATTTTGGTCATGCGGAAAAAATCCCTACATACATAACTATTATAAATATTTATTGTGAATTTCTATTACATGTAAGGCAAGCTTTTTTTACAAAAACTGGCATATTAAATTTTATATGCAAGTAAAAAGTAAGATTGCAATAGTTTTTACTAAATCCTATGAAAATTATGAAAATTAATATACAAATTTGTAATTTTACTACACTCGTAAATTTAATATATCAGCTGATAAATAACATTTTTGGTAATGTAAATTTGAAAGCATTTATAACAGTGATTATACAATGCATCTATTTTTCTTTATCAGTTTTTTAATCAATTATTTATTCTGATAAATTAGTTTCATCAAAAAGTGTTTTATTTTCGAGCGTGGAGATTTTTTTGTATGTTACCAAAATACCGTCAAGAATAATCAATCGTACGAAATTCCTTATACAATTTTTTTACTCCCTATTAATTGCATAATGTATTGATTGTGCACGTTTCAATCTACATTTGTCAAATGATAAAGTAAACAATAATGTTTGCATCCAAGTTGTCTGTGTTTTATCGAATCAAAGTGAATTTTTGCAGTCCACGTCTCAAGGCGGAAATATAATGTGCATCTCGGGCAAAAGTCACGGACAAAAAGACCGTGAACTCGTTCGCGATAACGTCGATATCAAATGGTCATCCTTATTTTTGCAATACGCGATGATACGCAACCAAAAAATACAGTCGATTCGACCATGAATGGATTTCGTATTTCTATTTGTCACTGCGAATGATGCATGCAAATTCGTCGTCAACAAAGTCTGGCTCACTGTAAAAAATCTTCGCAAAATGAATATATCGTAAAAGAATTTGTGTTGTTGTTGAGATGCCGCGTATTAAATTAATTTATAATATAGAAGTATGTTGTGAAATTAAAGCATATATTCAAAACGTCTTTTATAACGTGTTTAGTGTATTGTAAATTAATTTGACACTATCTTGTACATTAAATTTACTACACTCGGCATCTGCAACAAGAAAATTCATTTATTTTCATAACGAAATTTTTAACAGTGTAATCAAAATAATTCGAAACGTAAAAAAATATCTCTGCCCATTCTATGCGCTACTCTGATAATTTTTCACGTGATACTCTTATCTCTAATATCTGTATTAATATTTCACGGTTGGCCTGCTACTAGAACACGTAACACATTAGAATTCCATAACAATTTAACTTTTAATTACCAAAAATATTCTTTTATTATTAATGAATTAATTTAAATAATTTTTGTCGAAGAAAAAGTAGTCGTTTTAACTCTTTGTGGATCCTAGAAATTTGTGTATCGATGTAAGCAGCACGAGGGCTTTGCAATAGAAAAAAAAAGAAATAGAGATTGTGTAGTTTGCACACGTCTAACAAAAAAGGTCGTATGTCTGTTAATTCTGTCGAAAAGGAAAAGGACCGCCTTTGTCAAGGTGGAAGGATCTAAGCCTCGATGAACCGACGCTGGACGTACCCTTAAGGATATGGAAACGCCAAGTTAACCGTGCACTTACAAATAAAGAACCATCTGCACCAGAATCTAACACAATTGGCACGACGCCTAGTGCCATTTCGAATATAATACCAACACTTAAGATCAGAACGCTTCCTACCGATCCACCGGATTTTCCCTCAAAGCCAAAACCACGAACACCCCCTAGAATAAATCGAAGGAGACCCAAACCTCAAGTCGAACCGAAGCCAGAACCCGAAACGCCACCAGAATTGGATCCACCAAATGATTCCGAAAAACCTGCGCCTACAAAAGCTCCAAATGATGCACTTACTCCCAAACCTCAATCAAAAGGGAAACCCGCTCAACGCCCGCGAAGAGATCCCAAAGTAACACCAAGTTTGAGTGATCCATCAAAAACTACGCCTAGTCCCAATAATAAACCTAAGGGTAAACCCAATAACCCCGACGAGTACAGTGATACTCCCGAATCGGAATATGATGAAGAGCCTGAAGAGACTGAGGAGGTTCCTAATCCGGAGGATGAGAAAGAACCGGACGATGAGAATGAGCCCGAAGATGAACCTCAGCCAATACCGGTTGAAATTGTAGGTCCTGAAACGGATTCTCAACCAGAGAATTCGTCTCCTGGAAAGCCAAAGCCAAATTCCACTCCTCCTGGACCTACCAAAAACGCCAATCCAAATCGAAAGCCACCCAATAAGAACAGAAATCCTCCTCGTAAATCTCCTCCAGCAGATGACGCTGATGATAAAGACAATGAAGAGGAACCAGAAGACAATTCGACTCCTGAACCAAATTCCCAGCCTGAAAACAAACCTAGGCCGAATTCTCCAGCTCAGAACAAACCGAAAGGCAGACCAAATTCTGTGCGACCGAATAAGCCAAAAGCTAGACCGACTCCTCCAGCTCCAGCAGAGGATTCCGAGGATAAGCCAGAAGATGAGGATCCCGATGATGAACCAAATTCTCAGGATCCTCCATCAGAAAATAAACCAAATGATAGGCCGAATTCTCCAGCACAGAACAAACCGAAAGGTAGACCGAATACTCCACGACCGAATAAGCCAAAAGCTAGACCAACTCCTCAAGCTCCAGCAGACGATTCTGAAGATAAACCGGAAGATGAAGATCCCGATGATGAATCAAATCCTCAGGGTCCTCCATCAGGGAATAAACCAAATGATAGGCCGAATTCTCCAGCACAGAACAAACCGAAAGGCAGACCGAACACCGCGCGTCCAAATAAGCCAAAAGCTAGACCAACCCCTCCAGCTCCAGCAGAGGATTCCGAAGATAATCCGGATGATGAAGATCCCGATGATGAACCAAATTCTCAAGATCCTCCATCAGGAAATAAACCAAACGATACGCCAAATTCTCCAGCACAGAACAAACCGAAAGGTAGACCGAATACTCCACGACCGAATAAGCCAAAAGCTAGACCAACTCCCCCAGCTCCAGCAGACGATTCCGAAGACAAACCGGATGATGAAGATCCCGATGATGAGTCAAATCCTGAGGATCCTCCATCAGAAAATAAACAAAATGATAGGCCGAATTCTCCAGCTCAGAATAAACCGAAGCGCAGACCAAATCCAGCAAGACCCAATAAACAAACACCTCGACCTCCAACAAAGAATTCCGAGGATAAACCTGATGACGATGAACCCGACGATGAATCGGATCCTGAAGAGGATTCCCCAACTCAAAACAAACCCAACTCTCGACCCAATTTCCCATCTCGGTTTAAACCACCGCGGAGCCCAAAACCAAATTCGCCCCGGCCCAATAAACAAAATACGAGACCAACTTCACCTCCTCCAACAGATGATTACGAAGATAAGCCTGAAGACGAGAATCCGGAAGACGAAACGAATCCCGATGACGAATCGAATCCCGACTCTGATGATTCGCCTCCAAACAAGCCGAATAGTAGACCAAAATCCCCATCGCAGAATCGTAGACCGCAAAGGCCGAAAAAGCCGAGTTCCAGACCAAATACACCAGCCCAAAATAATCCTGACCCCGAAGACGAACAGCCTGACGAGAATGCGAATCCTGATCCCGAAGATGAACAACCAGATGATTCTTCCCCTGATGATGATCAGTCCAGTACAGATCCAAATGCTCCTAATGGAGACAAACCTAATACAAAAAGAAAACCATCGTCTCCCACCCCACCAAATCCTAAAAGAAAGACCAATCGTCCATCAAGACCAAAACCAAACAATTCCGCCAGCGATGTACCGAATAAAAAACCTAAGCCTTCACCGGAAGATGATTCCAATCCAGATGGTACTCCGGATCTCTTCTCTCGAATCGGTGAAGATCCTGACGCAGATTCCGAGCCTAATTCCGGACCTAATGGGGCAATGAATCCAAACCTAGGACTTCCGCCTGGTTCCAGATACAATCCTTCATTGAAACCACCAAAAACTCCTATGACCGGTTTTGGAGGTTTTGGCGGTTATGGCAATACGTCTCCTTATGGATTTGGAACCGCGAATAGTTTCAGTTCAGCTTCCGCAGGTGCAAATGCTAATGCAGGTGCAAGTGCTACTTCCAGTGCGAGTGCAAATGCCGGAGCAAGTGCCGGAGCAAGCGCAGGTAGTTTTGGCCAAGGATTCCCACCCAATTGGAACTCACCATGGGGACCAAATTTCGGTCCCATAGATCCAGGTTTCAGTCCCAATTTCGGCTCACCATTCTTCAATCCCGGTACATTTTCTCCAGGCCCAATGATGATGCCTAATTACATCACTAAATCCCCATCGAACCCTGACGCTGATACTAAAACTACTGATTCTCCAGCAAAAACTCCAGAACCAGCACAGCCTGAATTTCCGCCGACTTCTGAAATAAATCCTCTAAGTAAACCTTCTCAAGGACCAAACTATCCAGCCCAGCCAAACAATTATGATTCTAATCCTCCGCAGATCCCCAATTTTGGTGATGGCATAGATACTGGCTTCGGTTATAATCCTCAATATGATTTTCTTCCTCATAAGCCCAGTTGGTTTCCAAATGTCGATCCTAATTCTAATCCGAACTACAATGTAAATCCTCCATCTAATTCGGCTCCTATTACCTACAATTCTGCAACCATGACCAATCCCAGTTCTGGCACAGCTTCGACACCCGGTAGCTCGTCAGGTACTGGAGCATTCGCGAATGCTGGAAGCTTTGCAAGTGCCGGATCCGGAGGTTTTCAAGCACCAATGAATTATGGTAACGGCGCAGGATATTCATCAGGCGGTAACGAGCTCGCAGGATTCCCCGCATCGAGTGGGGCAGGTACGATTCAACCGGGCGATGGCAAGAGAAGAACACTGGTTCACGCCGCCAGTCACACGGAGAGAAAATTTCTGTTGCATCAGCAAATCAATTGCTAATATAATGACAACAAGCCTTATTTCCTAACGAAAAGGATTTGCTAGGTCTAACAAAAAGAATTTGCTAGGCTAAACAAAAAGGATTTGCTAGGTTTAACAAAAACCATTTGCTAGGCCAAATAAAAAGGATTTGCTAGGCCAAACAAAAACGATATGCTAGGCTTAACAAAAAGGATTTGCCAGGCGTAATAAAAACGATTTGCTAGGCCTAACAAAAAGATTTGCTAGGACAACAAAAATATTTGCTAGTCCAGCAAAACATTTTCTAGGCCAACAAATAAGGTTTTCTGTCACTATATCAGCAAAAGATTTTTCACCGTGCAATGAAATTCATTATGAAAATTCATCATTATGTGTATTAAGTGTGTGAACTCGTAGTGCATGCGTACGTTCGCTAATAGCGCTGTAGATAAGCGGCAATTTATCAGTGCTAGTTTATTAGTGTGTAGTGCGTAGCATGTAAACATTATTTTGTCAAACTGTATACAGTAATATAAGTAAAAAAAACCCTGAATGTTTACTGCACGTTATGAAAAGAACCCCAAAAAAAAACAGCTAGCATGTCAGCGATAGCATGAAAATGCAATGGAACAAACTACAAAAGTCCATCCGCATGAAACGACAACGCCTTGACCTACCTAATTTATTAACCAACTAATTTACTTGACATTGCTTGAAATATCGACAGCGTAAATATCTTTTAAGTTGTAATTGTGAGCTAAAATATTTGTTATCGTTTACAGGTGGATCTAGTGCTGGATCTAGTGCTGGAGCGAGTGCTGGAGCGAGTGCAGGCTCAAGTGCCGGTTCGTTTGCCGGTGGGGCAGGAATGCCCTATTTTGGACCAGGTGCAGATCTTCAGAATAGCATTCAAGAACACTTCAATAGAATACAAGCCCAAAATGCGGCTATTACAGCTCAAATCCAACAACAGATCAAAGCTCAGGAACAAGCGTAAGAATTTTTAGATTATTCTGTTTAGGATTTCTCATTCCAAGCTTTTCATTCCATGATTCGAATAATAATCATTTCACACAGACTTCTATGTCGCATGAACAATATTTTTGCAACTGCAATACAACGTCATGGAAAATAAGTCGTTTTATTCATCTACATTTATTTTTCCTCGCTCCGTCGCTTATAAAACGTACAGCTTTTGTATCTAAATCTTTCCGACGTTTTTGTTTTCTCAAGAAACTTTGTTTTGGTGAAGAATTATTTTTTTCAGATTGAAATTTTTCCAGATAAAAAAATATCCATCTGCATGTGTGTGTGCATGTGCGCATCATTTTAGCTCATAACTTGCGAACGGTTTCAAATACTAAGCTGAAATTTATAACACATGTTGTGGAGACAGATTTTTTGGAGATATTTGGTTCAATTTTTATCAAAATGTATGCAGTCATTCAGTTTTAAAGCAATTTTCAATGTTTTCAAAGATATCTGTATGCGCTCTAACTGCCATATTTTTTTAGATATCGCCTTGAAATTTGGCACAAAGTTGGACAATCATAAACCAATGATCGGTTTTGAATTTGAGTAAAATCTATTCAGCCGTTTCATTTTCACGCTATTTTGAATTTAAAAAAAAATGCTTCATGCGCTCTAACTCCTACATTTTTTCCCTTGAAATTTGAAAAAACATACTTTTTTTAATTAAACAAGGTGTAGGATTAAATCTGGCGTAAATTCGTTCGATTGATCGATTGAATCGAGGAACAAAATTACGATCTACAGCGGTGAAAATCACTTCAGATTGAACGTTAGTCACGTGTGGGTCATTCGATCAATTCACAAAACAAAGTTTCTTGAGGAACCTAAAAGTGCGACAAAAGGCAGAGAGGAATTAATATGTCAATGTAGTTGCCAGTTTTTTTTTCTCCTGGTAGTAGCTAAATGAACGCTTTATTTATTTATTTATTTTCTGCGCGGTTGTGTCTCGTTGGTACACAAAGTGCCAGAGGCGCTTGGTCAATGGGATCAGCTGTAATGACCAACCTCGACGGGAGCGTCGATCCCAATACAAAAGTGTATAGTTACACATACACTTTCCCCAATACGGATTTTCCGACCATCAACTTCTCCCCCGGTTATGGTGATGCTATCGGTCAGCAACCCTTCATTCCTCACGTGCAAGGATATTCGTTCGGTAGTCCTCTTATGGGGTACGGGTGATGGTTTAATTTTTAAAATTCTGTCGCCCAACTAAAATTTTTTCGACACTTGCTTAGCACTATCAAAAAATTCGTAATGGTTTCATGAACAAACAACTAGCAATATTAAAATTATTTATGGTCAAAATGACGTAGATTCGCTGATGCATCAAATGGTTTGTCTAGCGGTGGTTCGGGCTATGGATATGGAGGACAAGGTGGACAAGGTGGACAAGGTGGACAAACCTACGGGGTAAGTCCTTAATTTTTGTTGTTAAGGCTCGTGGAGAGCTAAATATCTCTCGTTCCTATAAATTTGCATTGAATTGTCATGGTAATTATATTGATAAACTGTTTCTGTGGAATTTGAAGCGTCCGCAAGGAAACATAGGAGGCGGCGGAGGTCAAGGATCCAATTATGGTGGAGGTGGTCAGGGATCGAGCTACAAACCCAGTGGAGGAGCCCCATCGAGTTATGGATCTGGTGGAGGTGGTTATGGTGGAGGTGGTCATAATGGAGCTGGTGGATCCAGTGGATCTGGATCTGGAACTGGACCGCATACCGCTATATCCAGCATCAGTCTTGGGCCCCAGGGTGGATATCAAGCTGGAGAAATCAGTCCAGTTAGTATTTCATTTTATTAAATTATTTTTACATATTTCAAAAATATTTACTCCCGTTAGTATTTCATTTTATTAAATCATTTCTACATATTTAAAAAATATTTGTTTCCGTTAGTATTTCATTTTATTAAATCAGTTCTACATATTTCAAAAATATTTATTCCCGTTAGTATTTCATTTTATTGAATCATTTCTACATATTTAAAAAATATTTATTTCCGTTAGTATTTTGTTTTATTAAATCATTTCTACATATTTAAAAAATATTTATTCCAGTTAGTATTTCATTTTATTAAATTATTTCTACATATTTAAAAAATGTTTATTCCCGTTAGTATTTGATTTTATTAAATTACTTCTACATATTTAAAAAATGTTTATTCCCGTTAGTATTTCATTTTATTAAATCATTTCTACATATGTAAAAAATATTTGTTTCCGTTAGTATTTGATTTTTTTAAATCATTTCTACACATTTTTAAATTTCTTCTTTCGCTAATTGTACCATGGAATTTTGTAGGTGGCACCTGGAATCTTTTCTCGATTCGGTGAAGAGATTGCTCCTCCTTCGGGAGGAAATATTGGAGTGTTCTCCAGCTCCAGCTCGAGTCATTCCATTGGCCCTGACGGCAAGGAAACTTCCCACAAGATTTCCACCACTGGAGTCAACGACAATGGAAAGGTCACCATTCGCACCGTCCACGATCCTTAAGCTACTCACAAAAATTGTACTTTTTTCAAAAACTTTTGCCGACCTTAGACAAAACAGTCTTTTATTAGAATTTTAAGTATTATCGTAATTCGAAACGTTCGAAGTGAACGTTTCTTGCCATGTAATCAATATACTCTGATATTGATGAAGATTACACTTTTTCATTCCTTCGATGGTTCGATAACGAACGCTAATGTGATTTTAATGTTACACCGCATAAAGTAGGAAAAAGTTACAAATTCCTTTCTACTTTGCTTGTTTATTCTGTTATATTATCGTCGTTATAATTGGCCAAGTCGATGAATAAATTGCACTCAGTTATTCACGATTCTGTGCCCCAGCGCTGTTATACTCCAGGTAATTCAAAGTGATCTATAAAGTTTTTTTTCTTTATGGACATACATATTTTATGCAATATGTTACGCTATTTATTTCCTATATTGTATAATATTTTTTTGCGAGTGAATAAACACTAGGGAATGTTTTAAAAATTTATTGAAAATTTTTACATGGACAAAGTACATTTCATTCACAAGGTTTCGTTTGATTCAATGAACCTCCGCTAGAAATCCAAGAACGCCAAGCCGAAATCTCCTTGCGGGATCCAAAATTATGCTATTTATTTCCTATCATGTATAATATTTTTTTTTTGCGAGTGAATAAACACCAGGAAATATTTTAAAAATGTATTGAACGTTTCAACTATATTTGAACGTGGTCTAAGTATATTTCATTTACTGGGTTTGGTTTGACTCAATGAAGCCTCTATTTTATCGTCCACTGAACTTCTACTAGGAATCCAAGGACTCTAAAATGACGCTATTTATTTCCTATCATCTATAATATTTCTTTGCGATTGAATAAACACTAGCAAATATTTGAAAAAATTATTGAACGTTTCAACAGAATCAAAGTACATTTCATTCACTGGGTTGTGTTTGACTTAATGGAGCCTCTATTTTATCGTCTACTAAACTTCTGCTAGGAATCCAACGACTCGAAAATTACCCTATTTATTTCCTATCATGTACAATATTTTTTTTTGGGTGAATAAACACTAGAAAATATTTAAAAAATTTATTGAACGTTTCAATATAATTAAAGTAAATTCACTGGGTTTCGTTTGACTTAATGGAGCCTCTATTTTATCGTCTACTAAACTTCTGCTAGGAATCCAACGACTCGAAAATTACCCTATTTATTTCCTATCATGTACAATATTTTTTTTTGGGTGAATAAACACTAGAAAATATTTAAAAAATTTATTGAACGTTTCAATATAATCAAAGTAAATTCACTGGGTTTCGTTTGACTTAATGGAGCCTCTATTTTATCGTCTACTAAACGTCTGCTAGGAATCCAACGACTCGAAAATTACCCTATTTATTTCCTATCATGTACAATATTTTGTTTGGGGGGAATAAACACTAGAAAATATTTGAAATATTTATTGAACGTTTCAATATAATCAAAGTAAATTCACTGGGTTTCGTTTGACTTAATGGAGCCTCTATTTTATCGTCTACTAAACGTCTGCTAGGAATCCAAGAACTCGAAAATTACCCTATTTATTTCCTATCATATATAATATTTTTTTGCGGTTGAATAAACACTAGAAAATACTTTAAAAATTTATTGAACATTTCAACATGATCAAACTACATTTCATTCACTGGGTTTGGTTTGACTCAATGATGCCTCTATTTTATCGTCCACTGAACTTCTACTAGGAATCCAAGGACTCTAAAATGACGCTATTTATTTCCTATCATCTATAATATTTCTTTGCGATTGAATAAACACTAGCAAATATTTGAAAAAATTATTGAACGTTTCAACAGAATCAAAGTACATTTCATTCACTGGGTTGTGTTTGACTTAATGGAGCCTCTATTTTATCGTCTACTAAACTTCTGCTAGGAATCCAACGACTCGAAAATTACCCTATTTATTTCCTATCATGTACAATATTTTTTTTGGGGGGAATAAACACTAGAAAATATTTAAAAAATTTATTGAACGTTTCAATATAATCAAAGTAAATTCACTGGGTTTCGTTTGACTTAATGGAGCCTCTATTTTATCGTCTACTAAACGTCTGCTAGGAATCCAACGACTCGAAAATTACCCTATTTATTTCCTATCATGTACAATATTTTTTTTGGGGGGAATAAACACTAGAAAATATTTGAAATATTTATTGAACGTTTCAATATAATCAAAGTAAATTCACTGGGTTTCGTTTGACTTAATGGAGCCTCTATTTTATCGTCTACTAAACTTCTGCTAGGAATCCAAGAACTCGAAAATTATCACTTGTAATACCACAAGAGCTTTGAAATTATCGGATATTTCCTGACAGGTTCGTTGCAAACAAATGAACGAGTCAAGTTTTCCAGGTTAAAAAATCACGAGCGCGTAGCGCGAGTGATTTTTCTGGAAAACTTGACGAGTTTATTTGTTTGCAGGGAACCTGGAGGGAAATATCAGATTAATTTCGAAGCTCGAGTGGTATTCGGGGGATTATTTTTTCTATTCAAATTGCGACAAATGGAATTGCACCATGAGACAAAAATTATCATTCTGACAAGGAAATTTCATAATCAGAACAAAAACCTATGTTGCATCCAACACATATTTTCTCTCTGCACAAAATGCAGTGAATTGCGCCCAAATCGATTTTTTACTCTTTTCTGTATTTGCCGGGACATTTTGTTTTATTTTTTTAGCGATGTTCTGAAGCGATTCATCACCAAATCGCTTTTTTGACTCACTCATATTGACGACCGTTAATAGTACCTTGACGTTTTAAAGATTCGCAGAGGTTACAAGTGTCAAAAAAATTATTGTTTATCGCTTAGCAACCGAGCCGGGAAATTTTCGAAAAATTATCGATATAATTTTACCCTAGCTGTACCACGTGATGTTGAATACCGCGCTCTGATTGGTCGAAATTGGAGTTGAAAAAATAATCCTATTTATTTCCTATCATATATAATATTTTTTTGCGGTTGAATAAACACTAGAAAATACTTTAAAAATTTATTGAACATTTCAACATGATCAAACTACATTTCATTCACTGGGTTTCGTTTGACTCAATGGAGCCTCTATTTTATCGTCCACTGAACCTCTGCCAGGAATCCAAGGACTCCAATCCGAAGTCTCTTTGCGGGGTCCAAAATGATGTGGATAAAAGGAAGGTGACTGGGGTCTGAATCGATTTCGTCTCGGTGCGTGACTCTGTCGATACACAGGTGTCTGAAAAAAAATCAAATTATTCTCATCGCCAGAAATAACACTAAAAAACTTATTATCCATTCCAAAGTATATTGACTTGCATATTTTTATTATTAAGCTGACTTTAGAGTACCTGGGGTATATTATTGTCGAGAAATGGTGGATTAGGTGAGGCTTGTCCATTATTGAAGGCAAACGAGGGATTACGGTTGTTATATCCGGTACCACGAACACCGTCGATAATTGGTACGTCCTCGACCTTGGAATCTTCTGTCTTCGTGATGATTGTAATACACACAGCGCCGATGACGTTTCCATGTTCATCAATGTCCGTAGACAAAGTCGTTTCACAAACGCCATCTTTGCAAACGAAATTTCCTGGCTCTGTCATGCCCTTGCCATTGACGATAATGTAAATGTTCTTTATCGTCTTCGTTCTTGCTGACTGAGGATTCTGTAAAAACATTAAAATTATTAATATTCGAAGCAACACGTATGCTAATGATAAGCCGGTTTATTTATTTTTTATTGGGCCATCTTTGTCTGCCGGAGGCTCGAGCGTGTATGAAAATGAATATTTAATGATGCCCACGTACAGGATGAGTCAAAGTTTTTATGGACTTTCGGACACCGTTCAGCTGCGTCACGATACCAAATTTCTTCCTTTTTTTTGTTCCGACCTTTGACCAGGAGCGTTCGGCTCGCACAGAGATGTATTTATGGCTGTTTCTATCGCACCGCTGCCTATAAATTCGTAATGACCTGGTACATTTTTATGCCTTCTCTCGCCTGTCGAAATATCTATTTAGGATTCACCCGTTGGACAGGTCGTTTCGCGGGTTCTACGATGGGCATGTAAATAAATTTATGAGCCCTTCGCTGTTTTCTTTAACGAGGAACTTCTCCGTTCAGCATTGTGATTTTTTTTTGCTTCCTCATAGAGGAAACTCAGTACACTCAAAATTGTCTAAATCGTCGAGAAAAGTCGTTTAGAAAAAATTTATATGTAATTCAAACTTATATATCTCAAGAACTGCTTTAACAATCGGGATGAAATTTAGGAAACATGTGAAGCAGATCGACGCCTTTGTTTGTGGTAATTTTTACAAAAATTAAAAAATATGTTCCAATTTTATTTGACTTTGCAATTTTCGAGAAATGTTTGTACGCGCTCTAGCATCCGCAAATTTTGAGCTGTTGAGCTAAATAATTTTTTATGAATAGAGCTATGTTAAAGGAGGATCGGTATTGAATTTAAAATGAATCTGTAAATAAATTCGGTTTTTATGGGATTTTGAATTTTTCAAAAAATATTCGTTTCGCTCTAACTCACGTCAAATCTCACTAAATCAACTGTAACTTTTTACAGATGAAAAATAACATTCAACGCTGCTATCTACCAAGTTTGGTCGAGATCGGTAAAGCGGTTTGAATTTTACTTGATTTTGAATTTTTCGAAAACTATGGGGCATTATACACCGATCGGACCACCTTTTATTACGATCGTTGTTGATATAGTTGATTATTTTTATAGTCATTCACCCGAATAGATGGAGCATGCTCAATATTTTTCAAATTTTTCATCGCATAATTCGCGTACTTGTGAATTTATAAAAATTGCTCGAATAATTACGTTTAAAAACATTCGAATGCACGTATCTTCTTGGATATAAGTCGTATCGTAAAAAAACGTATATAAAAGTTTTTCATTTTGAAGTATACTTTTATGCAAATTCATTTTAAAAAATTCTTCAACCCCTCCGAAGCATTGATTTTTAATTAATAAACATAAAAATCGATTATTCAAAAACTTGGACATTTTTTATTTTTCCCGAAAAAATCTCTAAAATACTACTGATGAAGATGAACATTTTAAGCCTAGACGGGAAGTGGGACAATCCTTTTTCGAATTTTTATGAGAGTTTAAAAGATAAATAAAAAATAAAACATTTAAAAATAATCTCACTTTAGGACAAAAAGTTGGCAGTAAGACAATTTTTTCCGATTTTTTATGAGAGTTTTCATTTCTAGGTTTAAAATGTTCGTCTTGATGAGTAGTATCTTAGAAATTTTTCGAAAAAAATAAAAAATGTCCAAGTTTAAAAAAAATGGATTTTTATGTTTATTACTCAAAAATCAATGCTTCGGAGAAGATTAAAAAATTTTTTAATAAATTTACATAAAAGTATACTTTAAAATGAAAAACTTTTACGCAGGATTTTTACGATTCGACTTATATCCAAGAACATACGTGCACTCGAAAGTTTTTAAACGCAATTTTTCGAGTAATTTTTAGAAATTCACAAGTGCACGAAATATGCAACGAAAATTTTGAAACAAATGGAGCAAGCTCCATTCATTGGAGTGAATGGTTAAAAAAAATAATCAACTATGTCGACGACGGTCATGGTAAATGGTGGTCCGATCGGTGTATAATGCCCCCTATATAGGTAACAAAAAAAGTTGCAAAGCAGAACTTTATACATTAATTTTCATTTTTTACAAAACTTTCTCTACGAGGAAGCCAAAATTAATAAATAAGCTTACTCATAGAGGTGACTTTGTGAAATATGAAAATTAACGAGAAAGCAATGTGCAAAGTTCTAGTTTGCAACTTTTTTTTCTCTACAGACATTCCAAAATAATATGCGAAGAACGCATAGTATTTTGTTTTATCTGTGTATTGTCTGTGGGAGAATGATCGAAACAATAAATATACTCACGTGGGGATAATTACTGTGCGATCTTATCGGTTTGACAGGGCCTCGAAGGCTCACATTGCCTCCAGCTCGTGGCCTCGAACTCGACGATAGAAAACCTCTTGTTTCCTTATGAGTATCATGAGCATTCGAATTTCCAACAACAATCACCACAGGATCTGATTTGTCTGCGGATGAGTCGGAGCTCGGTACATCTTCTGAATCAAAATCAATCTTTGACGAAATTTCAATCGCTACAATTGAAATTGGAGCGAAATAAATAAATAATAATAGTATCATGAAATATTGATTCATTTTTATAGCTTAAGACAAACGGATTGACTGTGCCACGATATCGAGAGAAGCCACCAAGATACTGATATTGCATATTTCATATAAAGACTGTCATGGCAGATTTGCTCGTGGCGTGTGTACGTAGCAGGAGGGATAATAGTTTTAGGATGTCTCAAAAGATAAGAATATAATACAGGTAAATTACACCGACCTCCAAGTGGAACTTCATATGTGAGATTTTATAACACGCATAAGGAACTACATGACAAGATCATGATTCTGAAGGAATACACCGCGAGATAAAGTTTCATTGATTCACGGAAATCTTTGCCAATGGAATGAAATACTTGCATTTCAGTACTATCGTTTCGTTGAATGATCTCAAACTCAATGAAAAGTAGTAACATTGATTCGAAGAAACATTTCTTTTAAACCAATGAACCTTTTTCATTGATTTCAAAGATATCGTCTCTGATTCAATGAAACCTTCTTCTTACCAGCTCAAAATTTCGAAACCTATTTTTTCCTGAAGTACGCGGCAGATAAAGCTCAAATTTAGTGAGTATGTAAGGAAGTACGGCAGAAATAGACTAATAAGCTTCGGGCTCCTCGAAACTCAAAGAAAAGGAAAACAAAAAAGTGAGGTTAGGTGCGAGAGAGAGATCAATGAAAACGTTTCTTTGAACCAATGAAAACGTCTCTTTAAAACAATGAAACTGTTTCTTTATTATATGCTCACCTAAGTAAATCTTTATTTACAGGCAATGAAATGTTCTCTTTGAAATTCAAATGCCCTCTTTCATAGAAATCGAAGAAATAGTTGGTTGAAATCAATGAAAAAAAATCAATCCACCCATTTCTTTGGCGTCAATGAAATCTTTTCTCTCGGTGTAATACAACAGAATTTCGTTTTCACGACTTCGGCTGTAAACGTGCGGCTAATTGCTTCCTGGAAGGATTTCCCTACCGACAAAACTTAGTAGTACATTTTGTATAACGGAATTGTAATAGTCGTACAGGGAAAAAAATTTTTTTGTAAAAGATGTTATATAAAAAATGCTGTTTCGAAATTTTATTTTGTATTTCACGGATATTTTTTATTGAATTTGAAATGCGACAACAAAATAGAGCATTTGTAGCGAATGTATAGATGTTTTTTACTAGAAAAGTAAAACAGTCGCCAATTTATAGATATTTTTACGGGATACTAGAAATGACAATAGAAATATGATTAACTTGCACATTTTTTATCGAGCAGTTTGGACTTTACAGAATTTTGAATTTTCGAAAAATTTATGTCATTCTAATTCAAATCAACTTAGATTTGAATTTCGTAGGAAATTCAACTTAGCTTGAATTTCCTACAAGAACAAAGTAACATCCAGCTGTCGTAATCTTAGACATATTTACATAAAAATAGGAGAACAAATTCGCGCCTTGCATACTTTTTTTTCTTTAAGATATCGAACTTTGGCTTTCACCATCGTTCTCAAGTCGCATATTTTACCTCAGAAAATACCGGATACAAAGCTTTTAACTATGATTTAAAAAAAAGTAACTTTTTCCCGTTTCTGATTCCAGAATTCACAGATCCGACTTCCGGTCGGAAAATCCAGCCGAAATTTTTTTTCTCCAAGCTATTGAATTTTGGCCTTCTCTATCATCCTCAATTCGCATATTTTACCTCAGAAAATTCCGGTTGCAAACATTTTACCATGATTTTAAAAAAAAAGTGACTTTTTTTCGTTTCTGATTACAAAAATTCATAGATCCGAATTCCGGTCGGAAAATCCAACCTAAATTTGTTTTCTTTAAGATATCAAATTTTGGCCTTCACCATCATTCTCAGGTCGCATATTTTACCTCAAAAAATACCGGATACAAACTTTTTTACCATGAATTTAAAAAAAAAGCGACTTTTTCCGTTTCTTATTTCAGAATTCAGAAATTGAAAAATTAAAATAAAGAAAAAATTTACATGACCGTATGCAGGACAAAACATTGCCTCAAAACTCCAAAAATTCAATGTCATTTTTGTGTATTGGATTCTTCTAAACATTAATGGTAGTAACATATTTTTACTACATAAATAGATCATCCTGCCATATACTCTATCTCGCAGTGATTCATTGCTCGACGTTTTATTATTACATTATATCCCCGACATAAATAACACTGCGTTAAAGTGCGTTGAGAAAAGCCTGTTATGCGGCAGTAAACGTACAAGGGTTTGAAAATCATTCATTCTTAACTAACTCCTCTTGCCAGTCGTTAATGGACTACTGACCATGCACGACGTTCATGAATGACATTATCGAAGCAGCCCTACGTCCTACATAAGCTACTCAGTGTACAACATTGGAGGGTGAGAGTTGGCTTGCACTGAGGCTCGATAGAATGCACCCTTAGAATACAACCCCGAGAGAGAGAGCCGTGATTGCATCAGTGGAGAGCACCCACCATCGCTCCAGCAATTTCTGTTCTCGTCACCGTTAGAAAATATATATATATAGTGGAGATAGGGGCAAAACGGGCAGGGGGGCAAAACGGGCAGCTCCATTAAAAATTGGGATTGGGGGAAAAACAGGCACCGTTTCAAACTTTCGTAAAAACGATTTGTTTCAGTTTTTTACGTTCCTTAGATAGGGAAAGTGCGGAAAATACGTCAAATTGGTGATGAAAAAAAAATTGATAATCTTCATCAGATCAGAATTTTTTTAACCATCCGTTCAGAACTTTTTTTCGATACTTTGTTGAGCAAAGAAAAAAATATAGTCAAATGAATTATTCAAAAATTTTATAATCAAATTAATTCTTTGAAAAAGAAAGTCGGTATATCATAAAGAAATCAATTAGAACGAAATTCTCATTTTATGATTTGGTGCCAATTTTGACCCCGATACTTATATTTAGCCGAGATGCCTGTTTTGCCTCCCTGCCTATTTTATTGACATCACCAATTATTTTCCGAAATTTTCAAATAAGAAATGTCAGGAAATTGAAAAAAGTCGTGTTCGAAAAAGTTGAAACGATGCCCGTTTTGCCCCCAATTGTCATTTTCAGTCGTGATGCCCGTTTTGCCCCCCTGTCTGTTTTTCCTCCATCTCCCCTATATTCGTACACATACAGTAGATATAGTGTATAGCAACGTAGTACTCGACGTTTGACTAAGGCTCTTTGCAAACAAAGGGTTGCCACCCTGTCCGAGTGAGAAACTCATTGAAATTCATTAAGAGGTCTCCCTTTTACGCTCCACTACCCTTGTGTATTAAAATCGACTCTCTCCCTTTGGACTCTTTGTCCCTTTGCCACGATTTTTCGTCGGCGTTCTAATTTGAAATCCTTTGGCTCAAGCTGTTTTGTATTTACTTTCTCCCTCAATGAAATTGCGGTACAGTTTTTCAATGACAATATTGGCATCGGGAATGCATTTTATGTTCTTCCTCATCGTTTGGTGATTCGAGGATTCAACAAATTACTAAAATTTTTTTAGCAAATGTGTATGGGGCAAATGGTGTAAATCCCCATTAATTCATGTAATATTGTTTACAGTACAGTTTGTTTTCTAATTATGATTTCATAATAATAATATGTAGGGATTGTAAAATAGAGTGTAAACTTCTGAAGAGCTGCAAAACATACTATTTTTTGCTTAAGTATTGGAAGAAATAGTGGAAAAGATGGAAGAGATGATTAATGCATTACTTTCTCCATTTTTTCAAAAGGATCACCATGAAATTTCATTGAAAAATAATCATTTTTGCAGCTATACAAAAGTTTTTTCATCGGATTATAATCGCTACATGTTATTATTATGAAATCATTATTATAGGGCTGATCGTATCATCATCGTTATTTCTCAAAGTATTAGGCATTATAACTCTGCTATGGGGTATTCCATCTCGAATCTGCCTAGTACTTACTCTCGAACTCCTCGATTTGGCTCATAATTTTTTTGTAGGAATGATTAGACTCTCAAATGCACCAAATTTTTTATTTTTATTTTTTCTATGCTAATTTTTTGTTTAATATTTTTTCGAAGTGACATATCGAAAGCCATAATTTAAAATTCTGAAAAATTCTGAAAAATATTTTGTTGAATATCAAAGTTATCTATCTTATAGTTAAAGTGGGCAAGATTTTTCTTCTTATAGTTTTCAAGCTTTTTTGATTGAAGAAAATTATTAAAAAATAGAAAAAACATTAATCTACTACAGGCGGCTGGTCAAATGTTTATTTATGTCAATTCGGATTTTTTTTTAGAATTTCTTCAGATTTTTAGGAATTTTTCAAATTTTTCTGAACTAAGACTAATTCCCGCATCATAAAATGTCACATTTTAGCACCAGTATGACAAAATTTAAAAATTTCACAAAAATCTCATAACAATCAAATAACTATGTAGTGAGATATTATAATTAGGTAAAAAATGTACACAGATTCGATACAAAGAAGCCAATGATTGTTTTAAAGCAAAGATTTTGAAGAAGACACATTGAATAATGATAACAGTCAAATAACAATGTAGTGAGAGATTACAATTAGGTATTGCGGAGATAAATTCATCCGCGTGCGGATAATTGTTGAATGAGCAAATTCTCAGGATGCGAAGTTACGTAAATGCATGGAAATCCAAGAAGTATTGAGTCGTTCATCGTTAAGAACATTAATATTGTTTACAGCTATTTGTATGCAATAGATTTAGAGGTGAAACGGATTAGGAAGAAACGATAGGTAAATGAGACCATTAGGTTGGCACTTATTCGAGGTATTAGTGTCTAACGAATAATAAACTTGTCTGTCGTATTTAGAATCCTCTACGAATGTCGATGATTCACTATTGAAGCTGCAGACTCTATTCCTACTACAATTAGACATTTATCTAGCCGCTGCTTTTTTTCACACTAGCCTATTTCTTTTTTTTTGCTATAAAGACTTCCGACTGTATAATTATAAGTAACTTTATTGTTAAAGAAATTATTAATTAAATAAATAAGTTATGTCTCCACGAAGCTGCAGTGTTGAAAATATTTACTGCAAATTTCCCTTACAGATAAAGGAAGTCCATTTACAGAAACTGGTCTATTAAAATTCATATGCAAGTGAGAAGTGAAATCACAATCATTTTTTTTACTGAATCCTATGAAAATGATGGAATTCAATATAAAAATTGGTAATTTTACTACACTCGTATATTAAATTAAACATATTAGATGAATAATAAAAATAAATTTTAAAAATCACTATTGTCACTGCTGACTCTAAGCCTACTATAATTAGGCATTTATCTACCCGCTGATTCTTTACACACTATCCTTTTGCTTCCTCATAGAGGAAGCTTTGTTTTCGTGAAAAATTTTTTTTTCGAGATTTTCATGTCAGTATGCTTAGAATCACCTAAAAATTCGAGAAAAGTGGTCTAGAAAATATGTCTGTATGTGTGTATGTGCGTGCGTGCGTGCGTGCGTGCGTGCGTGCGTGCGTGCGTGCGTGCGTGCGTGCGTGCGTGCGTGCGTGCGTGCGTGCGTGCGTGCGTGCGTGCGTGCGTGCGTGCGTGCGTGCGTGCGTGCGTGCGTGCGTGCGTGCGTGCGTGCGTGCGTGCGTGCGTGCGTGCGTGCGTGCGTGCGTGCGTGCGTGCGTGCGTGCGTGCGTGCGTGCGTGCGTGCGTGCGTGCGTGCGTGCGTGCGTGCGTGCGTGCGTGCGTGCGTGCGTGCGTGCGTGCGTACGTGCGTGCGTGCGTGCGTGCGTGCGTGCGTGCGTGCGTGCGTGCGTGCGTGCGTGCGTGCGTGCGTGCGTGCGTGTGTGCGTGTGTGTGTGTGTGTGTGTGTGTGTGTGTGTGTGTGTGTGTGTGTGTGTGTGTGTGTGTATGTATCCAGACACTGAAAATTCAATTGCCCATAACTCACGAACGGCACGATGGATCTAGCTAAAATTTTGCACGCAGGTAGAGTATTGACTCCTCTGTTATTGACGTGATTTTTAATTAAATGTATCAATGTAAACAGATTTTATGCAATTTTTAATTTTTTCAAAAAATGTCGTGATCGCTCTAACTTTCGTAAAAGTTCGCCAATTTAGCTAAATAGTTCTTTATAAATGAAGACACGTTAAATGACGTTTGGTATTGAATTTCAGCGAAATCGGTAAAGCGGTTCCGATTTTATAGAATTTTGAATTTTTCGAAAAAAATACATTTTGCTCTAAATTACGTCGAATCTTGAGAAATGAACCGAAATGTTGTACAGTCGGAAAATAACATACAGCCCCGCTGTGTACGCAATTTGGTGATGATCGGTAAAGTGGTTGGGGTTTTACGGCTTTTTGAATTTTTTAATAAATGTAGAATTTCGCTCATAAGTTCCGCGAAAGTTAAGAAAGTAAGATAAAATAAAAAGAATTAAAAATAATAATCGTCGAGAAATGGAGAAAAGCAGATATTGTAGAAAAGGCAGATCCGCCTTTGATGTCGTCGTCCTCGTCGTCGTCGTCGTCGTTGTTGTCGTCGTCCTCGTCGTCGTCGTCGTCGTCGTCGTCATATTTAAATATACATTATCACATTCACTTTCGGAAACGCTCTAATAATCACGAAATAACGTAATAACGAAATAGAAAGAGCGAATCCACAACATGTATATTTATCTAATTAAAACAAGGATGCAAAGTAGAACCTTGCACATTGCTTCCTCATTATTTTTCGCGTTTTACAAAGCTTCCTCTATGAGGAAGCCAAAAATTGAATAACATACTTTCTCATAGAGGTAGCTTTGTAAAACGCGAAAAATAATGAGGAAGCAATGTGCAAGGTTCTACTTTGCATCCTTTTACTTTTTTCCCTATAGACAGTTCCGACTATATGGTTATAAGTAATTTTCCTGCGCATCCAATCTCTAGTTATCGTTAAAGAAATTATTAATTCAACAAAGAAGTTATGTTTCCACAAAGCTACACTGTTAAAAATATTTACTGTGAATTTCCATTACAGGTAAAGGAAATTCGTTTACAGAAACTGGTGTATTAAAATTCATATGCAAGTGAGAAGTAAAATCACAATAATTTTTTTTGACTAAATCCTATGAAAATTATAGAATTCAATATAAAAATTGGTAATTTTACTACACTCGTATATTAAATTTAATATATCTGATGAATAGTAAAAATAAATTTTAAAAATCACTATTATCACTGCTGACTCTAATCCTACTATAATTAGGCATTTATCTACCCGCTGATTCTTTACACACTATCCTTTTACTTTTTTCCCTATAGACAGTTCCGACTATATGGTTATAAGTAATTTTCCTGCGCATCCAATCTCTAGTTATCGTTAAAGAAATTATTAATTCAACAAAGAAGTTATGTTTCCACAAAGCTACACTGTTAAAAATATTTACTGTGAATTTCCATTACAGGTAAAGGAAATTCGTTTACAGAAACTGGTGTATTAAAATTCATATGCAAGTGAGAAGTAAAATCACAATAATTTTTTTTGACTAAATCCTATGAAAATTATAGAATTCAATATAAAAATTGGTAATTTTACTACACTCGTATATTAAATTTAATATTTCTGATGAATAGTAAAAATAAATTTTAAAAATCACTATTGTCAATGTAGACTCTAATCCTACTACAATTAGGCATTTATCTACCCGCTGATTCTTTTCACACTAGCCTTTTACTTTTTTCGCTATAGATACTTAAGACTAGGTAGTTATAAGTACCTTTCCTGCGCATCCAGACGCATTAAGCCGGTTCATGAAACCATCAGGGAGAAGACTAATGTTCCGTGACTAATCGTCCACGCGCTATTGGAAATTCCCAGATACCGAATAGCCAATGTCGACCGATCACCGTGAACTCTCGTGACCCCTTCGCGGAAAAAGGGCACGGCTATGATGAATTGCAGAAGCATCGGAAGCGTCAGACATAAAAAAACGGTACGTTTCAGTTTTTTTTTGTACCTTTAATCAGTCAAGAACAGACGGGCGAAGCGTTTGATTTATGATTACCCCCCATAGAGAGAGTATCAACTCTTCTGTAACATAGTGAGTAAATACAGCCCAAGTACTTACTGGAAATTCAATTCACAAAATTACCACGTCACGATATCTATGTATCCTATTTAACCCCTTCGTTGGCCGAAAAAATTCAACTAAATGTGCCCAAAATGACGAATCAAAATATATTTTTATGGTTTCTTCCACCATTTTCAATCCTAAATTTTGAGTTCAGATTCGTAATTAGTACCTTAAAAAACCATCGAGCACCAAGTTTTATGCATATACAGCAACTTTGTGAATTTCGACCGCCATATTGTATTTGCCATTTTGAATTTTTAAATATTGAGTTCAGATTCGTAATCAGCGATCTCAAAAACTCCAGGGTACCAAAATTCATCCAAATCGAATAACTTTTTAAATTTTGACCCGCCATTTTGGATCTGCCATTTTGAATTTCTTAATTTTCAGTAAAGATTCGTACTCAACGACCTCAGAATCCTCTACATACCAAGTTTCATCCAAAACAAACCACCTTGTAAATTTCGTCCGCCATATTGGATCCGCCATTTTGAATTTGCAAATTTTTATGTCATACTCTTAGTCAGCGATCTCCAGCGAATCCGAATAATCAGCAAAATTCCAGAGTACCAATTTATACATGCAAATCGACTGAAATTTTCGGTTTTGATCCGCCATATTGGCGCCGCCATTTTGAATTTCGGAGTTTTGATATCAGATTCGGATTCAGTGACGCCAAAATATCTCGAAAAGCAATTGGATGCCAAATTGGAGCAAGTTAAATAGGAAAAAAACAATGTGCGCACTATTGCGTCAATGCCAACGAAGGGTTTAATATCGGATTTCGAGGTCCGTCGCGAAGAGAACGAGAAGGTGAGATACGGGAGTGAAGCTCCCGTAACGAGTTATCATTTGTCACTTTAAACAAGACGTCAGCGAGTTCCCATTAATTCCATTCACCCGACATACTCATCGTTAGGGAAGTTTCGGTTGTACCGCGTAAAACGTATTAAAAGCCACAGACACGACGTATCTTATGGTTTGACGAATTATTTCTGGGTTCATGAATTTCGAGCCGATGAATAAGACTCGGTTTCTTGTTGATCGTTTTTTTTTTTTCAGCATTCCCGGGCTGAACGAACGAGTACGAAAATAACTCAATGCGTGCGTAGCTTTGCCTATGGCGAGGAAATTGCGAAGATTTATCTCCTTCGCACTCGTATTTCTTCGAAAATTCCGCGTGCGAAAATATCGCTGTATGGGAAATGCGAGAGGGGAGTAAAAAGACCCTTCAAGGTTTACAGTGCAATAAATTTATTCATCGTACGTAACGTGCGAGTAAATTATACACTTGCACGGTGCGTATCGTTTTTTTCTTTTTTTTAATTTCTTCTCGAACGTATATAATATATATACTGTGTTTATACGACATCTGTTCACTATGTACAAGGTAATAATACTATTTATAAATGAATTTATATATACAAAAAGTACAAAAAATGTTGGCACATCGGATAGCTATGTGGCAAGCGGAATTACTATCACATGATGATTATTATAGTACATCTT
Source organism: Ephialtes manifestator (assembly GCA_963970395.1). Taxonomy (NCBI): domain Eukaryota; kingdom Metazoa; phylum Arthropoda; class Insecta; order Hymenoptera; family Ichneumonidae; genus Ephialtes; species Ephialtes manifestator. The sequence goes on from OZ019971.1 coordinate 4,307,915, forward strand.
AGTAACTGACTATCGGAGGACTGAGTATAGGATTTTATTTTAAGGTAACGGTACCAATAATCAAACACGGACCAGCTTTCGGACACTTTTCCGTTTATTTGATTTCATTACGAATTTACTTAAATATCAAAAAAACCAAAAATGTAACTTGAAATTGTATCCACATTTTTAAATTGAATTGCCCAGAAAAAAGATTTTTGAGTTCAGACATGGAGGTCTATTTTATTCTTTATGTATATATATTTTTTTATGAATATAATCTATAAATAGTTTCGTCCGAAGGATCGCAATATTAGGTATCCGAAAACTGGTACATTAGGCCTATATTCTTATTTTCGTACATAATAATGAAATGATTCAAAATTGCGACGATTAATTCGTAGGTTTGTAAAACTGTAAGGTATGAGCTTGACTTTGGTTTCAGTCATTTTATAATAAAATCTTTCCTTAACCGTCTAATAAATGTTTGAATCTGTGGCTGACCTTAACCGTCCGATCATTGGTACCTTTATCTTATGTGCGCTTTGCTGTGATCCATACTGGCAGTGCTTGGTGGGAAGTTTTTTTTTTTATTTCTTATAACTATTTTGCGAGGAATAAGAAAAACGAAATGAAGGATATATCGACGATCTGCGCTATGCCAAAAGCTAAACAACAGTTACTTTGAGAAAGTCGAAAATTTTTACATCCGCTCGTTTAAACGGAATAAGTACCTAATAAATATGTACAATAGTACCACGTGACTGGTTTCACTAAGCGGTACAGTCCAAGTGACTCTTTAAGACGCGTCTCTCAAACGTATCTCGTTAGTTGGGTATGAAACTCTTGCAGGCAAACTATTAACTGACTGAACGTCGGCCTCTCGTCCGCTGACATCGCCCAACAGTACGCCATCACCGCAAACAACTCGTCAGGACAATTTATAGGTTGCGCGAGTCTGTAACCATCACGAAGATAAGATGCCATCTCGAAAGGATCCACCTCGCCGTACGGTTGTTGAGCTAGTGTCGTTAGTTCCCATAGAAGTACACCGAACGCCCACTATAACAGAATAATATGCAACGTCATGAAAATGTTCAGTGGATTAAAATTTAAAACGTATTTTTACACCAATATCATTTTATATCAATCAAATAATTCTGGTAATCTCAACTATTAATATTACTAAGTGAGATTTTTAGATTTTGCGACTGATTAAATAGTTACATTAACTATTTTTGCCGTAACGAATATAATTTAATTTGAATTTGAATCAGTTTATGTAGCTATAGAATAGATAGCATTTTATACTGCACTCAATCATATAATTCTGGTAATCTCAGCTATTAATATTACTAAGTTATATTACTGTATTTCTCAAATTTTATTTTATTTTTTATTTTTGTTTTTTTTCTCCTTATGTAATGTAACTATGTACGAGTGCTCTTAGGGGATTTAACCCAGAGCATGAAATAAATTTCATTTCATTTAATAAGTGAGCTTTTTAGATATTGCGATTGATTAAATAGTTACATTAATTATTTTTGCCGTAACGAATATAATTTAATTTATATTTTAATCAATCTAATATACGAATATGTCGAAAAATTGTAGCACTCGTATTATATACACGATTTTTATAACGTATTTAGTATACAATACATTCATTTACTAACGTAGTAAATTTAATAAACGCAGTATTTATTTTTAAAATCTAACCTCAAGGTCTACCGATAATTGACTTCATTGCTAAAATTAACCCATTAAATCTTTGCTATTAAATAGTAACATTTTGCCAAACCGTTTTTACAATATAAAAAGTTTCTTTCATAATTTAATTTCTCGTTAGCCTAAAACAAATTATTAATTATATCGTTGAGTTTTGTGCAAAAATTGATACTCAAATAATTCCACAACAAAAATGATCTCAGTCTTGATGCAATACAAATTTAAAAAAAGAAAAGCAATATTTACCACATCGGTAGCTGTCGTGAAAGTTTTTGTGAGGAGACTCTCAATAGCGAGCCATTTTATTGGTCGATTTTCATTATCACCGAGGCAATGATAGTCTTGAGGGAAGAGATCCCTCGCAAGAGCGTTGTCCGTGATCTGCACTCTTAAGTCGTCATCGACACTGTAACACAAGAAGAAAAAAAAAGGTTTCATAAGAGATTGGTTGATTAATGTTTCAATTTACGCTCGATGAAAGCAACAAAGTTCTCCGTTTTCGGGTCAGATAATTCCGACCTTTCAATAAATTCGGGTCATCGTATCGTAACATTATTATATGTGTATATATTTCTTGGGTCAGTACACAACACTTTGAAAGGAAGCGCGAAAAGAGCGGAACCGATCGAGCCTTCTCTAATTAAGGAGTTTCGTGTGGCTCGGTCGTTCGTGTTCGGAAGGTCAGTTCTGAACGGGATCGCTCGATTGATTCGGGTAACATGAAGAAGCGACGGCCAGGCTTAACTTTCCTGGAAATAACATAGTCTGCCAGCGGAGGTAATAAATTGAATCTCAATTCGCGGAAGATTGTCCAAAGAAATAAATTAGCAAAAAATACACGTCTATAAATCTGTTGAATTGTGCAACTTTATGCAAAACATTATTTTTAATTCCATGAAAAAAGACGTCTACCTATTTAGCCATAATTATTTTGCTCAATTCGTCATTGAAATTATTTTCCATTTAATGTCGATGGATTTTTACTATCAGTTAAAGAGTCAATTTAAATTATAAAAATGATTAAAATGAAAAAAAAAAAACTTCTATAAGAATTTTTTATACCTGTTTTGCTCAAATACTTATTCAAATGATTTTACATTTAATGAGGATAAATTTCTACTGTCAGAGTCAATTGAAATTATAAAAATGATTAAAATGAAAAAAAAAAAAAAAAACTTCTACAACAATTATTTATACCTGTTTTGCTCAAATACTTATTCAAATCATTTTACATTTAATATGAATGAATTTTTGTTGTCAGTTAAAAAGTAAATTGAAACTATAAAAGTGATTAAAATGGAAAAAATGTATCTTCTGCAACAATTATTTATACCGGTTTTGCTCAAATACTCATTCAAATGATTTTACCCACTTTCTCCACGCAGATGGGAATTATTCTTTCCTACCAGTTAAGGAATTAATTGAATTTACTTTTAGTGATGAAAACTTGAAAGGCATTACAGTCGCCGAAGTAAACATAAATTAACGGTGTGAAGAGTCAAGGGTGTGTGGATACTTACACGCAATTTCTCGCGGCAAGGTCTCGGTGCACGAGCCTTTTACGGTGTAGGTACTGTACGCCTTTTGCAGCCTGGAGGGCCATTTCAACAACTTCCTGCGTGGTGAGGGCTCGTGGCGGGCCTTCGCTGCTCAATTTGCACCTCAACAAGAACCTCTTCATGTTTCTGTAGCCCGTGTGAGGGTAAAGAAGAAAGGGGGCGCCCCTGTCTTCGATCGAGACTCCCAAAACTGGAAGTAGAGCGGCATGACTGAGACCGTAAAGTGCCAAACCCTCGCGCAATAGAAGAGCGACCTGAAAGAAATAAATAATATAGTTAACATCGAACGATGAATAAGACACCACCAAATTTCCGAAGCTAGCTGTGATTTTCTGCAGGATGACTCACCTGCGCCTGAGACGCGTGTTCTGCCGCTGTCTTCACGAGAACATCGCGCGGTGTAGTCGCACCCTCTTCGTGGTAACTGCCGCGATAAACTCGGCCGAAAGTACCCTCCATTTCGATACTGAGAAGGCGAACTCGGCATCTGGAAAAAAGGAAACGATTTTATAAATAAATTGTACTTCAGCTTTGATAGGAATGAACACATGTTTTTACAGCGCTCTTTTGCTGTATATATCGTGAAACGAATTCTGGAATTCAAGGCAACTCGAGGTAGAACCTAGTAAAACAAGATTCTCTATACCAGCATCAAAGATTTCGGAGCAAAAAATTTAGAGAATTTAAAAACAATAAATAAATTGGGTAAATGCAAAATTGTTGAATAAGAATCATTCGCATATCATAGTCGGGAGATTAATTCGTTACATTTCAACCATGAATTAATGAATCAAATTAAATTAATTCATTGACTATTAATTGATTAATCAATTAATTTAATAAATAAATAAATAAATTGAATGGATTTAGTTCATCATTCCATTCTTCTTTTAGAATTTGGACATCTGATTGTTCACGTCGGATTAATAAATAATCTATCTTGTGAAGGTTCTTTTTTTTTTTTTTTTTTTTTTTTTTTTAAATATCATTTGTCGAAGTTCTGTAGACGTGTTACCCTTTTTTTCCTGCGGGCAGTCGAGACTAAAACAAAGTAGAACCTTGCACATTGCTTCATCATTATTTTTCGCTTTTTACAAAGCTACCTCTATGAGGAAGTATGTTAATCAATTTTGGCTTCCTCATAGAGGAAGCTTTATAAAAAGCGAAAAATAATGAGGAAACAATGTGCAAGGTTCTACTTTGCATTCTTATTGTGTTTTACAAAATGCAGAACGACACGGTAAATTTTTAAAAAATTTAAAATAACGTACAATCCGAACCGCTTTATCGATCATCACCAAATTGGATACGTAGCAGGGCTGAATATTATTCTTCCAGTGTAAGAAATTTCAGTTGATTTGTTAAAATTTTACCTGAATGAGAGCAAAACGAACATTTTTCGAGAAATTCAAAATTTCATAAAAACTGAACCGCTTTGCAGATTTCACCCAAATTCAATACCAAAGGTCGCAACACTTTGTTCCATTTTTATACGAAGTTTCAGCCCGATACCTAAAAATTGGTTCCAGCTAGAGCATTTACGTACTTTTTTCAAAATTAAAAAATTCTTATAAAATTTAAATGTGTTAATCGACTTTTCAGAAATTTATGCCAATTAAAGATTAGGTAGTACTTCAGATGTTGTTTAAACTTGAGCTGATTTGGTAGAATAGTTTAAAAGTTACAGTTAAATGAATTTTTGGCCTTTCATCACATACACACACACACACATACATCCGGACAATTTTTCTAAACCACTTTTCTGGACGTTTTAGACCATTCTGAGTAATCTGACATAAAAATCTCGAAAAAAAATTTTATCATGAAAACAAAGCCTCCTCAATGAGGAAGCAAAACAAGGTTCTATATCCTAGCATCAAAGCTTTCGGAGGAAAATTCTAAAGTAACACTTTCCAAAGGTCAGACGCTAATTTTTACGACCGAAATGCCACCGTATAATTGTTCGAATATTTGAATGCCGGGTGGCGCTGCAGCTGGATACTATAAATACGCGTCCGCATTAATCAAAGAGAGCTGTTCGTGGGAAGGAGAGGAGCGTGCGAGAAGCTGTGTGGCGCCTGTGTCACGAAAAATTTGTACACCGCGTCCGGGATATTCCGAGTGGGGGCCCGACTTGTCCAAAAGTGCGCGACCCATTAATCTTCATTATTCAAGATGCGCGTGCCCGGCCTACGTGCCTGTGTCTCGAATGAGGGACTACTTAAATTACGTCATCCGGAATTCAAATAGTTAAAAAGGCGTTTGGTGCATCCAAGAAAGTATATAACAGGCTGCCATCACTGCCCGTGTTTCTCGAGTAGGGAGAAGTGGTTCGTCGTTGGCGATGCATCAGTCATGTCTCGCAAAGAGGCAGTACTGTTGAAGAATAAAAAAAAAAGAAAACAAAAAAGGATGAAAGAAAGAAAATAAACTGAGAGTGAAAAAGGGATGCAACGGAGGCGAGCATCAAAACCGATTTAGAAACCGCGGTAGCAGCGTTAAGAATTCGTAAAGAGGAACTCGAACGCTCACCTCGTTGACTTTATTTTCGGTTCAAACCACTCGAGCACGTACGAAGCTACGAACCGATCGATCGTGACCGATAAAATCGGGTGCAGGATCTTCTAGACGATACGCAGCGCATCAGTACGTGACTACTCGAAAAGCCTCCACGTTTCTCCCTCGTTCATTCTCTTTTACCTCCTCACTCGCTTTTAACTTCAACGAGCTTTTGCGAGCCTATCCGATATTGGACATTTTTCCTGCACCCGATCACTCGCCTCTCGACCCAGAAAGAATCCAAACTACCACTTCTCACCGTCTCATTTTTCGTGCCCTATCGCTTTTTTTTACTCACTGCAGTATATATATGTTGCATATAACACGAGCTCCAATTATTTTGCAGAGGGAGAACTTCTTGTGAGCCAAGTAGAAGCTATTGAGATTTATCAACATCTTTCGTACATTAAGTCTAAGTTGACCTCGTAAAAATTCCTGGCGAAGATACTGATAAATCATCTTTAATAAAATTACCTCTGAACGGTTATTTCCTGAATCCTCTCGTGGAGTTCTCGACTTGGTCGGTCGTCGAGTCTCCTGTAACTCGAGGCGGAAGCTGCTGACGGCGGTGGTGGCGTTTCCGGCGAGAGGAACGTTTGCGCTGGACCGATTCCTGTGCCTCTTTCCACGCTGCAAGCTGAACTGAGACCACGGGATTCCCTAAAGAAGATTAAGGATTTTCTGGTTAATTTCAGCATGGAAAAAATTAGTAAATTGGGAAAATCATCTCCAACATATGCTGTACTCCAAATTAGTTGCAGCCACTAACTCGAAAACGTGAACTGATGTATTTGAAATTCGTTATGGAAAAAAAGTATGTAAGACCAAAGAGTTGGTTCCACCACCTCGTCACCTAACATCGTCACCTAAATAGAGTATTGCAGAACTGTTTTTAGCAACAGCCTTTACGTGGCGCAACCAACAACACTGAGAGAAAAGCAAATCGTTGATTTAACGATTTCACATGATAAAACGAATATAGGAAGGCTTACAATGTTTTGTGGTTGAAGCGATGATAAAAAAGTTCAATAAACGATATTTGCAAAGATATTGGAAACAAACGTTGAAATCGTATATGCAACGAAATGGTATATATGAAGCTATTATCATTTTAATGATTACTACTATAATTATTGTTGTAGTAATCATTTATGGTTCATCCAATTATTTTCTTATTTTTTTGCTATAACCATAAAATAGATCCTCCTGGGAATTATAGTTTATAGTTAGATTATCATCGAACTAACTAGATTTTTTTTTTAAATTACCATATTTTTCTCTCAGTGCAGAAAATTTCTATAACCAACCAGCGGTTCGTATAACCAACGAGTACTTGACGCTATAGGGGAGATGGGGGCAAAACGGGCAGGAGGGCAAAATGGGCAGCTCCATTAAAAATCGGGATTGGGGGCAAAACGGGCACCGTCTCAACTTTCGTAAAAATGATTTGTCTCAGTTTTTTACGTTCCTTAGATAGGAAAAGTGCGGAAAATACGTCAAATTGGTGATGAAAAAAAATTGATAATCTTCATCAGATCAGAATTTTTCTAACCATCCGTTCAGAACTTTTTTTCGATACTTTGTTGAGCAAAGAAAAAAAATATAGTCAAATGAATTTATCAAAAAAATTTTAATCAAATTAATTCTTTGAAAAAAATGTCGGTATATCATAAAGAAATCAATTAGAACGAAATTCTCATTTTATGATTCGGTGCCAATTTTGACCCCGATACTTATATTTAGCCGAGATGCCTGTTTTGCTTCCCTGTCTGTTTTATTGACATCACCAATTATTTTCCGAAATTTTCAAGTAAGAAATGTCAGGTAATTGAAAAAAGTCGTGTTCGAAAAAGTTGATACGATGCCCGTTTTGCTCTCATCTCCCCTATTAACTCGTTCGAATGATTATCGGAACTCATTTACTGATTTCTCCAACTACTTTTTTTTCTCAGGGTGCGATTTATAAACTTTTCTCGAAGAGTTGGACGTTGGAATTTTCTACTTACTGCAAAGGATCTCTGTGCCTCCTGGCTTTTTTGTCTCTCACATAGTAAGCAACGACGAGGACGCAAATTGCAGCGATAAAAGCGCAGGCGCATCCAACAGCGGCGTAAAAGACTTGTCCACCGGAAGTCGAGCCGGAAGCAGCTACCAATACCTCCTCTGGACCGGGATAACCGCTCTTGTCCTTCAGGCAAATTTTCTTACGACGGAACTCGAGACTCGTCGTATTGCGACGATTCAAGGAAACGTTTATTCGCAGTGTAAGATCGACTTCGGCGTCGTACGGACCACAGTGAAGGGCCAATGCCCAGGTCTGCAAACCACCAACTGGTATCTCGCCGGCTTGAGAGATGTTCAATGAACTGCTAAGCTCCGAAGGATTTCCAATGTCCACCGACATTGTGTATGGAAGCTGCAAAGAAAAAAAAACAAATAAATAAAGTGGACGATAATAACAGTTGCAAATGTAACATACATTTTTTTGCTTAATAGAAATGTCGGAAGAACTTAGTTGTAAATTTATAAATATTTTTATCTTGGACCATAAATAGCTTTAAAGAAACTGAATTCTTTGCCGATTTCCTCATGGAAGTAAAGTATACATGAGATATTTATATATGGAGGGAAAAAATTCGATATCCTTTACGTATCTTTTATATATCTACCAGATTTATCCTAATGAAATTCCAAATATATTCCATATATCTTGTTACATATAATAATAGATATATGATAAATATATAATGCGGCAATAAGGTCCAAATATCGTATATATCTTGAGATATACTTTATTTCTACGTGAGATAAGGGATTTAATTTTAATTATGTAAAAAATTTGTAAATTTAGTGGACCGGTCTGGGAATTGTTGTACATAAACTGATTTATTATACTCTATGTATTTTTGCAGTAATGTTAAAGTAAAATATATAGATTAAAGTTCTTTTTTTTAAGTACATCAAATCGTAATTTTAAACCACGCTTGTATATTACATTTATTATAGTATCAGTGTATGCAAAAAAAGTCCCAGTATGGTACATTAAATTTGGATTACATTTTTTTTACAGTATTCAAACCTCTTCTGGATCTTAGATCATAAATAAATTAAGTAAGACTAGGTTAGATAATACTAAAAACTGCTTCATTTATAATTTTAGTAATTTTGTAGTTATGTAGTTGGTGGTATTTTTGTATTTATGAATTTGCAGATACTTTTGTATTTTTGTATTTGGTGATACTTTTGAATTTTTGTATTTGAAGATTCTTTTGTATTTTGCATCCTCATAGTGGAAGCTTTTTTTCCGTGAAATTTTTTTTTCGAGATTTTCATGTCAGGCCACTCAGAATGGTCTAAAACGTCGAGAAAAGTGGTTTAGAAACAATGTCTGTATGTATGTGTGTGTGTGTGTGTGTGTGTGTGTGTGTGTGTGTGTGCGTATGTGCACAATTTTTTGTTAGCACGATAGCTGTCGCAATTTTTAAGATATCGGCCTCAAATTTGAACCACGAGTAAACTGTCGTTAAACAAGTTATGGGCTTGAATTTGGAGTTAATCCATCAAGATGTTCAAAATTTATGGCATTTTGAATTTTTTTGGAGAATGTCAGCTCGGGTTCTAACTCCCGCGATATTTATGATATCCGGCTCAAACTTGGACCAGAAGTGGACTGTTATCAAATAGTGTTTGGGATTAAATTTGGTGTCAATCTGTTAAGGGGTTCACAATTTATGGCATTTTTAAATTTTTTGACATTTTTTGTTCGTGCTCTAACTTTCGGAATTTTTAAGATATCGGGCTCAAATTTGGTCCACAAGTGGACTGTTGTTAAATCAATTTTGGGAGTGAATTTGACGTCAATCCGTTAAGGGGTTTTAAATTTATGGCATTTTGAATTTTTTGTTTGTGCTCTAACTTTCGCAATTTTTAAGATATCGGGCTCAAATTTGGTCCACAAGTAGAGTGTGGGTAAACTAAGCATCAATTCGAATCTGGCGAGAATCTGTCAAGGGGTTCAAAACTAATGCCATTAAAAATTTTTTAAAACAAGCTTGTAAAGTAGAACTTTCCAAATTGCTTCCTCATTATTATTGGATTTTTACAAAGCTTCCTCTATGCGGAAGCCAAAATAGATTAACATGCTTCTTCATAGAGGTAGATTTGTAAAAATCCAATAATAATGAGGGAGCAATTTGCAAATTTCTACTTTGCAACCTTGCTTGTAGTTGGTGATACTTTTGCATTATTGTATTTGTTGATATTTTTGTATTTGAAGATACTCTTCTATTTTTGTATTTATTGATATTTTTTGTATTTGACGATACTCTTCTATTTTTGTATTTGAAGATACTCTTGTATTTTTGTATTTAGTGATTCTTTTGAATTTTTGTATTTAGAGATACTTTTGTATTATTATATTTTAGTATTTTTATATTTGGTGTTGTTTTTGAAATTAGTATTTTTTCAAAATTTTTGGCTATGATGTTATATGCGAATTGCACAATAATATTGGAGGATAGGTGAACGAGAATGATGATTCAGGCGTTAGAAATCGCATATGAAGCTGCAAGTACTTATCGCTATCTCACTCTCTGTGCAGTGAGCACTTGCAGAGGCGTGGAAAGCAAATGGAACGAATGGAACTCCGCAAGTGTTAGCGGGAGATCGGTACCCGAGGCACTGAGATAGTAAGAAAGAGAGGTGACGAAGTGAGAAGAAGGAAATATGTGGGGGCCCCCAAGACTATCGTTGCACTTGGGACCGGAGGCTGGCAGTACCCTCGCTCTTCTCGCTGATCTGGAAGACCGATAGAGAGACAAAGGGCATCAACAACAGCCGCGAATGCGTTGGAGAAACGAAGAATAATAAGAAACAGAGCAAAACAAGGGTAAGAGAGAAAAGTGTGCTGTAAAACTTGCTGCGATTTACCACGTCATAACGGCAAAGTTGAGAAAGAAGGAGAGAAAAGCGAGCAATATGCTTGTTTTCTCCGTTGCCTTGACTCTATCTTTCTGTGTACTCGTGCATCAGTTCGAGCAAAGATCGAAACCCAAGAAGAAGAAGAAGTAGAAGAAGAGGGCGATCGGCGAAGAAGAAGAAGAAGAAGAAGAAGAACTATGGTCAGCACGATCTACCACGTCGTAACTGGCGAAACGTTCGAACTACCGAGTATCTCGAGTGCTACAGTATCGAGAGTATATATACAGTGTGGCTCTTTCTCCCTCAGTGCTTCCTATAATCTCTCGAACGCTCTCGAGCACGAGCTGTAACGTGCGAGATATTCTTGGAAGGCGATTTTCGCTCGTGGTGAAAGAACGAGCCTCGAGTGGGTAAAGCAAAGCCAAGCAAAGCAAAAGCCATGGCAAAGAGAGTCGAGAGCGATGCCCACACAGCAAAGCAAAAGAGCTTGTGTGCTTCTTGGGGTGATGTTCCTGCTGCTGGCAGCTGATTACCAAGCTCTCGCGAATAGTACTGATCGGTTCTCCAGCAGTAGGAAGAAACGGTAGGAGACCATGTTTCCTCCATGGATCGAGAAGCCCTTACTGTCCAGTGCACGGATAACCAGCGAATCTTCTGTATGTCTACAGATATTTTCTTGAAGCAACGAATACACTCTCCAGTGGCTTTTACGAGCGTGAAAAGCCTGAGAACTCTTGGCTTCTTCTCTGGGCTAGTTACTTCGTGGGCTTAAGTATGTCTATCTCGGTTGGCAAACATGCCATTGAGAACAGAATCGGTATAATGACTCGACAACAAGATCCCTTTTCTATCTGTGGATTAAACACGAAAAAAAAAAGATTAGTTGCCATAACCAAGAAATGAGTTGACACAACCAATCGATTATTCTATTTCCCTTACAACTCAAATGGTAATACCAACGATTCGAATGGTAATACCGACGATTCGAATGGTAGTCGCAACTATTCGAGTGGTAGTCCCAACGATTGGATTAGTTAACCTAACTAATCTCGCGAGAACTAATCGTGAACAGTTGAGGTTATTATTCGATATGGTTGAGGCAACTAATTTTTTAGCCATTGTGTACAGCAAATCGAAAACGTAGTTGCCACAACCAAACATTTCTTTCCGTGTGTTAAAAAAAATTACTAGGCAATTACAGTACCGGTGTGTGGAAGTTTTTATTCAGAACCTATTTTCAGTAATACTGAAAAATATTTGAGAAATTTTGTAAACTTGCTGTTACAAAATACTAGGAATTTACATCCTGTATTTTTTTCGCATGTCATTTGTAAATTTCGTGATCCACGGATCGAGTCCCTTATTGTTTAGTGCACGGATAACCAGCGAATCTTCTGTATGTTTATAGATATTTTCTTGAAGCAACGAATAGACTCTCCAGTGGCTTTTACGAGCGTGAAAACCCTGAAAACTCTTGGCTTATTCTCTGGGCTAGTTACTTCGTGTGCTTAAGTCTATCTATCTCGGTTGGCAAACATGCCATTGAGAACAGAATCGGTATAATGACTCGACAAGAAGATCCCTTTTCTATCTGCGGATTGAAGGGAGTACTTGTCTAACGTAATTACATTGTTAAAAATATTTACTAGAAAATTACAGTACCGGTGTGTGGAAGTTTTAATTCAGAACCTATTTTCAGTAATACTGAAGAATATTTGAGAAATTTTGTAAATTTCCTGTTACAAAATACTAGGAATTTACATCCTGTATTTTTTTTCGCATGTCGCTTGTACACTGAAAAAAATGTCATTGATTCAATAAATCCATCGTTTGCGGGCTGCCAAAAACAAACGTTATCAACTTAACTTGAATTCTAATTCCTCCAATTCCATACGAGATGGAAACAATAACTCTAAAATAAGCAAAATAATATTTTATTATTTCAATGTTAAATGGGATTGAACGAATAAGAACTAGAGTTAATTCAAAAATACTTTTTTTGGCAGTCCGCAAACGATGAATTTATTGAATCAATGACATTTTTTTTTTCAGTATTAATTTCGTGCTCCACGGATCAAGACCCTTATTGTTTAGCGCACGGATAACCAGCGAATCTTCTGTATGTCTACCGATATTTTCTTGAAGCAACGAATACACTCTCCAGTGGCTTTTACGAGCGTGAAAAACCTGAGAACTCTTGGCTTATTCTCTGGGCTAGTTACTTCGTGTGCTTAAGTATGTCTATCTTGGTTGGCAAACATACCATTGAGAACAGAATCGGTATAATGACTCGACAAGAAGATCCCTTTTCTATCTGCGGATTGAAGGGAGTACTTGTCTAACGTAATTACATTGTTAAAAATATTTACTAGAAAATTACAGTACCGGTGTGTGGAAGTTTTTATTCAGAACCTATTTTCAATAATACTGAAGAATATTTGAGAAATTTTGTAAATTTGCTGTTACAAAATACTAGGAATTTACATCCTGTATTTTTTTTCGCATGTCGCTTGTACACTGAAAAAAAAATGTCAGTGATTCAATAAATCCATCGTTTGCGAGCTGCCAAAAACAAGCGTTATCAACTTAACTTGAATTCCAATTCCTCCAATTCCATACGAGATGGAAAGAATAACTCTAAAATAAGCAAAATAATATTTTATTATTTCAATGTTAAATGGGATTGAACGAATAAGAACTAGAGTTAATTCAAAAATACTTTTTTTGGCAGTCCGCAAACGATGAATTTATTGAATCAATGACATTTTTTTTTTCAGTATTAATTTCGTGCTCCACGGATCAAGACCCTTATTGTTTAGCGCACGGATAACCAGCGAATCTTCTGTATGTCTACCGATATTTTCTTGAAGCAACGAATACACTCTCCAGTGGCTTTTACGAGCGTGAAAAACCTGAAAACTCTTGGCTTATTCTCTGGGCTAGTTACTTCGTCTGCTTAAGTATGTCTATCTCGGTTGGCAAATATGCCATTGAGAACAGAATCGGTATAATGACTCGACAAGAAGATCCCTTTTCTATCTGCGGATTGAAGGGAGTACTTGTCTAACGTAATTACATTGTTAAAAATATTTACTAGAAAATTACAGTACCGGTGTGTGGAAGTTTTTATTCAGAACCTATTTTCAGTAATACTGAAGAATATTTGAGAAATTTTGTAAATTTGCTGTTACAAAATACTAGGAATTTACATCCTGTATTTTTTTTCGCATGTCGCTTGTACACTGACAAAAATGTCATTGATTCAATAAATCCATCGTTTGCGGGCTGCCAAAAACAAACGTTATCAACTTAACTTGAATTCTAATTCCTCCAATTCCATACGAGATGGAAACAATAACTCTAAAATAAGCAAAATAATATTTTATTATTTCAATGTTAAATGGGATTGAACGAATAAGAACTAGAGTTAATTCAAAAATACTTCTTTTGGCAGTCCGCAAACGATGGATTTATTGAATCAATAACATTTTTTTTTCAGTATTAATTTCGTGCTCCACGGATCAAGACCCTTATTGTTTAGCGCACGGATAATCAGCGAATCTTCTGTATGTCTACCGATATTTTCTTGAAGCAACGAATACACTCTCCAGTGGCTTTTACGAGCGTGAAAAACCTGAGAACTCTTGGCTTATTCTCTGGGCTAGTTACTTCGTGTGCTTAAGTATGTCTATCTTGGTTGGCAAACATGCCATTGAGAACAGAATCGGTATAATGACTCGACAAGAAGATCCCTTTTCCATCTGTAAATTGAAGGGAGTACTTGTCTAACGTAATTACATTGTTAAAATAATTTACTAGAAAATTACAGTACCGGTGTAGAAGTTTTTATTCACAACTTGTACCACAAATTTCTTGTCAATCTGTATTAGATATTTTCAGTAACAATACTGAAAAAGATTTGAGAAATTTTGTAAATTTACTTTTACAAAATATTAGGAATTTACATTCTACATTTTTTTTTCTTTTGCAAGTCGTTTGTAATTTTCGTGCTCCACGGATCGAGACCCTTATTGTTTAGTGCACGCGGATAACCAGCGAAACTTCTAGGTGTCTACAGATATTTTCTTGAAGCAACGAACACACTCTTCAGTGGCTTTTACGAGCATGAAAACCCTGAGAACTCTTGGCTATTCCCTGGGCTAGTTACTTCGTATGTTTAAGTCTGTCTATCTCAGAATAATGACTGGAAAAGAAGATCGCTTTTCTATCTCGGGATTGAAGGTAGTACTTGTCTAACGTAATTACGACTTCTCACGGGGGAAAACGTTGACCAAGCAAAAAGACTGCAAGAGGGTTTTTTGTAAAATGTATTCGCTTTAACACTAAACTATTTTTCCTTTCTGAACTCAGTATTGCCAACCTTTACTTTTTCTTATAGTATATTACGATGCAAGTACGGAAAAATGTTTTTCTGACGAGTGTTGCAATCACACGAGTTAAGAAAACGTTTATTGCTCGAGTATCGTACGAAACTTTATTTCACAGTGTAAAAATGTGCATCGCGTGTATAAAACCTCATTTCTCGCACCGAGTGAAATAAAATTAGTTTTGATAAAAAAAATTGTTCATCCAAGAGGATTCTAACTCATCTTATTCTCATTTAACTTTCATTACGCTAGCATTTTAATGAAATTAAAAAAATATATATGTCTGGTTTACAATAAAATGATAATAAATTATAATACAATTATAATAATAAATAAATAAAAACACTAGCACCATTATTTTACCAGTATTTTCCCCCAAACTTGTAACTGTGTTGTTTCTTATCATTTACATTGTGACGACTTTTTGCACAAAGTAAAAAGTGTATAAAAAGCATGTTGTATTTTACATGGTAATAATATGTAAAATACAACTTGGGTTTTAGAGTGTTGCTTTTATTAATCACAAGCATTTTTTTTTTTACTTTCCACTTCTCATATATGACACGATAAATTAGCCAAAGATCTTCAGGTCGCATCGAAAGTCCGAATTTATCCCGTTAGGAGCTAAAGAGTTCAATGAATTCTCGGACCCTTCCGTACATTTCAAGGGCCCGGTGACTTCCTGAATGCCTGTCGGTCGACTCTTCAGTTTGAAAGACAGGTCGATTCGTTTAAAGGGTCTTCGGACGGACGCGATTTTGTCGCGGGGTGACTGATGTCGCGGCACGGGCCGTCACTCTTTCTCCTCCCTATCTCACCCTCTTCCGCTCGTTCTTTACAATCTTCTTCTTCTTCTTCTCAGCCACACGCGCGAAGACTCGCGGTTGTCTTCTTCTTCTCAGGAGACGAGAGATCGCGCGGGAGGCAGAGAAAACGAGAACGGGATGAAGAAGAGAAGGAAGAAGTCGTTCGACCACTTTGTCCTACTCACTGAAAGACCTGCCCTTTCTTCACTCACGCGCGCACGCTCTCCTTCACTCGAACCACGCTACTGCTGATCTCTCCGCGACGAGTCAATCCGACAGCGTTCACGAGTGTCGCATACTTTACGGTCCACTCGTCTAGTTCCCTCACTTAACACATCGTGTACTCCCCTTAATTGATTTTATCCAACGCTGTACTTTCCTCTCTCTTCTGCCCTTCGTATAACGCTTTTTTGTTTTTTCCTTTTCGAGATAAACGGACACCTTCAGAAGGATGCAGAGGCAAGAATGCCAAGATAGAGTTCAGACTTTATACACTCCAGATTAATACATAAATTCATTTATTTTTTAGATTGATTAGAGTCGGAAAAAGACTTGGTTACTAACTAACTTATAAATCACTTAAAAATCACTGGTAGTTGTCCCCCCGAAAATCGGTTACAATTCCGTCATCCCCTAGTACATTTATTGAAGAAAATGACTTCATTTATTAGTCATTTATCGATGATCTCGGATTCGTCAGGGCTACCATTTTTTCTTGGTCAAATTTTTAACCAAGAAAAATTTGGTAGGCGCTACCAAGTTATCGGTTAGACGTACTAAGTACTCGGTTGGTCGATCTCTGCGCGATGAATCAATCCGACAGCGTTCACGAGTGTCGCATACTTTAGGATCCACTCGTCTAGTTCCCTCACTTAACACATCGTGTACTCCCCTTAATTGATTTTATCCAACGCTGTACTTTCCTCTCTCTTCTACCCTTCGTATAACGCTTTTTTGTTTTTTTCTTTTCGAGATAAACGGACACCTTCAGAAGGATGCAGAGGTAAGAATGCCAAGATAGAGTTCAGACTTTATACACTCCAGATTAATACATAAATTTATTTATTTTTTAGATTGATTAGAGTCGGAAAAAGACTTGGTTACTAACTAACTTATAAATCACTTAAAAATCACTGGTAGTTGTCCCCCCGAAAATCGGTTACAATTCCGTCATCCCCTAGTACATTTATTGAAGAAAATGACTTCATTTATTAGTCATTTATCGATGATCTCGGATTCGTCAGGGCTACCATTTTTTCTTGGTCAAATTTTTAACCAAGAAAAATTTGGTAGGCGCTACCAAGTTATCGGTTAGACGTACTAAGTACTCGGTTGGTCGATCTCTGCGCGATGAATCAATCCGACAGCGTTCACGAGTGTCGCATACTTTACGGTCCACTCGTCTAGTTCCCTCACTTAACACATCGTGTACTCCCCTTAATTGATTTTATCCAACGCTATACTTTCCTCTCTCTTCTGCCCTTCGTATAACGCTTTTTTGTTTTTTTCTTTTCGAGATAAACGGACACCTTCAGAAGGATGCAGAGGCAAGAATGCCAAGATAGAGTTCAGACTTTATACACTCCAGATTAATACATAAATTCATTTATTTTTTAGATTGATTAGAGTCGGAAAAAGACTTGGTTACTAACTAACTTATAAATCACTTAAAAATCACTGGTAGTTGTCCCCCCGAAAATCGATTACAATTCCGTCATCCCCTAGTACATTTATTGAAGAAAATGACTTCATTTATTAGTCATTTATCGATAATCCCGGATTCGTCAGGGCTACCATTTTTTTTGGTCAAATTTTTAACCAAGAAAAATTTGGTAGGCGCTACCAAGTTATCGGATAGACGTACTAAGTACTTGGTTGGCCGATCTCTCCGTGACGAATCAATCCGACAGCGTTCACGAGTGTCGCATACTTTACGGTCCACCCGTCTAGTTCCCTCACTTAGCACATCGTGTACTCCCGTTAATTGATTTTATCCAACGCTGTACTTTCCTCTCTCTTCTGCCCTTTGTATAACGCTTTTTTGTTTTTTTCTTTTCGAGATAAACGGACACCTTAAGAAGGATGCAGAGGCAAGAATGCCAAGATAGAGTTCAGACTTTATACACTCCAGATTAATACATAAATTTATTTATTTTTTAGATTGATTAGAATCGGAAAAAGACTTGGTTACTAACTAACTTATAAATCACTTAAAAATCACTGGTAGTTGTCCCCCCGAAAATCGGTTACAATTCCGTCATCCCCTAGTACATTTATTGAAGAAAATGACTTCATTTATTAGTCATTTATCGATGATCTCGGATTCGTCAGGGCTACCATTTTTTCTTGGTTAAATTTTTAACCAAGAAAAAATTGTTAGGCGCTACCAAGTTATCGGTTAGACGTACTAAGTACTCGGTTGGTCGATCTCTGCGCGATGAATCAATCCGACAGCGTTCACGAGTGTCGCATACTTTACGGTCCACTCGTCTTGTTCCCTCACTTAACACATCGTGTACTCCCCTTAATTGATTTTATCCAACGTTGTACTTTCCTCTCTCTTCTGCCCTTCGTATAACGCTTTTTTGTTTTTTTCTTTTCGAGATAAACGGACACCTTCAGAAGGATGCAGAGGCAAGAATGCCAAGATAGAGTTCAGACTTTATACACTCCAGATTAATACATAAATTTATTTATTTTTTAGATTGATTAGAGTCGGAAAAAGACTTGGTTACTAACTAACTTATAAATCACTTAAAAATCACTGGTAGTTGTCCCCCCGAAAATCGGTTACAATTCCGTCATCCCCTAGTACATTTATTGAAGAAAATGACTTCATTTATTAGTCATTTATCGATGATCTCGGATTCGTCAGGGCTACCATTTTTTCTTGGTCAAATTTTTAACCAAGAAAAATTTGGTAGGCGCTACCAAGTTATCGGTTAGACGTACTAAGTACTCGGTTGGTCGATCTCTGCGCGATGAATCAATCCGACAGCGTTCACGAGTGTCGCATACTTTACGGTCCACTCGTCTAGTTCCCTCACTTAACACATCGTGTACTCCCCTTAATTGATTTTATCCAACGCTGTACTTTCCTCTCTCTTCTACCCTTCGTATAACGCTTTTTTGTTTTTTTCTTTTCGAGATAAACGGACACCTTCAGAAGGATGCAGAGGCAAGAATGCCAAGATAGAGTTCAGACTTTATACACTCCAGATTAATACATAAATTTATTTATTTTTTAGATTGATTAGAGTCGGAAAAATACTTGGTTACTAACTAACTTATAAATCACTTAAAAATCACTGGTAGTTGTCCCCCCGTAAATCGGTTACAATTCCGTCATCCCCTAGTACATTTATTGAAGAAAATGACTTCATTTATTAGTCATTTATCGATGATCTCGGATTCGTCAGGGCTACCATTTTTTCTTGGTCAAATTTTTAACCAAGAAAAATTTGGTAGGCGCTACCAAGTTATCGGTTAGACGTACTAAGTACTCGGTTGGTCGATCTCTGCGCGATGAATCAATCCGACAGCGTTTACGAGTGTCGCATACTTTACGGTCCACTCGTCTAGTTCCCTCACTTAACACATCGTGTACTCCCCTTAACTGATTTTATCCAACGCTGTACTTTCCTCTCTCTTCTATCCTTCGTATAACGCTTTTTTGTTTTTTTCTTTTCGAGATAAACGGACACCTTCAGAAGGATGCAAAGGTAAGAATGCCAAGATAGAGTTCAGACTTTATACACTCCAAATTAATACATAAATTTATTTATTTTTTAGATTGGTTAGAGTCGGAAAAAGACTTGTTTAGAAATACCAAAAACTTGGTTAAAAATGTTACCAAGAAAACTTGGTAGACCCAACCAAGGTCTTGGTGAACATAACCAAGTATTTAGTACGCCATTTTTTTCCTGGTCAAATTTGTAACCAAGAAAAATTTGATATAAAATGTCAGCCCACTTTTCAAGTATTTTAATAATTAGTGTACTTTAATCGATGAAGCAAATTGTAATCCGATATTATTATCACATTATAAGTTATCGTAGTGGATACATTTTTTTTAAGATTGACTAGCCAAGCATAAGTTTCAGAAGTATTTACGTTGCTATATTTCTCAAGAATTTTCTACAGCAACTTCATAATAATCCCTACATAAAAACGTTTACATAAATGCCTTAGGAATGAAAAAAAAACACCAACAAATCTATAAAATTCTGCAACGATCAATAAAGTTTCTCGGCATTTCATCGAGTGTCCGTTATGGAAGTTTCAACTAAACATTTTATCTTCGATTTTATAAACCAGCTTATGAAAAATGAGTTGCAAATTGATTATTACAAAGCTCGTAAAAAAATATATCCGTATTATACAGCCTGGTCGAGTCTTCGAGAAGCAAACTTGCGATAGTCGGTGAAGGTATCAAATTTCCGAAGTCGTTTATTCGGTAAAAAAAAAGAATAAGTCTCTGATTATTCCTGCTACCGTAGAATCACCTGCAGGCACGCTTTAGCATTTCCCGTTGACTTTACAAACCACGGGAGCGTCGTTGTGTTGCAGTTGGAAGGTAAAGAAGCCAGAGAGAAGTGGGTACGAGGAATGCCCGTGAAATGAGCGGAGTAGCCCGGCGTTTTTTTTGTTGTTGAACGCGTGTACACTCGTAACTGCGTAAGGAGCTGTGCCAAGAAGTGCACTCTTCTTCTTTCTCCTTTGCACAGGCAAAGAAGAGGAGCCGAGCCGCAAAGAGCAACGGGCGAGGAACGATATGCCTCGGTGGTTCAGATAAGTGTAACCGCGTCCTCTCGTCTCATCTCGTAAAGGAGTGTTATGTACGAGAATAAGCAGAGTATAGGAACACGAGAAGAGAGAAAGGATGTGTGTTTCTCTCTCTCTCATTTTCTCTCCACGTCTGCGGCTATCGAACGACTCCGGTGACCACTCGAGCCTGAACGAGCGATACCTGAACGCCACTCTCGTGTATCGTAGCCAATTCAGCTGGTGCGCAACGAGCCAACGTCGTGCTATCATCGTAACGTTGAAGATTCGACCAGAGAACGGAAACTCCTTTTCCACGTTTTTTTTTTTTTCTTCTTTCCTTCCTTCACTTTTTCTTCTGACTTCTATTGAGAAAAGGACCGAAGGGACACATCAACGTAGAGGTAAACAGAATTGGCTATTCGCCCGAAGATTGGCTGCTGTAACATAAAGGTCTGCATAGGCGAATAAAATATCTACTTTATTGGCAACACGTACTGAGAAAAATGCTTCGTTGGGATTACTAAGATCTTGGTTAAAAATTTTATTGGTTATACGTAGAAAATTTTTTTATTTATATATTTATTTTATCTATTTATTTTTTATTTATATATTTATTTCATCTATTTATTTTTTATTTATATATTTATTTTATCTATTTATTTTTTATTTATATATTTATTTTATCTATTTATCTATTTTTATATTTATTTTTAAAAAATTTTGTTATTTTCTTTTTTAGTTTGTATAGAGTCGCTCATTTGAGTTTATATTGTATTGTTGTGTGTGATGTAAAATATTTGTAATTTGTGGGTTGTGTTGTCCTAGTGCACTAATAAATCTATCTATCTATTTATCTAAATTACTTGGTTGTCTTACCAAATCATTGGTTATGTTGACCAATAACTTGGATGTGCTTACCAAGTTTTCTTGATAATATTTTTAATCAATTTTTTGGCAGTTCTAACCAACCCTTTATCTGAGTGTATCTGATATATACACTGAGTGAAATCGTGGCAGTTCAGGCAACTATTAAGCCATAACTGCAGATTCTTAGACCATGCAACGATTTGAATAGTTATTTTAACTGAGTAGTAATACAAGATTGTTATCGGACAGAATTTTTACAAAATAGTGTTCTCATGTACATTTTACACTTAAAACTAACGTGTTTTTCATTTTTATTTTTTTTACATATAGTTAAATACAACCTTAGCTATTTTCTTACAGTTAGTGCAACTTTATTATTGTTGTTGCAATGACCATCTGAAACTTGTTGAATAATTTCTCAAAGAATACAATGCTTGTGAAGCCAAAAGCTAAATTTTCAAAATAATATTCTTTTTGTTACGATAACTATTGCTTTGACTATAAATAATTCGTAGATAACTTATAATTATAATTAATTATAATTAACAGATAACTTTTTTATAATAGTTGAGGTTGTATTTGACTATAAATTTAATATTACCAGTATCTTGTTTTTCTCTCAGAATAAAAACAGGATGTTAAATAGAAATTTTCGAACTATTAACTCACCGGTCTTCCAGCCAAGTTCTCCCATGTAAAGTGAAGTTTGTGCATCTGCGCAGGAACTGGCACGACAAATTTGATCGCATACTCATTGACAACACCTTCCCTCACGTAGAACAGTTCAGCCTGCAAGCCTGTAATCATAAAAATATTTTCACGATAAGAAATTCGATCCTTCCAAATGCACACTTATTTATTTACATGTAATCGTAAAATGTGTCGAAGAGTCTCACAATATGTGATTTACCTTGCGTGAAAGGTGCGTTTTTTTTCTTATCGCTACGTATATATTTCGAGAATGGGACACGAATGGCTCGATTTTCTCGGAGCTCGAAGGTGTCGAGTGTCCATCGAGTGTGATAAAAATGGATGACAAAAAAAAAAGAAAAAAAAAGAAGAAGAGAACGAGCATCGAGAGAAAAATAAGAAATGCCCGCCACGATATCTCCAAGAGTCGATGGTTATTTTCTTTCTCTTTCTCAAATGCATTCGAGAGATTGCTCTAGAGCGATAAGAGAGAAGCGAGGGGAACGTTTCGTGACCGGCGGGTATATTGTTCGTACGATATCACGAGAGTTGGTAGAAACGCTCTCACTGGACCCTTATTTACCAAGAGAACGTCCAGTAAAAATAAAGCGAGCCAGTTGTGGAATGGAACTCCGGCTGATGAAGAAAGACAGAGCTTTGGGGAATACAGGTTTCGTATCGGATATCGCGAGTGCACCAACGTGGTGTTGTCCGTGACTCACGTTTCTCGCCGTCTTACTCCCACACATTTTATCGCTCACCCTCTATTTTGTCTTTTTCACTTCGACCCCCAACAGTTCTGTGTATTCGTGCAACATTGGACCCCATAACGGCTCTACATGGACTGCTAGCCTGACCACGGCAAATCGAGAAATTCTCCGAACGTCTTACGTTGCGACGCTCCATCGTCATAGATTCTGGAATTTCGCGAACCAATTCCAACGATTCCAAACGCAATTTCATTAATATTTTTCAGTAGTTGACTAAAACAAATTTTTAACAATGGGAAATTTGTCGCGATTTATCGTAAACAGAGCTGCAAATGAAATTGCTAATACTTGTTGCAAGAAAGATGATGATAAATATCGCTCTATAATTATGATTTCATAATAATAACATGTAGTGATTATAATACAATGTGTAAACTTCTAAATAGCTGTAAAAAATATAATTTTTGAGGACATTTTACGGTAATAGTTTTGAAAAAATGGAAAAATATAATTAATCATTAATGGAGGGTCATGCTCTTCCATTTTTTTCACTATTTCTTCCAATATTTGAGCGGAAATTAGTATTTTTTTCAGCTTAACAAATGTTTACACTCTATTTAACAATCACTACATTTTATTATTATTAAACAATGATTACAAAAAAAACTGTACTATAAACTATATTTCTTGGATTAATGGGGATTTACAACACTGATCGTGAATACTAAACGCATTTTGATAACTCTATGAGGAATAGATTTTTTTTAACTGATTGATCGATTTCCGATTTTGGTAAACCGAAAAACGGACAAGAAACAAGAACAACGTCAGTTTCATGACGTTATATATAATGGGGATTTACATATTGATATTTCGAAATTAAAATTATCCAGTTTTTTTGCATTTTGAGATTTTTGTCGAAACTTCAAAGACAATTTTGTCCGTTACGAGCACCGAAATATATTTCCGTATGTCTGATTTTTGCGTGACTGAATAATAATTATAATTATTATATTACACAATTAGTGCAGTAACGATATCCCAAATTATGGTTAAAATATTTTATTAATTTGTAACATATCGATGCTTTTAATCGAAATACGTATGCGAACAAAATAATTCAGTTTCCATAAAAATTTGTTGAATAAAAAAAATAAAATAAAACTTCGTCGTTTAAACAATTTTTATTTGCCTTCAGCACTCTCTTAATCACAAATTGAACCCAATTATCGGGCAGGTTTGCCGATCTTCTTTTTGAATAATAGATTCAGCGGATTCAATTTTGACATGATGGATTTCTTAAATAATATTTATTATTAATATCTGCCATCTCAGCAGCTGTGCTTTCCGGAGGAAAATTCGAGGGAAAACAGGTGACCGATTTCTCGGTGTAACGTCATTCTCTGCGTGCAGTAGAAGTACAGTGTAACGAGAAATGAAAGCACCGGCGAAACGTTGTTGAGGTAAAACTGAGATAGAGAGAAGCCATTGTCGGCATATCGCGGCTTGCTTTGTTCATTGTTCACGCTGGCTCTCGCCTCAAAGTTAAATTAGGTTTGCGCTTCGTGTATTACCCCGCTCGAGCGCACAGCACCCTTGTATCCACCAATACTAATACGTACAACGGTACAAAGTATAATACCATTCTTTTTCTACACTTTTGTATCGACAAGCACTTGAAAGCCAAAGAAGTTTTTCCGATATCGATGAAAAATAGAAAACTTTCGAGAATCTAACCACTAAAAAAAAAGAAAAGAAAAAAGACCGAGAAACGGGTCGTGGGATAACTTTTTTTTATCTTCAAGCCCTATAATATTGATGTTAGATTATTTCGCCAAGGCAAAGCTGTAAAAAAAATTTCCATCATATTGTGAAGCCACCTTTAAACCGCAGCGGTACTTTTTATTTTTCTTATTATTATTATTTTTGTTTTTTGTTTTTTTTTTTTTCAATTCGAAACCGAGTATCCAAACATTTGCGTGGACTCTACCGTGACTCTTCTTTGAGATACGATCGTTCGTTTCCACCCTAGCAATAAGTCTCTTCCCCCTCTACCAGTGTTTCCTGCCTACCTTCTTTATATATATATATATATATATAAAGAAGGTAGGCTGGTCGCGAAAAGACTTCGGAAGCCTGAGCATGGTCGCGATGAAAAAAAGGGGCAAAGCAATAAAAACGAAAGAAAAAAAGAAAAAGGGAAGCTGAGGAGGGCGCAGTGAAACAGAAGCAGAAGAAGAAGAGAACGCAAGACAGAGGAGTATAAGGGAAAAGGTCCAAGGGCCAAGGGAAGTCCCTCGAACAAACGCCCTCGGCCTATTCCTCTTTCCTCCTTCCCTTTGCGGCTCTAAGGTACACATACACGAGGGGCGAACCGAAGAGGCCACCTACGCGCGAATACCCAGAGCAATATATATATAAGCATGGGGATCGTGGGTTCTCTCCGCTCAGTAGGTATTATCAGATAGCCACGCTTAACGAGCCACGAGTGGATTTTTAAATCACTCGAGAAGACAATGCACCAAGCCCTGACCAGAAGCCACCGCGATTCACCGCAGCATACACATAGACTTTGTGTCCCTACTGCATTCACTGTATACCTTCGTTTGCGTGTATTTTATTCACGGGAGTTCTTGTAGAGGGCCTCGAGCTTCCGTATAGTTGCTCATACTTTCCTGCGGAGTATTCAAGCAGGGTCTCTCGCCGTGCTCGTTCCACCGTCTCCATACAGTGACTCCCTTTCGTCCCCAATGGCCTATCCAGGTCTTTACCGGTTCTCTGCATCAGATACCGCATCGCGAAATCCCGCACGACTATCACGACCTCATCGGTGGCACAGCCTCTGGCCTTTCTGCGACTTTCTCTCTTTCCGTTTGCTTTGAGATGTTGCCTTTAGCAGGAGCATTCGTCGGAGGACTAATGCAGCGGTCAATTTTTGTACAAGTCTTGAAACAACCTTCATTGAATCAAAATGGGTAAAATATGACACTCTTAAAGGTTCACACACGGGTCTAAGAACCTCATCTCACTCTGCAGAACCTAATTGGAGGTCCAGACATACAAATTTTAGACCAGGGTTTTCTCCGTTCACTCTAAGTGGGTAATATCTGCAATTTCCGGAGGCTCTGCGGAGCTTCATGACCAACGACTTACTCGGCAGGATTGCCACTTTTAGGTTTCGAAGAGGGTCTAAATTTTAACTCAGGTCTCGCTATACTCCTTCCAGTGTCTCCATACAGTGACTCCCTTTCGTCCCCAATGGCCTATCCAGGTCTTTACTGGTTCTCGGCATCAGATACCGCATCGCGAAATCCCGCACGACTATCACGACCTCATCGGTGGCACAGCCTCTGGCCTTTCTGCGATTTTCTCTCTTTCCGTTTGCTTTGAGATGTTGCCTTTAGCAGGAGCATTCGTCGGAGGACTAATGCAGCGGTCAATTTTTGTACAAGCCTTCAAACAACCTTCAATGAATCAAAATGGGTAAAATATGACACTCTTAAAGGTTCACACACGGGTCTAAGAACCTCATCTCACTCTGCAGAACCTAATTGGAGGTCCAGACATACAAATTTTAGACCAGGGTTTTCTCCGTTCACTCTAAGTGGGTAATATCTGCAATTTCCGGAGGCTCTGCGGAGGTTCATGACCAACGACTTACTCGGCAGGATTGCCACTTTTAGGTTTCGAAGAGGGTCTAAATTTTAACTCAGGTCTCGCTATACTCCTTCCAGTGTCTCC
Source organism: Ephialtes manifestator (assembly GCA_963970395.1). NCBI lineage: Eukaryota > Metazoa > Arthropoda > Insecta > Hymenoptera > Ichneumonidae > Ephialtes > Ephialtes manifestator. Next base: position 4,334,629 of record OZ019971.1, read on the forward strand.
ATACAGTAACTCCCTTTCGTCCCCAATGGCCTATCCAGGTCTTTACTGGTTCTCGGCATCAGATACCGCATCGCGAAATCCCGCACGACTATCACGACCTCATCGGTGGCACAGCCTCTGGCCTTTCTGCGATTTTCTCTCTTTCCGTCTGCTTTGAGATGTTGGCTTTAGCAGGAGCATTCGTCGGAGGACTAATGCAGCGGTCAATTTTTGTACAAGCCTTGAAACAACCTTCATTGAATCAAAATGGGTAAAATATGACACTCTTAAAGGTTCACACACGGGTCTAAGAACCTCATCTCACTCTGCAGAACCTAATTGGAGGTCCAGACATACAAATTTTAGACCAAGGTTTTCTCCGTTCACTCCAAGTGGGTAATATCTGCAGTTTCCGGAGGCTCTGCGGAGGTTCATGACCAACGACTTAATCGGCAGGATTGCCACTTTTAGGTTTCGAAGACGGTCTAAATTTTAACTCGGGTCTCGCTATACTCCTTCCAGTGTCTCCTTACAGTGACTCCCTTTCGTCCCCAATGGCCTATCCAGGTCTTTACTGGTTCTCGGCATCAGATACCGCATCGCGAAATCCCGCACGACTATCACGACCTCATCGGTGGCACAGCCTCTGGCCTTTCTGCGATTTTCTCTCTTTCCGTTTGCTTTGAGATGTTGCCTTTAGCAGGAGCATTCGTCGGAGGACTAATGCAGCGGTCAATTTTTGTACAAGCCTTGAAACAACCTTCATTGAATCAAAATGGGTAAAATATGACACTCTTAAAGGTTCACACACGGGTCTAAGAACCTCATCTCACTCTGCAGAACCTAATTGGAGGTCCAGACATACAAATTTTAGACCAAGGTTTTCTCCGTTCACTCTAAGTGGGTAATATCTGCAATTTCCGGAGGCTCTGCGGAGGTTCATGACCAACGACTTACTCGGCAGGATTGCCACTTTTAGGTTTCGAAGAGGGTCTAAATTTTAACTCAGGTCTCGCTATACTCCTTCCAGTGTCTCCATACAGTGACTCCCTTTCGTCCCCAATGGCCTATCCAGGTCTTTATTGGTTCTCTGCATCACATACCGCATCGCGAAATCCCGCACGACTATCACGACCTCATCGGTGGCACAGCCTCTGAACTTTCTGCGATTTTCTCTCTGTCCGTTTGCTTTGAGATGTTGGCTTTAATAGGACCATTCGTCGGAGGACCAATGCAGCGGTCAATTTTTGTACAAGCCTTCAAACAACCTTCGTTGAATCAAATTGGGTGAAATATGCCACTCTTAAAGGTTCATACGCGGGTCTAAGAACCTCATCTTACTCCGCAGAACCTAATTGGAGTTTCAGACATACAAATCTTAGATCAAGGTTTTCTCCGTTCACTCTAAGTGAGTAATACCTACCATTTCCGCAGGTTCTGCGGTGGTTCATGACCAACGACTTAGTCGGAGGGACTGCCACTTTTAGGTTGCGAAGAGGGTCTAAATTTTAACTCGGGTCTCGCTATGCTCCTTCCAGTGTCTCCAATTGCTTACCCAGGTCTTTACCGGTTCTCTGCATCAGATATCGCATCGCAAAATCCCGCACGACTATCACGACCTCATCGGTGCCACAGCCTCTGGCCTTTCTGTGACTTTCTCTCTTTCCGTTTGCTTCGCGATGTTGCCTTTGGCACGTGCATTCACCGGCGGACCAATGTAGCGGTCAATTTTCGTACAAGGCCTCTTTTCGATTCGAGCGCTATAAGCGTGGTCCGAACACAACCATCGACGTCATGGACCTTTAAGTTTATACTCCATGTTATTTGTGTGGTGTGTACCTTCAACGAGCTCTTGGGTTATCCATACCTTTCCCTCGATAGCCAATCGAGCAGGTTGGCCCGAGCACAGCGTGACCTCCGACCCGCTTGACGATATTTATAACGTCGCCATTTACGGCAGAGGCAAGAATCCACGATGGATTCTCCTTTATAATGTTAACATACACTCGAGTGTCGAGGAATTAAATTTGCTTCTCTACACGGAGAAAACGGTGTTGTTGAGAGAACCACGAAATTGGTAGGTGCCAACCAACCTGCATGGTAGAATATGGTATTAGCAAGTCATTGTGCATCAGAATTAATCTTCGTTAGTTGGATTCACAATAATTGTGTCAGCCAACCAACCGTACGACTAATCAATGTAGTTAGTAAGATCAATCATAGTTGTGTACTTTACCAACTAAATGTTTGTATTCGATAACGTCAACCGACCAATTGAAAATGCCAACCAATCGATTAGTATCGCTAACCAATCATTTAGTTGAGAAAACTATGATTAGTCACTACAACCAAGCAATTAGTCGTGTTTCACTCGTAATTTGTGTAGCAAATATTTATCAATTAGGTGGAACTAACAATAACATGGATTATTATTTCGAGTGGTAACTTTGACCGTTAAAGTTATGTACAGGTACTATTCATCTCAATTAACTAAAAATTTTATTATTTTCGCATCTCAGAGCCTACAAGCATTAAAAAAAAAATTGCTCTCCTAACTAATCACTTTTCTCGGTGTACTATCGTATTTTTATGCTTCTTTCTTTTGCTTTTTTGGTTGTAGTTCTTGCCCATCCATCTCGCTCTTGTCTCTCTTTGTTAATTCTCTGACGTGTGCCTTTGACTCCCGGTCCTGACCTCGTTCCTATATAGTTCGTCTCTCCCAACCTCTCCGACGTCTACTCGTTTGAGTAGCATCGCTACCAGATACACTCGGTCCCTTTGACTTTTCTTCCGTGCAATTACACGAACCCGGGTTTCTGCTCTTCGCCTCTGGGCACACTGTCTCGTTCCGCAGAAATCCCCCTGGTGATATTATCTTCCGAGGGGATGACGCTAGTTGCCATTGGTACATTTTCCGACGAGCCTTTCTCTTTTTGCTACGAAACACTCAACTTCTTGGGAAATGAAGTCATTTAAAGGCAACCGGAAAATATTTTGCGCTGGAGCTTTGAAGCTTAAGAACGCTACTTTTCCTTGAGAAGAAAAAGTAATTTTCTGTTGACGAGAAATATATTTCACACGAGCTATGAATTCCAACGAAGAACTTGGTAATTTCTTAATAAATGCTCTCGTGACTTTCTTAAGACGTTCAAACTGCCTTCAAAAGACGAAGTTAAGATCTTTCATCTTCATTTGGAGTTAACGTTGGATACCAAACTTTGCGCCTTCAAAGCATTTTTGAAAAAATCATATTTACGTGTGTTATACGATTTTAATTACGTGCATACGATGTTCGCATTCACGATGCCATGGGCACTGGTGGCACGTACCGAAGATTCTTTGAAGTCTGGTCTCTGTGAAGCCTTGGCTTGCTAGTACGCAAAGCAACGCGGAAAAAAGTTCGAAAGAGTCGGTAGAACGAGAGCTATAGAGGAAGCAAAGGAGAGCGGGTGGAATACAGCCCTTTTCAACGAAGGCGTCGACCCTTAAGAGAGAACCGGTGCCAGCCAGACACAATTGTCACGAGAGGCTACCAAGCCACTTTGGTGCCTTTCGCAAGGTTTCGCGTGTGTACGTAGCAAAAGCTGTACTTTACTTCAATGTGAACGTGCATTACACGTGATAAAGTTGTGTAGGTGAGTAGAGCCTACCTGTAAGTTCCCCTTTGCGTTCAGTGAGAGCGTACGACACACACGGCATGAGTCTTTCGAGGTTCGTGCCTTTTGAGCCTGAACAACTCATTTCGCACGGTGAAGTTGTAATCTATCCAAGAAATTCTACGGTAGATACAGTAGTAACTCGGTCAGCTTCACTGTGAGCTTTATCACAGCTCTACCACTACCCCTAGATCCGCTTTGTCTCGCTTATGGCCTACACCACGATCCAAGCTTTCGCACTCTTGATCTTTTTCTCTTTTCCTCCTATACCTGCTTAGCTTTGCTTTCATTCTCTTTTTCCTTCTTACTGGCACCGTAGCAACTTCCGTTTCTACAAACCATCGCTACAGCATCACCTTCGCAACAATCCCCTTCAAGTTGCACCACCACATTCAACGTCGGTACAGCATCAGAGAATCATATATATATAGAAGAGGCAGCAAAAGTACCAGGCGCAGTGGCCCGTCTAAGATAAAACGACGCGTTTGAGAACGGCTCCCGAGACACTTCTCTTACGTAGCTTTGACAGCCTCGACGAGGCCGACGTCGTTGACACGAAATGAAGGTAAAGAAAAAAAAAACGTTAAAGGTGAATGAGAGAAAGAGAGATAAGACAGAATGAAAGAGGTACAATAGAGGAAAGGAAGCCGAGTCATGAAAGACGAAGGCTCTGGAGCGATGTTGATGCATATTGTATCTCCTCTCTTTACCCTCTGACACCCCGATCATCGTTCTTCGTTGAGGAAAATTCCTTGAAAGCATGTACTCCTTTATTTGTTGTTTTCTTGGCATCGCAAATTAAAGTACACTACTATACCCAACGTCCATTTTCCTAATGAGAATTTCTCGTTGTGATGTACATGGCCCACTTGGATTATTTATATTCTAGGGCTTTTCATTTTTTACGAGTTCCACGGAGCACCAATCCTCGAAAAAAAGAAAAGTGAAAAGCCGAGGGAAAAAAGGGGCCAAGAACAAATGAAAAGACAAGCGGAGAGTGTGGGAATCGACGAGGGGTTTGCGGTGCACGCGTGTTTTTATCGCGCAGGCCGGAAACACTCGGCGAAATTTTATTGTGTCAGGCGAACTGTTAATTGACAAATATTTTATTGTCATCTGTGAAAATTGAGTGATCATAAACAAATATAATTTTGAATTCTGAATTCCTGGGATGTCTATCTTTGTGAATAATCCCTAATAATGGAACGAAGACTCCAACAATACTTATGGAAGATACAGATTCATTGCATGTTCGACCTAAACGTTGAAACCGGCTCTCTCTTTGACAGAAAATGTTATAATAGTGAAAACCGTCACCTGGCGTGGCCTGGGTCAAGGGCTGTCAGGGTTCTGACTTGACGAACTATTTTAGTTCAACGCCACATAGGCCCCAATTATTGTTGAGTCAAACTAACAAACTAAATCTTTAATCTCGGCTAACTGAAATAATCTATGAGGCGATCACGGTTGGATTGGAGACCCGGTATTATTGCGAAATCACTTTGGAGAAATACACGAGTAAGAAATAAGAGTATAATTGACTTTTTTGACTTACATGAGTTTATTGAATTACTCAGCAACACACAGAATTCACTTTTCTTGGCAATAACGGATTCTTTTAACGATGTTTCTATCGCCGTACAATTACCCAAAATATATACTCGACAAAGTATCGTCGATACCCCTCGAGTGTTGACCAGTCGAGTCTTAAGACAGTTGACGAACAAGTAATGATAATTTTCAGTAATTCAGCGAGCTTCGATATTTCGGCGCTCGCATTAGCGTGGTATGAGCCCTTTGACAAATCAGAATCGCGGATACAACCCCCAAATCGAATGGCAGCGTTATTTGGTCTTGACTCAGACTCGTCGATACTTTCCAAGTATTAAAAGGCCTATCTGGGCGCTACCACTCTTATTATACCCGACGTCAGCCCTTTCTCGTCTGCTACCAAAATGCGACTTGAAATATCTCAAGCAATACTTTACTTTTGATTTACTTTTAAATTGAACAACACAGTAAAGAAGAGATATAATTAATAATTTCCTTATGACAAATATGTTCCCAAAATTGGCACTCGAACGGTGGAAACGAGTGCAATGACGTCGAGGAACGTGTTATTTTATTTTCCTGTCGCAAAGTACATGGACCATTTGGATTATTTATATTCTAGGGCTTTTCATTTTTCACAATTTCCACCCGATCCTCGAAAAATAAAATACAAAGTGAAAAGCCGAGGAAAAAAAAAAGTGCCAAGCACAAATGAAAAGACACACGGAGAGTGTGTGGAATCGAGGGGTTTGCGGTGCACGCGCGTTTTTAACGCGCAGGCGTGAAACACCCGGCGAAATTTCGCAGGCAACCGTGTCCCCCGCTGTCAAAATACTCCATTGAAGTCCGTTTGACACGTGTGAAAGAGAGCGAGAAGCGGGGGGGAACTCGCGAATTGAAAAGGGGCGCAAAAAATTCGTTGTCTCTGTCTTTCCTCGCCGCCTTACTCTTTACTTCGTCGTTGAACCGATGAATGCCCCAAGAGCGCGCGCGAGTCTTGCCCGGGAACCACTCGTTGTACTCTCAACGTATAACTCGGCGGGCCCCCGACGCGGGGGCCTTTTAGACTCGGGGAACCCGACACCTACGAAACGGAATCGCTCTCTCGCACTCGCTGCAGAGCCATATAATACCAACGCAGCAGTAGGGCCTTAGCAATACTCCATATCCTTATACAGACTAGGTGCACGCGAAGCTCAATATAACGAGAAGAGGGTAAGGCCCGGTGACGCGCGAAGACTTTCTAAAGGTAGGCTCAGGAATAAGAAGAAGAATTAAAAGAAGAAAAAAAGAAAAAAGGAGATTCGTAGGATGAAGAGGAAGAATGACGAAGGGTAGCGAAGGGAAGTTTTTCGAGCCTCGAAGAACGACAGAACGACTGAGACCAAGAGGTATAATAATATATATTGGATTTGTACGTATCGACGCCCTCGCTCATAATACGAAACTCAACCGTGAATTCGTGTTACTACTATAAATGCACACGTGTTTGGTAAACTATTCTATGGTAAATGTTCTACCTTCACTATTGTCCAGTGGTTCTATTGACGGCTGTCGCGCTTATATATCTCAAAGCGCACGACCAGATCGTCTATGCCGAAGGTAGAAATGTGTCACGGATATTATACGGGTCGGTTATACGGTTGGATCCTGCAGTTGACTAGATTTTGTAATGCGATACCGGTTGTGGGATAATGGAACTATGATATTTGCTCAGAAATCTCGATTTCTTTTATTCTTATTTTTATTTTTATTTTATACGGGCAGAATTCGTAGATGTACTCAGAAAAATCGGAAAAGTCCTGGCGCTATGAAGTGACAGCAGTTTATTCTTAGTCCGTGTGACAATTTCTCGATAGTTACCGAAACTCTAAAAGAATTGAGTTTTTAAAAAATATTTTCTTGCGGAATACCCAATAAAACAAAATTAAAAAACTGGTAAACTTAAAATGAACCGATATCACTCCATACTTATGAACCCAGATTTTTCTCTAAGTGTGTGCAAGGTAGTGTCTGAAATAAAAAATAAAATGTGTCCCAGAAATTTGTTTCGGTGGTGACTATTAATTAATGGTCAGTGGGACTATTTTTTTGGTATTTTTATATCTGACAAAACATGTCGCAAATTATGTTTTTGATTAAATGGCACTGTTGTACATTAAACATATATTCCAATTATGCCGAGTACTCTTGAACAGGCTCTAAAGAATCACCATAATATGCAGACTTCTGGGCCCCCAAACAATTTTTCCTCCGTAAAGTATGATAAAAATGTTATGGAACGTTATTATTACATCTGGCTTTCGTCCAGCGCCCGAGTGGCTAAAGAATCGTATGTACTCAAGAATTTTTCAAGACTTCATCCACCAGCCAGAGCCACATCTACTTTACTTTATTTATTACCGCAGTCGTCGTACCGAATGGAAGTCATAAGCCGGAAGGAGGGCATATGTGGAGTGTACGGAGAATAACTGTTGGTCCCTCACTGACTCTCCATGGATATAGGAGTCTCCCTAAAGCCATACAGAACGAGCGAGTGCGTAACACGGCATTGCTCTTTCCCCTGTCCCATGTGTCTTCGGTGTGTACATATATACGGTGCATATTTTAGTCCTTTAACCACTCTATATCTCTCACGTTTCATCCTGTCATTCTCTCTATCTTATCCTGACTCAACCTTCACCGTCAAAGACCTTATATATTAGAACCATGTACGTGAACATTAAGAAAAAGGCTTGGTTAGAACTGTCAAAAACTTGGTTGAAACTGATGCCAAGAAAATTTGTTAGGCACAAACAACAATTTTTTTTCATTTTTTTCATCTCGTTTATTTATAGTCGCATCCACATCAAGGTTATTAGCGACTATACGATACAATACGTACAAATGCAAAAGATACAAAAGGTGGAGAAAAAAACAATGAACAATTTTATAGAGCACCGTAGGTCTGGATTCTTTTGCAGAATTCTATACATTTGACACACATTTCTGTGGTCTGTAAGCAGTCCTTAATTGTTTTTGGTAGCTTCAGCAGGTCATGATGTATTTGATTGGCTGGGCAATCAATCAGGAAATGTTTGACTGTGAGAGGTTCATCACATGATGTACATTAGTTCCTTGCGGAGCGAGTGATGAGGTGAATATGCGTCGCGTTGATATGACCTATTCTTGGCCTATTTACTATACTCTGATCTCTCCTCTTTTCCATATCTGGTACTTTTTGCCAGGTGGTGTCTCTTATGTCGTGCAGCTTACTGTCCAAGTTTCGTTCCATTTTTTCTTTATTTTAAAGAGTATAAATGTGTGGAACTCGGATATGTTGATCGGCACATCTTCTATGGTCTTATTAACCAGGGTTTTTGTAAGACAACTAAGTATTTAGTACGCCTAACCGATAATTGGTTGCGCCAACCAAGATCTTAGTGAGTACAACGAAGCCTTTTTCTCTGCGAAGGAAACCACTAGTGGTCAAAAGCACACTGAAAAAAAATGTCATTGATTCAATAAATCGTTAGCGGGCTGTCAAAAACAATAGTTGTCAACTTAATTTTACTTCCATTTCTTACAATTTTTAAATTGAAACAATAACTGTAAAATGGACAAAACAATATTTTACTTTTTCAACGATAAATAGAATTGTAAGAATAATAAGTAGAGTTAATTTACAAAACACTTGTTTTTGGCATCCCGCATGCGAGTTGTTTTCGAGTCAATGACATTATTTTTTAGTTCACGCACGCGAAAGGTGCGTCGTCTGGGCGTTGCGTTCCTTCCCGTAATATTTCGCAAGTGGACATGCGGTTCCTGGACATATCCACAGTTTGCATCTCTCACGTACGTAACGTTGCTTTGTGAAAATAATTCCGTCGTGCATCAAGTAACTTCGGTTGTAGCCATGGTGTAATACAGTGACAGGCTCGACGCACGCAAGTCCCAGCTAGATCCCACTCTCCACTGGCAGGTAATAAACGACGCGACGGACCTTCCTGTTTAGCATATATCGAACGACGAAGAGCCGTGCGCGGAACGAGACTTCCGAGTCCTTCTGAATAACCCATAAGTCGTCCTGATGTGTCCTGTGGCAGTCAACCCCACGAGTCGCGTTCCTCTCCGTCTTTTCGTTGCACTCACGCTTCAATGAAGGTCCCAGACCGTCTCTGCAAGCAAACGGCATATGTATACAGGGTTTTAGATGGGTTCTCGTCTCCATCCAACAGGAAGGCGTAACTTCCTCGAAACACATACATAACATGCATCCTAACTAGAGGAACATAATTTCACGTCTATCCTATTCGACGACGTATTACTTCTCTCGAGTAAACTCGTTCGCTAAGCCACGACGAGAACGAAGGCTTTTGCAAGTGACTTTAGAAACTGAGAACATGTCACTCTCGTTTTATCGACCTTCTTAGCTGTTCTCTCTTCTCCCTTCGTTGCAGTCAACGCTTTGTATCTCCCATCCTTCTTTTCCACGCCTTTTCACAGTTCTGCCTGGCTTAAAGATACCCCCTTTCGCTTCTCTGTCTTAACCCTCGCCTCTCGACACATTTTCGCTTCGAGTCTCGCGTAGAAAAGACTCGACAACTTTACGACACGTCGTTCACTCGCCGGAAGGATTACCCGCAAGCGTGTAAGACGAGATCCCAGCGTGGTGCTCCTTTCAAGCGGCTGATGCTGCAGCAGCCTCGATCCAACCCGGTAAACCCACTGTTTAGCTCGTTCCATTTCTTGGATTTCTCTCGTAGCCAACGGCGCGAGTATCCTTTTACACCGAAAATGTGGAATGGGTTTCTTCGGAGCGCGAGGAAAAAGGGCGAGTTGGGTTTACGAGAGGAGGTCCCGGGACCATGAAGAAGGAGAAGCCATTTGTTTCATTCCAAGAGTCGAAATAAACGAGCGTGGATAATTGATACTGGTCTCGCGAGCAAATTAAGCTACGATGAAACGAACGAGTACACGCTACTATACAGTCACTATATTTTATTAGAACCATTAAATACACAGAGTTTCGGATCTCTGATCGAGAGATAAAATTTGTTCGTTATTTATTCTTCAAATCCTTAAGAGAACTTTGGTCGTTATCGCACGATGGTGAAAACCAGTTTGTCGTGGAGACAAACCAAAAAAAGAAAAGAGTGTGAAAAGGGACATAATCGATTTGTCAACCGCGAGGGAAATAAATGTTCGCGAGAATCTTGATGACCGTCGTTACGAGAACAGCGAAGTATTCAGACCTCGTGAGACATCGAACCCGATTTCTTTTTATTATTCTACAGATTACATCAATAAAAAGCTTTTTATTTTTTTAGGCGCTTGGCTGAGATTGGAAAAATGTTTATTCGTCGCATCGACGAGGAGGGGAATGAACGAGGATGAGAAATAGTGGCAGACAGATAAAACGTGACGAGAGAGAGAGCGGGTGAAACGTGAAATCGGCCAAAGTAAACCTTGGCTGAACGAGACACACGCACGGAACTCCCGGATTGGAGGCTAAGATAATATTGTCTCTGAGCACCCTCCGAACATTCGCCCGTATACGAATGCATCCATCTACGACAGGGGAGAAGCTGCAGTGACGAGACTATGCAATGGTATTGGTAGGGAGCGATTGGCTTGAAGTAAACGGGCAGAGCCATTGCAATAACCTCCACATCCATAGATAGAACATCGAACCGCATCCCTGCCACCAGAATGACTGTATAGTTTCTCGATTTTCCGACGAGACGATCACGTTAGGCATAAACGAACCCCCTCGACAGATGGATCTCTGATTGAGACGTCGTGTGCAGTAGTAACTACTGAGTATGTACATTATGGTGTAGTAAATGTACAAGCGGACGGTTGACATGTGGAGGTCCGTCCAAACGTAACGAGACAGGCGGACAGGAAATTCTATATACCGAAAGGTACATAAACGAGAAATAGTCTGGCAAAGTCGCCCTCGATGATCCAATTCGGAATAAAGAAATTCTGGTAGGCGGAAGTCTCTATGGACTCGTGAATGCCTCATTGACGGAACGCAAATTGAATCTTTGTGTCAGGCGAACTGGTATTTGACATTTCATTGCCATCTGTGAGAATTGTGATCTGTCCTATCTGAAATAAATATAATTTTTTCGTAATTCTCCATTAATAACTTGGACAAAAATATCAGTTTTCTGAATTCATGGGATGTCTATCTTCGCGTAAAAACCCTAATGAAAGATTCAACCTAAAATAGAAAATAAATTCTGAAAGATAGAATTCTCTATGGGCTCATAAATATCTCATTTACGGAGTAAAAATTGAATCTTTATGTCAGGCAAACTGTTACTTGACAAATAAGAATTGAGAACTGACCTATCACAAACAGAAATAATTTTTTCGCAATTCCCATTGATAACTTAGGCAATAATATCAGTTGTCCAAATTCTTGGGATGTTTATCTAGGCGTAAAAGCCCTAATGATAGTTATTCGTGGGAGGGGAGACTCCAAGAATACTTTTGGCGGATACAGATTCATTGATAGAAAAGAAATTCTGAAAGGCAGATTGAATTTACGAGTCTACCAAGCTGTGACTTGACAAATAGAAAAATGTATTGGCTATTTGTAAGAACTGACCTATGTGAATATAATAGAATTTTTTCGCGAGACCATCAATAACATTGAAAGAATTGTCAGTCGCGTCCAAGTTCCCAGAATGTCTTTCTTTCATAAAAGCCCTAATACCTAGCAGATCGTCAATCGCGTGCTGAAAAACTCCTAGAAGATAGAGATCCATTGCCACGTGACACCGCGTACAATCCCAGAATGACCGGAGAGCCATACGACCATGAATTGTCACTAACGATTTATCACTTTGACGTAGGGCGAGGGTTTCTTTTCGGGGTCAACGGGGTCGAGCAGGCAAGAGTCAGATCATCAGGGAAACAGGTCTTACTTCCCCCCGAGTCAGGAGTTCTTGAAGAAATCCTGCTGATACCTCCTGCGGTGCGAACACGAGGATTCCAACGAGAGACCGGTGAAACCCTTGTCTCTTTCTGTATCTTTGATCCTTAGCTGACCCTAAGCAGCCAGTAGAATATTCCACAACAGATTTTATTATTTATTTTTCATAGCTGGTCTCCGTCGAGGATCTCCGATCCTATGAACTCTCGAATTTAACTGGCGCCGATGAGAGATAAGAGTTCGTGACGTCGAGACGAGAAAAGAGTCCCAACAGCAGGACGATTTTCAAATGGAAAGATATCCGATGAGAGTTGGTATACTTATCCACTTGAAACTTCTGCAACTGGAGGTACATAAATGAGATGCTTGGAGAATTCTAAAGTTGGAGAAGATATCCCTCGTTGGTCTCGAGTCGTACTAGACTTTGCTCTTGAAATCATCCTTCCCTCTCGACTTTCGTACATGGAGCCTCGGAATCGCATCGAATGTGACGCAGTTTTTGCTCAATCATACGACTGAAGAGATGGCTGCATGCATTTACGGAAATTTTTGTTTTCAGTAAGAACCCTAAGTGACGTTCAAGACGTCCAGACGTACCTCGGCAGTTGCATGGAAAAGCACATGTTGAAATTTGCCTTCCCTCTCACGGTTCGAGGAGCCTCGACATAGATGACGGTCCCACTCGAGACGGACTTCCATTTGTCAGAAAATATTTGTCTGGCACAGTGCAGTGGAAAGTGGGAGCCACAGCTACAGAGGCTGGAGTTGAAACGATGTCTCTCCTTTTTCACGTCGAGTCATCGTCCATAAGGGCCGAGAAAAATATATCTACGACTTGGCTGTCCAGTCGAAACGAATATAAGGGTAGGAGAGACCGGGACTAGTCGGATCAATTTTCGCTTCGGATTTTTAAAAAATCTGACTGCACAGATCGAGTTAAAAGTAAAGCTATTTTCTTGCATGGATCATTAAGTACAGATCCGTGTCATAAAAATACAATCTGAATTTTGGAAATAAAATTTGATTTATCAAGTCTTTTTATATATTTTGGATATACCTCTGATATATTTTTCGCTCCATATATTTTGTATAAATCGTAAAATATATCCGACATATACAATTTCTCAGCGCGAATATATTCGGTATACAAAATCAAGAGTCGCGGTAGCGACTCGACGCCAAGTTAAAAAAGAAAATTAATGTTGCCTTTACACGACGATTTTATATATTTTCGAATGTACTTTATTTCTATGGGATTTTTAATCGAGTTTAAGGGGAAACATCACTCTAGCGGCAGAAAAAAGGCCTAACTTTGGGAGTACGAAAAAAGGAATAGTATTTCTTTTCGGAGGGTTGATTTAACGCATATTGAAGTACGAAAAATAAATTTGGTATTATCATTTTGATACAAAATGGCGGCGTCAGAGCGAATCTTGAAAATCGTATTTTTTTAAAACACCTTCACAACAGGACGGTTTTCTCATAAAGTATAAGACCTGGAACAAAAAACCAAAAAATGTTATATACTATTAGCTATAGAACTACGTAGGAGTTTTTATTTAAATCAAATTTTGTACGAAATGGTGCGCTTTGGAAAAAATGAATCGATTTCTTGCCAAAAAATAAGCAGTAAAATGTTTATTAAAAAAAAAAGTTTACATTAGATCAAAAAATGGCTCCGTACTTCGATAGAGAATGTAATTGCGGAGCTACTATCAAAATTTCAAATCGTTTCATGCAACGGTGTTCAAGTAATACGTCCTCTCAGTTTGAAAAAAAAAAGTGGTTGCGAGAAAAACGCGTTTAAAGTTTTACAAGCACTTACCAGATTCGACGAATGTCACATCAGATTTGCATTTTTAGCACACAACTTGCGATATACCGGAGAACACTGCTAAAAAGTTCAAAATTCGGTAACCAAAGCATTCTTCTACTTCAAAGTCGTCAGGATCGATTGCTGATAATTTTCTACCCGATGTGTCAACCTTCTCGACGCCTGGCTTTTCCATTTCGTAACGATTCAACGGCCGCCGCTCGATAGTTGAACGTTTTAAAGAAAATTCCCAACAGTCCCAACTGCATATTTTTTTTACGGTCCTAAAGTATTGTTTAAGCCCAAAAAAATGATTTTTTCCCATAACCCTTGCGTCACAGTGGATCACTACTTAAATGACTCACCTCATTTTTACTCAGATTTAAATGTTTTAAACTAATTTCTGACAATAATGAATGATTTTTTTTTTCATTTCTGAAACGAAAAATGTATGGCTTAAAGGGTTAACCCATCGTGCCGCTGACCCGAATAACCCCGGTCTCCCGTACACAGCACACATCCGCTCCAATGATTTTCTTACACGGAAAAAAAAGATTAGTTGCCATAACCAAGAAATGATTTGACACAACCAATCGATTATTCTATTTCCCTTACAACTCAAATGGTAATACCAATGATTCGAATGGTAATACCGACGATTCGAATGGTAATACCGACGATTCGAGTGGTAGTCCCAACGATTGGATTAGTTAACCTAAATAATTTCGCGAGAACTAATCGTGAATAGTTGAGGTTACTATTCGATATGGTTGAGGCAACTAATTTTTTAGACATTGTGTACAGCAAATCGAAAACGTAGTTGCCACAATCAAACATTTCTTTCCGTGTGTACAGCAAATCGAAAACGTAGTTGCCATAAATTAATATTTATTTCCGTGTATGCTTGTGGAAATAATCCATGTGTAAAAATAATAAATGAGGTGGTAGGTTCGTTAAAGGGTGGAGTTGAGCGAGGTGGCGAGCGATAATTGAGTACTTTCGATAAATTTATTTACAAGAAGCCCTTCATCTCTCTCTCTCTCTCCCCTCTTGTGTGTATTCGCATGCCCGTTACGTTACGTACCATAGGGTACGTTATCGCTCTGGAGAATCCTGTCCAGTCTGTTCATTCTGGCGCAGAGCATCAGCAGAAGCGGTTATAGGAGCAACAACACACTACGCAGCATCATGCACTAACACGGCATACACACTGATGCTCGTTAAGATCCTGTCACTCAGAGTAACAGGCCACAGGTATACCCCGCCTATATAACTGCTTCGGGAAAGAGCAGCAGGGAAAAAAGGGGGAAACACGAACGAGGGAGGCAGCAGAGCGTTGCTTTGGTTATACGGACAGGGATTAAAAGATTTCCTTGAGGATAAAGCATCGAAATTGATTAACAGCGCTTGCCTTACATAACGGATGTAAAACTCCTGCTGTTTAAGGTCGTACGATGAAAAAATGTACGTGGAAAAAGATTTTGAATCCGCTCTGCGACTCTTCTCGGTAGTTTGACCACGTTTGATTAATTTTATGTTCACCAACGTCGTTCAGGACAGTCCAAGGCAAACAACGATGGAGGACGCAGCATTAATCATCCTGCTTTATGCGTTCAATGCCTGGTTTCATTTATTCCTTCGTTTTTATGTGAAAGGATTTTTCTTTTTTTTTTTTTTTGAGAGCGCCCTGTAAAAGGACACTTTTGAGCTGGTCATAATACAGCCACGTGAATATATCGGCTGCGCAATACCGTCGTTAATGTTTTTTTCACTGCCACTTTAGTTGCAGTCGTTCGACGATGGTTCAGCGGTAGGAACAATTTACGAAAGAGATTTCGCGAACAGTCAAAGTTGCTCCCGCTCGTTCGGGCACTTTGGGGACTGACACTCTTGGGCTATTCCGGCTCGGCTCGAACTCCCACTGGGTAACAGTGTCTCCTTTTTTCGTCCCTCGGGCTTTTCGACCCCGACCACCAAAGTCAATTCCATTATACGTATAGTTGCTACTACGGCTTTGCAATGCGATTGATATAGAACGTCCCAGTCGTAACATTATCCTACACAGCGAATGACACGAGTTCTCTAAACTTTCGGAAATTTGAGAAGGGTCAATACAAGTCATGATGAAAAATAAAGTATCCCAAGAGTTCGTAAACTACTTTTATTCAAATTCACGAATATTCTCTATTTCGATTGTTCTAGTAGTTCGCTTATTTTCTCTAATCGTTACAAAATATTATTATTAATATATATTTTTTCAAGGCCTTGTCCTGTCCACTGGAAAATAAATAAATAAATAAAATAGACAAACTTCTTTCAGTATTTTTCGTTAGATTGTCGTTAGATATCCAACGGTGTCTCCTTTTTCAGCCACGTAAGACAATTTCATTATACGTATACTCATGTAATGAAATTTTATGCATTCTACTTTATTTCATAGCAAGTTCATTTATAGATGAAATATTTATTTTCAACTTGGAGTAGCTAACATAAATGAATTTGCATTGAAAAGGTAATATTAGAAAATATAAAATATTTGCAAGTAGGAGTGAAACTTGAATGTCAATGAGATCAGACATAGCCAATAATTTATAGAACGATTTTTAGTGATTTAAATTCAGATTTTTACTAATAATTTCTAACTTTAAAAAATAGCAAATTTTTATAACTTTTTCTGATATTAAATATAATTCCTTTCTACATGTCTCAAAACTTTCGTAAATTTAAGAAGATTCAATACAAGTCAAGGAACAAAAAAAAAGAAAGAGGATCCCAAGAATTCGTAAGTTACTTTTATTCAAATTCAAGGAACTTCTCCATTTCTATTCCTCCAGTGGTTCGCTTGTTTTTTCTAATCGTCATAAAATAGAGAAACGTCTTTGAGTTCTTATTGTCAGGTCAGAGATTTCGTCGTGGGATTGGGAGGAAACAACAATACACCAACACGTATGGAAAGTTCCGGGGTTGTTTTTACAAGCGGATCTCAACGGGGTTTCCAACCAATAGTTATACTGGATGCCGGTATGTAAATGTCGCGTACTACCACCATCACCATCGACGATACTATACACACCGTTGAACCCGGAGCCTGGCTAAGCCGAGTCGTGATCCACGCGGTGAGGCGAGCTCAGGATATACAGCGGATAGTATGCACGTGCGCCCCCGTCGTGTCGGTCTGACTCACACTATAGCGAAAACATAACACGAGCGTCTTAACGAGGAGACCGGAGATTGATGGTGGCAGAGGCGGAGCATCGTATCGTCCTAGTTGTCTCTAGCAAACTCGTTCGTCTCGAAAATAATGAAAGTCTGTACGACCCAAAATGAAATATGAAATTTATCGAAAGTGGGATAAATTCCCTAAATTTACAAGCAAAAACAAAAAAAAAGACTATAATAAACATTTAAAAAATAATAATATAGGACGAGATCATCCATTTTGTGAGTAACTTAAATTAACTTAACCTGAACTGGGTTAAGTTAATTTAAGTTTTTTAAAATGATTTTATTATTCATTTTTATAAAAAATTATTATTATTATTATTATATATAATTATTACTAATTTATTAAATTAATAAAAATAATAAAATAATAGGAATTATTTTTATTTTCATAATTATTATTATAGTATAATAAATACCTAAAAATTCCATTTCCTAAAAAAAAAATACTAAAAATAAAAAATAATATATAATAATAATAATAAAAACAACAAGAATACTAATAATAATAAGAATTATTATTATTTTTATATATTATTTTCAATTTCAACGAGGTTCTTCTTAATTGTACTGCGATTTTCTCTGTTTTCTCACTCTGTTTATTTTTGGCCGCCGGGTAATGTCCGACGTGCTTGTAATTGGGCCTTGCCCGTTTTCTTAAAATAAATAAATAAATAAATAAATATTATTTTAGTATTTTTATTATTTTTAGTATCTTTTTTTAGGCAATAAAGATATGACTGAAGCCAGGCGCAGAAGTAGAACGAACAGCAAAGTGGTATTGCAATGTCGATCGTCTTAATGTACCTCTGGGCTTGTGGCATGACAACCCAAACCGTCCTACATTTTTACTAAAATTGCTCTTCGATTTTTCTCTCATTTTTGTTGTGCAAAGAAACCGCCAACAATTTACCTATCTTTTCGTATGCCATTTTTTTTTTTAGTATTCTTTCGTTGGTTTGCGGAAACCACACAATCATAGTGTCTCTCACCCACACAGCCTTCCAACTCTACCCCCGGTAGTTTTGTTCTCTTAGTAGCGCGAGAACACGAAACTTTTCCTTTATATTCCTCGCTCCTACTACTGAACGTTATGTACTCTCCGCCGGGTTATAACGAAAAAGCTTTAGCCACTATTGTAGCCCGAAATACATCGTGGCTGATGCCTTCTCTCTGTCATTTTGTATACACGCCCGACGAAACGACTTGAAAAGAACGTTTGGCACATGCAGAATTCATGCTGCATGCCGAATACACGCCAGTAAGGGGTGCATACATAGCATCGATCGAGCACTTGAAAGCTCTTTGCACTTTTTCCCTCATTTTTCAACCCCAAAAAAAAAAAAAAAATTCAATGGAGCTAACCGAAATGTACTTCGAAGCAATTGAATAGATTTCACTCGAAGTAAATTTAATTAAACTAGGGTAGAGTCACCAGTAAATGAACAGTTAAACAGAACGATTTGTTTATCATGGGTTTCTATAAAATATAATATTTCCAAACTGTCTGCGAAAATTTTAACTTTAATTTTATTCAAGTATATAGAAATAAATACTAAAAGTCAAATTGTTTTGGCGATCTATTCCAATTCTATATTATATGGACTACGTACACGCTACATTATAGACGAAAATTCGAAAAAATTAAAATATTATAGGCATTCGAATGTTTTTGTAAATGTGAAATAACGTGTTCCGGCAATATTTCACGTTCTAGCAACGTGCATGTGTCATTTTTTACCGGCATATAAAAATGGAAAAGTTTACGGTAAGCCCACTCTTAGTCAATGCCATCAAAACAATGCAAATTACTGTGAAATAAATCATTAAAGATATTATTTATTTATTATTAATTAATAAATAATAATTATTTCTCATTACTTAATTAATTAATTGATAATAAATAATGCATTGTGCCACCGAATCGCAAATAAAAATGTTGTATTCGGTCGATAATTATAAGAGGTTTAAATTTTTTTTGTGAGCAATATTAGTATTACTAAATTAATATTTTATATTAACATTGTTTAGGTGATTAGGTCCCCCTCAATTAATTAAATAAATAATAATGATTGATCATTACTTAATTAATCAATAATAACTAATGCATTACGCCACCGTATTACAAATAAAAATGTTGTGTTCGGTCGATAATTATAAGAGGATTAAAGTTTTTTTGTGAGCAATATTAGTATTGCTAAATTAATGTTTTATATTAACATCGTTTAGGTGTTTAAGTCCCCCTCAATTAATTAAATAAATAATAATGATTGATCATCACTTAATTAATTAATAATAACTAATGCATTACGCCACCGCAATACAAATAAAAATGTTGTGTTCGGTCGATAATTATAAGAGGATTAAATTTTTTTTGTGAGCAATAGGCGATTAGGTCCCCTTCAATTAATTAAATAAATAATAATAATTGATCGTTGCTTAATTAATTAATAATAACTAATGCATTACGCCACCGTATTATAAATAAAAATGTTGTATTCGGTCGATAATTATAAGAGGATTAAATTATTTTTTTGTGAATAGTATTAGTATCACTAAATTAATGTTTTATATTAACATTTTTTAGGCGACTGGGTCCCCTTAAATTTACAGGGATCGCTCTGTTTGTTTGAGGGGCAAAATGGGCCTTGTTACGGTGGTCGAGAGAGGGGCCCACCAATCTCCACGCCAATGGCCGTGCATAAACGTTTTCACGGGGTCCCGGCGGGCTCTTTGAGGAGAAGAGGCCTCGCGCGCACTACCACGGGCTACACCATCAAGATGGGCCTGTCAGGCCCTAACTAGGTAGGGCCCTGGCAGCCAGCAGTGGAAAAGAGAAGGAGAAACAGGCGAGAAGGGTAGAGCCGCAGAGTACGACTCACACCAGCACAGCGAGAGACTCTCCAACAAGCAACTGTACCTCGTGTCTGTATCTCCTTTTACTCTCCTACTTGGACTTTCTGTTTTAGTGTTTTGACACGGGCTCGTGACAGCAACTGATGCTTGTTCCACCGGGACCGCTTTGACGGGCACCAAATTGGACGGTATATTAATTTTGCCATGGTCTCTTGTGCTCGTTTACATACTAACATATTTTACACACCCTGTAACATAAGAATTGATTTTCAAATTATTCTAATGAATTGGGTACTTGAAATATGTAAGATGTAGTGCCCACAACTTGTGTATGTAAAAAGTTTAAAACATGTGGAACTGTTGATTTATAAATATTCCAAATTTTGATGATTTGAAATGTTCAAAATATTAATAAATAGCTATTCATATGTTTTAGAGAAGTACGTATAATATTTTTGCTAATCGATTCCAGATCTTGATACAACATTTATCGTTAAATTCATTTTATGGTTGTCATTATGTTGAAATAATTACTTTCAGATTATCAATAAGCCTAAGAATTTCCGTACAATTTAGAGGCAATGTTTTTGAATAAATGGGAACATGTGCTTGATGCATTGAAAAAGAAATGGAGAATTGTACTGCGCTATATTTTCTCCGAATTATTCATGACATTTGACTAATAATAATTTCTTCCTGCAATATTTAAAAACTTTAATTTTATAGGCACTGCATGTTATTATTTTATAATAATTGTAAAATAAACTATATCATACATTTTACTTCATATGTACGTTGGGATCTTGCAACTTCGCTGTATTATGCTGTGAATGAAAAGGTATTTTCAGTCTTCCGTCCAGAAAAGTACACTTTTCACAAGCACTCGACGTCGAACTGAAAGGTTTCGTTCACCATTTGAGAGAAAATCTTCTTCTTAGTACTACATCATGTACTACAAACCTACACTTGATAAAAAATCTTTTTTTCCCCCAAGGGTTGAAATGTACGATTTTAACCCTTCTTCCGATCAAATGAATCCGAATAATTGAGGCTATACGGAAATAATGCAAAATAATGATTACTCTATGTATCCACAATAATCAGCTATGATTATTTATTTTTTCAAACCTCTACATCTTTTCCATTACATCGAGAGAAAAGATTTCATTGACGCCAAAGAAATAGGTGCATTGATTTTCTTTTCATTGATTTCAACGAAATATTTCTTTGATTTCAATGAAATAGTTCAATGAAACGTTTTCATTGATTTCTCTCTCGCAGCTAACCTCACTTTTTTTGTTTTCCGATTCTCCCGAACGAACGGCTTCGAGTTTCGAGGAGCCAGAAGCTTAGCTTATTTCTGCCGTACTCCCTTACATGCTCACAAAATTTGCGCTTTATCTGCCGCGTACTTCAGGAAAAAATAGGTTTCGAAATTTTGAGCTGGTAAGAAGAAGGTTTCATTGAATCAGAGACGATATCTTTGAAATCAATGACAAACGTTCATTGGTTTAAAGAAATGTTTCTTCGAATCAATGCCACTACTTTTCATTGAGTTTGAGATCATTCAAAGGAACGATAGTATTGAAATTCAAGTATTTCATTTCATTGGCAAAGATTTCCGTGAATCAATGAAACTTTTTCTCTCGGTGTACGAGACGAGAATAAGGGATTTGGTGATTTCGACGTTAGCGAACACAATTTTGTTATTGCTTGTTTGCTTGCGGTTTTGCGACGACCGAGAAATCCGGTAAGGGGGATGATTCGAAGGAACTGTGTGCGACAGTGCAAGAGAGACAAAAAAAAAGCATAGAGACACTAGCGGAGAGATTCTTGAGTTATCTTATCCGTTTGGGTGTGCGCGGAGAAAGGTTCTCGGCTTTCGCTGTTAGGAGGTGTGTGAAATAGTTCTGGGTGCCGAGACTCTCGTAAGACCACACGCTACTTTGAGATAAGTCCTCGAATTTCTCGCTGAACCCAGTCGGCAAACTTCTAATGCGCCTTACAACGTTGATAATCCCCGAAATATTTAGCCGGCTCCAGTCTCGTACAACAAATTCCAAACTGAATTTTCAACGACCCAGCAGAAAGATTAGTGATATATATTCACAAACACCTCGTTAGATATCCATTCGAGATTACGTTGTATTAGTATTCCCGTGGGTCTAAACTTTGTATTTTATCAAAGTTGTGTTGACGCAGGATAAAACTCTGTATATACAGCTATTAATCAATTTAATCTCATAAGCCTTCCCAACGCATTTTCGAATATCCCGGGAGATTAAAAAAGCAGTCAACTTTTATTCCTGGAAATTCAATTTTAAACACTTTAATATGCAGAAACTTATTTCCTTGAAATTCGTAACGGGATAAGTAAAATCCTCGCTAATATAATGAGTTATTTAAATCAACTTTATTTGCAATTTTGTTGAAGTATATATGCAGCTGATTCGAATGAAACTCTTTTTTGATTCTCTAAATATTTATATAATGTTCAGTTTTTTCGACCGAATAATTATGAATTTTAATAAACTTGATTTTCCAAATATTATTTTGTACCTCGACCTTTTGTCAAATTAATTCAACTTTTCTCATTGATTGATTTTGAATCAAAGTTGAAAGAATTGAAAACAACTCGATATCCGAATACAGAATTATTGCATCACAAACCTTATACGTATATATATATATGTAGAATGAGAAGGTGAAAGTTTCATCGATATATGATTGGAGCACGGAGTTACTCAGTAATCCCTGTGATGTACTGTACTGGCAAAACTTGACTCGTCCATCGCTTTTTGCCTTCGAAAATGTTTTACGATCGGCTCGTGAATAATTTTCACGTTGTCTGTGAGTATCTGTCGCGAGTTTTGCTATCGCTGCGCTGCCCACGAGCTCTACCATTCTGCCGATCCATCAATCAACGGTGAAACGATCGTTCATCATTTCCAACGTTCGAGAGGAATTTCTGAATTAATTCCGAGTGTCCAAACGACAGAACTCCAGTAGATGTACATTCTCGAGCAAAGAATAGGATAAATTTTATTTTATTTCAATTCTTTATGTAAAATTACAGGCTGCTGTGAATCTACAATTGTAGATTATAGATTCAATACTAATAATAATATAAATAATCTACAATTGTAGATTGTAGATTCAGACTTTGAAGTGTTCATTTGGGTACATGTAAGCTACTATTTATTTGATGATTAATTTGAAATCCATACGAACACGTAAAATTTTTATCGATGCGATCCGAAGGATATATGTAATTATTATGAATGAATGTTCATTTTCATCATAATTAATCGAGAAAACAGTAAATCATCAGCGAATTCCTTATTTCACCATAAGTGGCTTGGAATGTACCATTTTTGGCCAGTCATAGTGCTATTTTTTCACTTGGTTTTATTCTTACATCTGCACAGAAGTACAATAAGTAATCAGGATGAAGGTATTACAGAAATTTGGCTCAGAACACTAGTCGGAGTAGTTCCCCAGTGGGAAGTCTCCTCACTTGAACAATTTCAATGGTGAGGTCCTCATTCGCGTGTACGAGGTGCGAGGAGATCGCGAGGCTAGTGCTATTTGTGGCCACTTATTAATTTTATGCAACATACAATATATTTCGATTGAAAATATATAACAGTAATACAACATAGAACATATTCTGATAGAAAACCGTATAACGTCGAGGATAAGCCGCGTTCATTTTTTTTTAAATTAACTTGCGCTTGCGTTAACTTTCGCAGTCTCTGGCTTTTTTTCATATTCGTTTTGTATTTCATGTACAGCATATTTTAGGTTATTCTTCACGAATTTCTAAAGTAATCGAGCAATCAAACGATGTTTTATAATGCATACATGATTTTCTTCAAAAGTAGCCGATATTAGTGAATATGAAAGAATTACTTACGAACCATTTGTTAAACGTTTTTGTCAAGGTTGAGCCAGAATCTCCGAAGTGCTTGATATTTTGTCGTTTAAACATCTGCATTGCTATGAAATGAGTCGCAAGCGACTCATTTCAAAGAATGTTGCCTATCGAATTCTTATTTCACTAGTGTATCTTTGCAGTATATCTTGAGCACAGTTAATCTTAATATTTAGCATTAAAAGAGACACTGGAAAGGAAAGACGAAGGTGAGTAGATAGAAGATAAAAAATTGTTATTTGCATAATCAAAAAATATTGTTTTTATAAATTTTCTAGTTTTGTACTACCATTTTATGAAACCTTCACAAAAATACTATTATATTTGTGAACAAAAAAAAAGAATTTACCATAAAATAAGAATCCAACTGGCTATCAGGTAAAAAAAATCGCAACTATTTAGACCTGAGCACAACCGGAAGACCAAAATGACATCAAAGCTTTCTATCGCTGCCAGCAATAAAAAAAATAGGACCAGAACAGCTGAGTGGTCAATATTCTGAAAGAAACCCTAGTAACACCAAAATCTTGGACAACCTTTGTGCACTGGGTGGAGAATGGAAAGACGAAGGTGAGTAAAAGGCGAGGACAGAAGATCAGCTCGATCCATATGGTCCTCGGTCCTCTCGACCACAGCCAACAATCGAGCACTCTTCGGTACTTCGGAACGTGCGCGTTGCTGCTATCGAAGAACCGATCTTAGGGGTCTGGTGCGGTCCTACTGCGGTCCGAGGCACAAGAGAGGGAAACACGCTGGTCGAGATAGAAAAGGATGACCGAGGAATAATAATAAAACGACGAGAACAACATCGACGACGAAAAAGGCGAGGTAGAGATAAAACGAAGAGGATCGTGACTGTCGATTATTCGGTGTCTAAACAAACTAGAGAGAGAAATTAAGTCTCGAAGAATCCGGTCCTGCGCCTAACCGGCATCGCCACATACGTCCACACACGAATGCACACAAACTTATCTTAACAAGGACCTCGTTATTATATTTTATTACCATCGGTAGGACTTACATGCGGTTTGTATCTCGGGAAATAAATTTGAGACTGGTTAAGAAGAAATACTCGACACGAGGTGAGAAATGACCGACATATACGTTAATTGATATGTTTGAGGAATTTTCTTTACGAAGAAGTCGGCAACGATGCGACAACGGAATGAAAAAGTGGAGGAGAGACCCTCGAAGGGGTATAATGTTATTTCACGGTTCGTTTGCTCAGGATGTTTGAGAAGCACGGTGAAAATTAGTTGTCTTGATTGTCAATGATGACTCTCTTCATCTTTGGTACTTTGTACTATTTGGAATGTGATTTTTCTCGGACGTTCTTTTTTTTTTTTGTTTACATATTTGCAGATGCTGAGAACAATTCTTGGTAATTCTATATTCTTGGGAATTTTGAAAAGGCGTGAAATTTTACGGTAAACTACTTATACTGTTTTTTCTTTCAATTATTCAGGGTGCACCGAGAGAAAAAGTTTCATTCATTCACGGAAATCTTTGCCTATGAAATGAAATACTTGAATTTCAATACTATCTTTTCTTTGAATCATCTCAAACTCAATGGAAAGAGTAGTGACACTGATTCGAAGCAACATTTCTTTAAACCGATTAACCTTTCTCATTGATTTCAACGATATCGTTTCTGATTCATGGAAACCTTCTTCTTACCAGCTCAAAATTTCGAAACCTATTTTTTCCTGAAGTACGCGGCAGATAAAGCTCAAATTTTGTGAGTATGTAACGAAGTACGGCAGAAATAGGCTAAGCTTCTGGTTCCTCGAAACTCGAAGCCGTTCGTTCGGGAGAACCGGAAAACAAAAAAGTGAGGTTAGGAGCGAGAGAGAGATCAATGAAAACGTTTCTTTGAGCCAATGAAAACGTCTCTTTAAAACAATGCAACTGTTTCTTTATTATATGCTCACTAAGTAAATCTTTATTCACAGGCAATGAAATGTTCGGCTAAATGGAGCAAACTATTTTTTTTCATTCTGAAAGCAAAGTTAATCACTGATTTAGAAAATAGCATAACATTTATTTATTAATAATTATGTCACTTAAAAAATATGACCTTTTATTAACATTTGCTCCATTTAGCCGGTGTATCTTTTCATGAAGAAGAAAATGAGACGTCAACCATTTCAATCTGCCTAGTAGTTTTAAGAAATCTCCTTAAGATAA
Source organism: Ephialtes manifestator (assembly GCA_963970395.1). NCBI lineage: Eukaryota > Metazoa > Arthropoda > Insecta > Hymenoptera > Ichneumonidae > Ephialtes > Ephialtes manifestator. Next base: position 4,360,755 of record OZ019971.1, read on the forward strand.
TATTGAAAAGCATATGCAAGTCAGACGACAGTAAAAAATCCTTTCATCGAGTACCAACAATATAGTGCGTTGGCCATTTTTATATGCAATAGGACTTCCTCCCCTTAATAAAAACTGTGAAATAAACTATATCATAAATTTTATTTTACAAAGTAATGGAGTCTTGCGACTCTGATGCACAGGATAAACTACGGTAAACTACTTGTACTATTTTTTCTTTCAATTATTCAGGGTGCACCGAGAGAAAAAGTTTCATTCATTCACGGAAATCTTTGCCTATGAAATGAAATACTTGAATTTCAATACTATCTTTTTGTTTGAATGATCTCAAACTGAATGGAAAGAGTAGTGACACTGATTCGAAGCAACATTTCTTTAAACCGATTAACCTTTCTCATTGATTTCAAAGATATCGTTTCTAATTCAATTAAACCTTCTTCTTACCAGCTCAAAATTTCGAAACCTATTTTTTCCTGAAGTACGCGGCAGATAAAGCTCAAATTTTGTGAGTATGTAACGAAGTACGGCAGAAATAGGCTAAGCTTCTGGTTCCTCGAAACTCGAAGCCGTTCATTCGGGAGAACCGGAAAACAAAAAAGTGAGGTTAGGTGCGAGAGAGAGATCAATGAAAACGTTTCTTTGAACCAATGAAAACGTCTCTTTAAAACAATGAAACTGTTTCTTTATTATATGCTCACTAAGTAAATCTTTATTCACAGGCAATGAAATGATCGGCTAAATGGAGCAAACTATTTTTTTTTCATTCTGAAAGCAAAGTTAATCACTGATTTAGAAAATAGCATAACATTTATTTATTAATAATTATGTCACTTAAAAAATATGACCTTTTATTAACATTTGCTCCATTTAGCCGGTGTATCTTTTCATGAAGGAGAAAATGAGACGTCAACCATTTCAATCTGCCTAGTAGTTTTAAGAACTCTCCTTAAGATAATATTGAAAAGCATATGCAAATCAGACGACAGTAAAAAATCCTTTCATCGAGTACCAACAATATAGTGCGTTGGCCATTTTTATATGCAATAGGACTTCCTCCCCTTAATAAAAACTGTGAAATAAACTATATCATAAATTTTATTTCACAAAGTAATGGAGTCTTGCGACTCTGATGCGCAGGATAAACTACGGTAAACTACTTATACTATTTTTTCTTTCAATTATCCGGGGTGATTTCTGTCCGCACGTTGTTGGAGATGAAAATGAGCGAGCACAGCCTCGAGCTAAAGAGAATAGAAAGAGATAAAGAGAGAGAGATAATTTCTCGCGCAACAACGGTCATACGTACGACCTAACACGCCTTCCACCGCACACTCGAGAGATATTAAATGTTACACGTGCATAAACACGTAGGTGGCAGAGGGTGCGCCGTTCTGGCAGCAGCGGCGGCAACAGCAGGAGCAGAGCAAACGCGCGAGCAGCCCGCGCGCGAGTAATGGGTCGTAAATTTTTGAACCAAGAGAAGCACGAGAGCGAGGCATCCAGAAAACAGGATGAGAAGCAGCGGCGCGCAGGCAAAACGGGCCCCGCACGATTCCTGACCTTGTCTGGAACAACGGGAGTGAAGTTTACGCGAGGAATACGAGCACGGGTCACCGGCACGAAGCTAAACTGAAATTTTCTTTAAAATGTTCAAACGCTACTAAACCGAGAGTAAAGAAAGATACTGATAAAAATGTATAATTATCAGTATCGTTTTTTTTTAGTTTAACTTTTAGTAAACTTAGTTTTTTTTTACTGACAACCTCAGCCATTTTTAATAAGTTATCCGTACTAATTATTTATAGGCAATGCTGTTAATATTATATAATAATATTTAATAAATATATAATAATAGTTAATAATTATTATTATTGAAAAGTATAAATTATTCTTTATATATTTTTTAAATTTAATTTATATTATTAGTTATTATTAACTATTAAAGTAACAAAATGTATATTGTTTTGTAAATGTAGCAACTTTTTTTTTAGTTTAACTTTTAGTAAAAATGTATAATTATCAGTATCGTTTTTTTTTAGTTTAACTTTTAGTAAACTTAGTTTTTTTTTTACTGACAACCTCAGCCATTTTTAATAAGTTATCTGTACTAATTATTTATAGGCAATGCAGTTAATATTATATAATAATATTTAATAAATATATAATAATAGTTAATAATAATAATTATTAAAAAGTATAAATTATTCTTTATATATTTTTTAAATTTAATTTATATTATTAGTTATTATTAACTATTAAAGTAACAAAATGTATGTTGTTTTGTAAATGTAGCAACTTTTTTTTTAGTTTAACTTTTAGTAAACTTAGTCTTTTTTGCTGACAACCTCAGCCATGTTTAATAAGTTATCTGTACTAATTATTTATAGGCAATGCAGTTAATATTATATAATAATATAATATTATTTAATAAATATATAATAATAGTTAATAATAACTATTATTAAAAAGTATACATTATTTATATATTTTTGAAATTTAATTTATATTATTAGTTATTATTAACTATTAAAGATGCGAGTTATTATTCATAGAAAACATCATCACAAGCATAGTATTATTTGAAAAAATATTCAGTAAGTTTAAAATGGTCATTGCAACAACAATAATAAAGTTGTTTTAACTATAAGAAAATAACTAAGTTTGCAGTATTATTATATTTTATATTGTAATAAAACAATAATTATATTACAATTATAATAATGTAAATTTATTTTATATATAATAAATTTACATTATTCGTTGCTTTACTTTTAGATAATTCTCATCAGTAGATTTCCATTTTTCAAATTGATTTAATTGTATTCATATTTATTCAGAGCACTAAGAGGAATAACCCTATAACAGAATTCATCAAGAACGATACAAATATGTATACGAAATAATGGAAATAGTAGTGAAATTATGACTGTCTAATTATCATGGAAAGCGGATTGGATTTGATGCATGCGTTGCAGTTCGTTAAATTTGATGTGTTAATGTGATTATACGAAATGGTAATGTGATTATATATAGTCGATATTTAATCCGTTAAACCTATTTCTAATTATTATCCATTATATATTTATTGGCCAACTATTCTCTATGCAATAAAATTTATTTAAAGTGCAAAATTATCGAATCTTGAAAAATAAATAGATTTAAAAAATATATAGATTTAGCTAATTATTCCCATCTTCGAAAAGCGCAGCAGATTTTAAATCACTGAATGGAAGATTTAGCCTCGCAAAAAAAAACCGTTAATTGTCGGATAGAACAAAGAATGGAGAATTGAATAGAAATTGTCAATGAGAAAGATCGATCAAGCTAAAAGAATAAGAATAGTCGACCTCATTCGTCCAGAAAAAGACATAAAAAACGAATATTGAGAGTTGGAAATTGGCACGAAAATACGAAGTGAAATTGGAAGCACATGATGAGGAATAAAGTCAGCAAAAATAGACTATCCAAATGAAAGATTCATCCGGCCCTTAAGTTATTTTTGTTAACATATTACTCGGAAATTTTAGTAAGCAGTAAATTATAAACGTGTGTCATAAATGGAGACACGAGAGTGCGAAATGAAATTTGCGGAAACAGAAGTGTGAGGTGAAATCGTCGAAAGGAAGAAGCAGAAAAATCAGTGTGCCTTCAGGCTGAAACTGAAAAGCCATAGAACTGGACGAATAGCATCAGCGAACGAGAGTTGGAAGGGACGAGAGGAAGAGGACTCTAATTCGAATATTCAGGTGTCGCGCAATTGCCGAGAGGCAGCGAGCCGAAGCTTTTTCTCGGTCCAGCGAGCTGTGAGGAAATTATTCACAGCCGCGGAAGTTATCGGGGGAAAATGATGTATCAGGTACCCCATGCTGCGAGAATTTCTGCTCTGCGGTTCTACGTTTACGTTCGTAGATTGCACGAGTATTGGCTACGCTCCCATACAATTGCCAGCGATTTATAGGTCGTTACAGATATGTATCGAATGCCTCTGAAATCATCCTAGATCGAAATCGGAAAATGTGATTGATCCATTGCCTCGGAATTTCAATTCACATTCCTATCGTAAATCCGTTACGGATCACTTCAACATTTATTTTAAGTTGTAGTAGCCCCCATGGAAAAAAACGTATAGTTAAAAACATACTTTTCAATGTATTGAAAAAGTATATTCTAACTATACTTGAAATATATCTTTTATATTTATTATGTATTACAAATACATGCTAAATACGTGGAAAGTATATTGCAAGTATATGTGCAACAACTAACTTTTCGTAGAAAAGTATATTTCAGGGGTATATGTAACGTACATCTAAAATATATAATATATATATACATTATGAGTATATTTCACACATATAGCAAAGTATATGTACATACTACATCGTCGTATGTATGAAACATATTACAGATGTGCATTGCGTATAGTTTAGCATTATATTTCGCTATGATCGTGAGTATACTTATAATATATGTATTACATATCTTAAATGTCTCTCTATATTATAAAAAAATCTCGCAGCCGCCGCCGCCGTGTCAAGAATCGAGGGACTTAGAAAAATTCAGCTCAAGCCAGCGTAAGGAGCGTGGGGGGGGTTTCTGACGGGGTGGAGGGGGTTTCTGAGGGTTTGAGTGACGGGGTTTCTGGTATATTATATATACCAGAATGTATACAGATATGTATGTACCATTTATGATACATATACATTATTTGTACATTTTTAGTATGTTTTTCAATTATTGAAAACTCATACTCGTCAGAAAAAGTTTTTTCGCACTCGTATCGTAATGTAATATTTCGTTATAATTCGGGTATAATTCGAGTATACTTATTCAGTACACATTCAATATATTTGAAATGTACATTACGCACATCAGAAATACATATCCCGTACATTTGGTATGCATGTAAAATATTTGTAACATAAAGCCGGTGGAATTTCACTCAGGGTAGGTACATAGAGTTACTAAGTCGCGACTATTTTGTTTTACATTATTTATTCAAACTTTTTAAGTATAACAACTTTTGCACTTCATTTAAATTTAAAAAAATATATATTCTTCAATATGCGTCAACATATGCTTTTGCACATTTAGGAACATATATAGTACACCTACACATCATGCATTAAATATGCATCTGAAATAGATAGAATATATTATATAGCATTTACTTTTCAATATATATTACATATACTTTTAAATATAGGTGAATATATATATGTGTATGTATATATACGTATGTATCAGGAGGTGGGGGGTCAAAATAACGAATGTTCGTACGTAGAACGGCCAATATTGCGTAATTCTAAAATGGCGAATTTTTAAACGTATAAGGACCGATTTCATGACAGTTTTCAAAATAGAAAATAAAAATTTAGAATACCAAAAAGTCGAATTGAATTTATATCGAAAAGAAAAATGAGATTAGGTGAAATTCCAAGTGTTGAAATATTGAATCGACTAAAATACGAAATTTCAGAATTTGAGTTCTCGAATTCTAGAATTACTAATATTTAGAACGCTTACAATTTCGAATTTATTAAAGCGAGAGACCAAAAAGTCGAACTATCAAAATAGCGAATGACCAAAATGAGGAACGGTCAAAATAGCGAAAGGCTAAAAAATAGAATGGTCAATATAGCGAATCGTTAAGATATAATTTTTTTGTTCCTACTCAAATGAATAGAGCTATTATTTTAGCACTCGTTATTTTCAGATTCGTTATTTTAGCATTCACTATTTTGGGTTTCGCTATCATGGCCCATCGATATTTTACGTATCTAAATTTCACACATTCCAAATTCATATTTTCGTCACATGCAATTTCAACATTTTGGCTATTAGAAGTATAAGATGCTCATAATTTTTTATTTCGAAAATGTATATCGTCTAATTCTTTCTTATCGACATTATGGTCATTCAAAGTACAGACTTTCTGAATGTGTAGTTTCAAATAAGTGAATACTCTGATGAATGACATTTCGGTAAAATAGTTATTCAACTTGGTAAACTGTCGAGAATAAAAATTTCGGATATCGCATCATTAGCTATTTTAACATTCGGGGTTTTCACATTTCGAAATATGAGACATTCTGATTTTCATAATTCTATATTTTGACTCCCACCCTATCAGGAATATAGTTAAAGTATAAATTCAATATATTTTTCAATATACTTTAACACATATTTCTACATACATTGAAAAATGTATGATACATCTACTATTCATACATTAAATATATATTTGGAATAGATGGAATATATATTTTGTACATACTTCGCAATATACTTCAAGTATACTTTTCAAGTATATTCAAAAATGTATTCGACATAACTAATTTTTCGTAAAAAGTATATTGATTATACTCAAAAATATACTTTTTTCCGCCTACTAGTACACGGAAAAAATATTATTTGTTGAATAAACTTTGAGCGACAAAATTAGTTGGTTACAGAAACAAATAAATTAGTTGAAACGACAATCTTGGCTTATTAATTGACAACCGTAGTAATTTTTAGTCCATGGGTTTTTTTTATAGTGAAATTAACTTTTCCATGATTACCGTAACTAATGTCAATTAGTTGTTACTTAATTAGTTGATGTAACTTAATAATAATCTCATGGTCTACCATTTTTAGTTGTCAATTTAATAGTTACCAGAAATACAACGAATTACTGATTGCAGAGATTTTAAAAAAAGTATAAAAGTTCACAAAGTCTTTAACTATATTCTTCCTATATAATAAAGCAAAAACTATGGTAGCTTATTCAAGACGTTATAAATTACCGTAGATAAAGTGGAAAAATGCAGTAGCTGTAAAAGACGTGAAACATAATCTCCGGAAGTTCGCACCATATAACACACAATTATTGCGATTAAATTAATCTTGTGCAGTGAGCAAACGATTCACGAGATAAAACATTGACGTGTGAAGATAAATTCAGGTTGCACGACGGTTTAAATTCCGTAAACCGGAGATAAATACTGCAAAGCCTTCTTGGAAGATGCATTACATGTGCAAATCGATAAAACTGTCAATCTGTACATATAAACTTGACATAAATGCATAATAAACTAACATTGTTATACACGAAGTAAAAAAACCATTTAAAAATTACAAATAACCATTTCCAGCAGTGGGGAAAATATCTGTACCGTAGAAAAGGTTCTCCGCCTGCGAATGTCTCATAGCAGAATTAGAGGAATATCTCGTATTTATTTTTTCGTCTGTATTTTTCAGTTTATACACGCTAGATTAAAAAATTTAGTTTTAATTTTGTATTAATGTCACGAATTTTTTCACGGCAACACATTTCCCTATGAAATCCGAGAAAAAATTGCCAAGCAGTATCAATAAAATCGATTACAAGTTGCATTCACAATATTTGGTTGGTAGCATCTCGATAAATGTAAACACTAGAAATGCACAGACGAAAAATCACCAAATGATAAATACGTCGTGATATCAAAAACCTAAACCATTTTTTCGTCACCAATAGTTATCGAAACTGTTGAATAATTGAAAATACACAATGTAACAATAAAAATAGCCGTATGGACAAAATATTAATATTTGTCATTTACATTTACCTAAATTTCTGTCGCATCCTAGTTTTTCTTTGATTTAAAAGATGCACCGATTACAATGATGTATGTTGTAGGCGCCGATCTTAGTAATATCTTACATTGTAAAAAGTTTTTTTTTGTAAATTAATATACCGTATATGAAGCTCGGATGCATATACCGTATATTAATTTTCAGATGCATTGACAAATACAATATTTGTATATTAAAATGAAGATTTACTCACGTACTGTAATTTTCGAATACCAGTATCTCAGAATTCTCATACTATTCTTAAATTTACAATAAAAGTATATTAATATCGGAATTCGTATACCCGTTTCGTAAATCTCATATCGTTTTGTATATTAAATTCACTTGCATTTTTAACAGTGTAGTGTTAGGTACACTATTAGAAATTTTTGTATGAAAATTAATATAAAGTATTGGAAATATTTTTGCGAATACGTCTATATTAAATTTAATACACAAATGTTAATTAATATACAAAAAAATGGTTGTAAAATTAATATAGAGTATACTAAATACTTCATAAAACTTGTGTTTATGATATAATTATTGGAATTTTGCGACACAAATTAATATATGTATTGGAAGTTCTTTTTCAGATACAGATTCAGATATTAAATTGCATTTAACTGTTGAATAATTGAAAATACACAATGTAACTATAAAAATCGCCGTATGGACAAAATATTAATTGCATATTAAATTGAATGTTTTATTATTAAATTGAATTGAAAATTGCAAATTAAATTAAATATTAAATTGCATTTAATATACAGATATATTAAATGAAATTTAATATACTGTATCTGAAAAAGAACTTCCAATACATATATTAATTTACAAAATATTTTTAACAGTGTAGTGTTAGATAGTGAACTAAAAAATCCCTTTAAAGTTTCGATCCCGGTTTTGGATCCTTTTCAGAAATTTTATTTACTCCGTGAATAAAATCCTCAGTTCGATTATCCAGCATTGAAAAATCTCAATGAATGTCCTTATGTAGATTGAAGCGTAAGCTTAAGTCAAGCAATAACAATTAATTGGACTTAATTCTTCTTGCCCAAATGTAGCCACGCCTCGTATAATTGTTATTACGGTATGAGTTAACTAATTTGTTGACAAGCTAATGTTCACAATCTCATTACTTGCAATAAGCCATTTTCACGTGTTTTCATATTTTTGGCACTTTTACAAAGAAAAACTTTCGGGAGATAAATCTGCATGAGAATCATCGATTATTTAGAGTTGAAAAATAGTTAATCACATAGAAACTTACCCATAAGCTTACGAACTTCCGCTTGACTGAGAAAAAGATTGAAGTAGCATTGACCAGGCGTCGCAAAAACGAACACCATTAGTATCGCAATTTTGACCAGCATCATTATGTGTTGTTGTTGTTATTATCTCGTTCCGGCAGTTTAGACACCACGTGTCCGTCTCGTAGCGACGTGTATACGACCGACGCTTGTGACGGAACGAAGCGCGCCCGCGCAGTGTTCAGCAGGTGTTGTTTATGAAACGAAAAACTTTAGCAGTTGTGGCGCGTTCAAAAACTCTTCGGTATCTTTTTCCCCCCAAAAAATACCAACAACTTCACCCAACACTCAGCTCATTTTTGCAGTATTTATGGACACTACTTATTTTCTTTCGTCCCAACAAAATTCCACACACTTGTTTTTATCGTTCTTTTCACTGTTTCACAGATTTTCCTTGAATCAAGTTCAGTGTTGTTTACCAAATGGATAACGAGTCCCGCGCGTTCTGCAACGCCGGTGAGTTTGTGAACGAGTTTCACGGATTTTTCGAGTGGGGATAGAACGAGGCACGCGGATAAACTCGAGCTCGGCGCACGAGACACGACGAGACGAGCGCAGAGGCAACGATATTTTTTGACAGCTAGTTAACCGTTCGTTGAAATAGCGCCTTTTTAACGTTGTTTTTTGAAGGAATTAACAAGTAGAGATTGTTGGACGTCTCACGATTAATCCGTTTGAATTATCAGTGACGTTTTGTCCGTTTGAATCACGAGTGAATTGAGCGAAATGCTTGGCTCGAGTAACGCGGTCTCTCGTGAACGGCACACGGGAGTAGTTGCCTCGTGAAAGCCACGACCAGTTGTGCTACAGCCGCCATGGGTCGTCCAGGGTCGACGCAGACCTCCGCGCACGGAAACACCCGATCGCTGACGGAAACTCACGAACTACACCCACTAGAGCTCTGCCTTATGTATATGTACGTTTGTGTAGGTTTATATACGTATATATATTATTTGTGAGTATAGGACGCGGAGAACGAGGCTATAGGGTCCCATGGAAGACGAGAATACTACGGCGGAATCCACACCGTGATCGATGCCGCTTTTCAGTGAAGATGTGCTATGCTCGTACATGTAGTATTACTACGTACTAAAGTGTGTATTTTTAGCAATCATCTTTTCAACGGCAATTGAATAGAAATAGGGTTGCCAGATTGGGGATTTTGCGCCAAATTCGCGATTTCGGAAAACCATTTGGCGTAAAAAAACTGCAATTGGCGATATTTTGGCGGTTTTTCGATCGACCTAAGGTAAACGTACCAATGGTGGGACAGGTCCCAATTGAGGGACACTAAAGGGATATTTGTAGATACTAAGAGTTTAATGGATAAAATATTAAAAAATAACTCTTCCAATTGTATCTGTTATATTTAATTAACATACGTGAAAAGATTTCATGTTTTTCATCGTAAATTGAAAATGTAAATAATAAGTATATTAGCGGATCTATGGTGTTCGAGCTTTTTCAGCAAATCCCTAAACCAATTAGCTAAGGAGAGCCCAATAATCATTAATATGATACCCCGGAGATTATAGTTCGTTCGAGACTTTCCATAGGTATTTCAAATTCAGAAATTCTTAAAGTTTAAGATTACACTGTCAAATGTTACGTACAATATCTTAAAATTCGTAATTTTTGTGTCCCGTTATTGGAGCTGACCGAATATACGTTGGCACCTCTGTCCAACGTATGTTCCGCGACTGGGGCAAGTAGTAAGCAATCTCGCTGCGACCCAGAGCCGGGACACAATCGCACGATTGACATTTTGACGCGGATGTTGGGTTATGCGGTAGCAAAAACTTCATTGATAATTTACTAAAATATATATATGTATTTTATAAACATATATGTTTTATTTATTGCATCATAGGTGTATATATGTGTACCGCACATTTTTTGGCATTTCTTTTCAAGCAGATGCATTAAAATTTGTAGATGTCCACCGATACGCACATTTGGTGTCCCGCAGCGGGACATGCACAAAAATACCCGTCCCGGCACTGGTACATCTGCACTTTTCAGCGTTTTAATCAATAACTATTTATCAAACAATCAGAAATATTTTTATTGTATAGTTTTTGGAAACTAGAAACTCTAATCTTGCAATTCGTTACCACCATTTGCAAAATAATTAATATATGCATGCGGAAATTGGCATACAAAACAGACACCGCCTTAAACGTCCCGCCATTGGTACGTTTACCTTAAGTGATTTTTGGTGTCTTTTGCATACCAATTAGGTAGTTGGGAACTTTCAGGTATTTTTTCGTTTTGTGACGACGAGCGTGAATTTATGAATACACGAAATTTTCCTGATAAACGTTAATTGATAAATATAGATATTCCTTGATGAAGCTGCTTAGACGTTGAGATATTTCCGTCGGTTTCATCTATGCTTTGTAGAATCTCAACAAAAAAAAAAAAAAATCAAATATTATCCACAAACGGTTGTGATAACTTTATTATAAGTTTAAAGAGTTCGAAAACTTATCTGACACATGTTATATCCTCTAATTTACTTGTTCTCGGTGTCTTAGTCACATATATTTATTCTTGTTGACTCGTGTTGCAAATTTTAATAACCGGTATTGGTTTGACGTAATAAAACTTTATGAACATACATCAGTTTTTATTTATTTCTAACTCGTTCATCTTTTTTATCTAACCGGAGTAACTTTTTTTTTTGCAACTTCAGCGTACTTTGAAGTTGGCGCTTTTTGGCGACTTGGGTAGCCTCTAGTGGCGATTTGAGATTTTAAATATCTGGCAACCCTGAATGGAAATAGTAAATAATGTTAAGTGGACACACGCGTAGGACATTTTTTAAATTGCAATGTTAATGTTACTTTGATATGGTTGCTATTGGTAGGCGCTAATAAAAATTATAGAATTATGATGACACTCTTTTTGATAAAGTTATTATTTTATCGTTATTACTTTAATGGACGTGCAATTGTAATGTTTAATTCATTCCTCCAAACCTCCAAATGTTTACCATTATCATTCTCTTGTATAGCTTCGAAAAACTAGCCATTAACCTTTCAAAAGGGGCAATCTCAAATGTGGTAGACCACATACTTAAGAAAATAACAGACCAGCGACTAGAAAGTGACAAAAGACGAGCTCCGGACTCAACGTACAACCCACCATACAAGTTTATCACAGATCTAGAATCAAATAAATGTCAAATAACTTCCGAGCAGTAGTTGAGTGTCGACTAGCTGGAAGAAAAGTTTGATATTTTAGAATAAAATCCATAACGTTCAAAATTGATGAGGAAATTATATGTCCAATATGTAATCTGGGAAAATTGGAAGTGTGACAGCAATTTCTAAAGAATACCTTATTCCCAGAGATATTAAAAGTGCAAAGTAGCATAGAATCGCACAACGTCTTCCTGTTTATTCAATCAATATGTAAACTACGCCCATTCGCTCTAAGCGAATAAAGAATAAGAATATTGTTACTCATTATAGATATGAGAAGTAAAATGTATAACAAATAAGGACAATAAGAATGTTATTAATAATAATAGAGTTAATAATAAAGTTTATAAGTACAAATGTACAAATGTATAACAAAAGAAGGTGTAATAGTTATTTATCTTGCATACACGAAAAATAAAACCATAACAATAACCAACCATTATCAATCTCTCTTTTTACGAGCATTTTTTCGTTTTTATACAGCACAGTTTTTCTGTGATAAATACGTCACATTACACCGACGGCTGAGTGTATTTTATTTTAGTTTATTTTTGTTCCAACTTCCACAATTCTTTAGATATCTAACTACAATTTGATTTGCAGGTAGACTATTATGAGACAAGGTTTGGGATTTAATGTGGCGTTAATCCATTTAGGACACGGTCTTACATACAGGTGTTAAAACTTGTGTGGTGGGGTTATGTCGCTTAAATTTTAGAAGTTGGTTCCTGTTGCGGCCACTAGTAGCGCCAGCAGTAAAGTAATATTGTGTGCCAGAGAGACAGAATGATTCTGTTATCTCTCTCTAACCCTCATAAACGAATCGGGCAATACGTCGTTTCTACAGAACCCGATTCTACACATCACCGACTCAACACCACCGACTCTACACAACGGCAATTCGACACATGCGTCGATTCAACACAACAGCAACTGTACACATCACCAACTCGACACATGCCTCAATTCGACACAACCCCAATTCCACACAGCCCCGATTCTACACTGTCACAACTGTCACGAGCCAAATGCATAACGGCAATACTCTACACAGTCCCGATTCTACACAGGCACAACTGTCACGAGCTAAATTCATCAACGTCCCGATTCAACGAATCATCGATTCTACACCGTCACCAACTCACATCCAATCAACGTATGTCGTTCAAGTATTCCAACTCATCGGCGCACTATGATTGGATGAGAGTTGGTGACGGTGTGGAATCGGTGATGTGGTGAATCGGGACTTTGGTGAATTGAGCTCGTGACAGTTGTGCCTGTGTAGAATCGGGGCTGTGCAGAGTATTGCCGTTGTGAATTTAGCTCGTGACATTTGTGCCTGTGTAGAATCGAGGCTGTGTAGAGTATTGCCGTTGTGCATTTGGCTCGTGACAGTTATGACTGTGTAGAATCGGGGCTGTATAGAATTGGGGTTGTGTCGAAATGAGGTATGTGTCGAGTTGGTGATGTGTTGAGTTGGTGATGTGTACAGTTGCTGTTGTGTTGAATCGAGGCATGTGTCGAATTGCCGTTGTGTAGAGTCAGTGGTGTTGAGTTGGTGATGTGTAGAATCGGGTTCTGTAGAAACGACGTATTGCCACGAATCGCCTCTTAAAATGACATATTTGTATAATATGCGCGAGAATTGGATGAAATTCGATGAAAAATGGGTGTTGCACTATTATTTCTCGCAAATCAATAAATTCCCTCCAACTCATTTTCAGATATCCAAAATCAGGTACCTCACAATTTGCACTCGATTCGATAATATTCCGGGGAAATATAATATTTTCACGTCTGATCAGTTTTAAGGAATTCAGCAAATCACGCTAATTTATAGGTTATGTTCACTTGCATTACTCTACAACAGCGTCGAGTGGTGGCAGCGTTGGGAAACAAAAAATAAAACGTAAGCATGCTTCCCCCACCACGTGAAATCGGATGAGTTTCAAGACCGTGGTTTAGGAATTGAAAGTTTATAGCATTTTTTAATTTTTTGAAAGTATTTTATCACCCTCTAATTTTCGTTTTCACAGCACACATTTTTCGTAGTTGCAATTATTTCCTACTCTAAAACTACCATAAAACCATAACGGACTGTCGCAGTGATATCCAGAATCTATGCAATCGTGTAATGCAAAAAATGTAAACATATACATGAGAATTTTCACTAATTTTCTTTTTTAAATCGCTTAACCCCTTCACTGTCAGAAAAACGTATTCTCCTATACGTTCTTGCCCCTATAGGGGCCACTGACAGTGAAGGGGTTAAGAACCCCAACATTTTATTTCCCATGTAGAAATCAGTCTGGGCCTCCCAGTTTGAAACTCGATTCTGGTCGGGATTGGCTCGGGTTTCCATAAATGGGTTATCCAACTTGGAATCCGAATAGATCCCGAATAGATTTCCGGTTACGCACTCGATGACACTTTATCATCGATTAGGAATTGCTAGGGTTACCCTAAGACAGCCGGCCTATGTAGAATCGGGATGGATTCCGGATCGGAACCCAATTCTGCAAGACAAGCTGTATTACCTCGCATCGGAATTTTTTAGGGTTACCCTAAAAGGGGTTCTACTTGGATTCTGAATAGAATCCGGGTCGTCTTTCCGTTACTCAATGATTTGTGCGAAACTAATTTCACTTCACCCTTTATGCAGTAAAATGATGTAGATACACGTACGAAAAACTTTCTGTTAACTCGCGTGATTGTAACAACGTGTCCGGTTCATGTGTACCCAGACACATGAACCGTCTTTCGACAAGGATCCCGATGGATCCAGCCTAGTATGTCCATCTAACGGCTGGAATCTAGTCAGCCATCGGATCGGATCCCAGTTCGAGATCCCGATTGGAATCCAGTTTCCGTGCGTTACATCCCATGTCTGGAATCCGATCCGATGACCGACTGGAATCCGATTGGAAGATGTAGACTACCAGGCAGGATCCAGCTGGATCCCTGCCGAAATTTCTGCATGGGATTTCGCGCACTTTGTTTCATCGAATTCGAACAATCTCACAATATTAATATACTCTATTGATTTTTTAAGCCAAATCTTTCTTTTTTTAACATTATCAAGAGAAAAAAGTGGGCGCCACGTTTAGTAGAATTGAAAACTACTAATTTGTACTTGATTTTACTAAATTCTAATTTTTTATAAAAATGTCAGCTACTTTGGAACAGAATTACGATAAAAAGTGACAGTAACTTTACCATATGTTAACGTAATGAAAAGTTCAAGATCCAGGCACATTTGATTTCGATCAGACTTCATTATTCTTCTCGAAGACAATATTCATTAGTATTCGGTCATTAGTTTGTCAATAATCTTGACTTACTCTTTCAGAAATCGGTGTGCTTTAACAACTCAGTAATTCCATTACTTGCTATTCTATAAATAAAGTATGTTTCAATTCCTCGAGTGGCAAACACTCGTAATGATTGTAGCTAATATAATACGTTACTGTAATCACAGTTCGTTACTTTACAATCGTTAAATCATACTTACACTTGTTCATTTTCACACCGTCTGTTATCCCAAGCAGATCTTGTTTCCATATGTCCATATGAAGCTCAGACACCCGTGTAACAGACAATTCATTATGACGTTCATTCTGCACGCAGAGAGGCAACACAAAAAATTACTTAACTAATTAGTACGAGCAATAACTGTTGCCTTATTTTATTAACATTATTTTAATCACACCGTTATAAGTACACCTCATTAACAATCATATTATATTTATTTACATTTCATAGCTTGTTAAATTATTTAATAGTTGCCGTAGTTATCATGGCGGAAATCTTTTTGAATTGCAATGAATTTCCGCACTAGAGTCAGAACTCGTGTAACAGGTAGTTTACCCAGACTACAGCTATTGTTATTTCAAAAGCGGAGCCTTACATTGCTTCTCTTGGTTGTTCCATGGCTGTCTATCCGTTTTCCTCGCATCTCTGTCTCCGGTTTTCTCTCGGTTTCCCTCGTTCTACCAGTATTTCTCATTTCCTCGAGACCCTTCGGGGCAGAGCGTCACACGGAGATGTAATATGTGTGCTGTTGTTGTTGGTGGCTTGAGCGACTGGTAAAGAGGGGAGGAAGGAGACTGCGTCCTCTGCTACACTTGTCGCACTATTGCCACGACGAATCGTGGCGAAACGCCGTGACTGAGGAGCGTGAAAAGCTCCTCGCCCTCTACCACAAAATAGGCCTATAATTTTCTATCGATTCTCTCGACTTCACAGCCCTTTTCACAAAAACACCGAAACTGCATATACGATTATCGAATGAATAGACCAAACTTAACGATACTTACGAGTGTAAATAAGCCACCAGCTGCATCAACACTTGCACACTAATTTTCTTACATACATTTTTGAACATTCTGTCAATTGACCACAATACTTCTTAATTGTTTACTATTTTTATAAACCATATTTAAAACATCATGACAAGAAAGTTTTTTTTTCTTTTGGTAAGTAGAAAATATAATTGTTTTTAATATCGAAATGTTAGACGGCTGGGAGTTTTTTTTATACATACTTTGCTTTGGATTTTCTAACAAATCTAACCCAAAATTTAAGCGTCTATATATTATAATATTAATTAAATATTAATATTAAAATAACATGTATTCTTTCACTTGTATAATTTTCAACAATATTTAAATGGCTATAAAAAAACTAAGAAAATTTTTTTAAGAAAATTGTTCTTTGTTTATAATAAATATATAATCAAATTTATCATTAATATAACCATAAAATATCCCATACACAATACTGTATAGATCTGAGGTGCATTAAACATTGTTGCATTGTTCATAATGAATAGAAACTGTAGATAACGATTTCCCTTAACGCAATGCATGGTTACATTGTAATGCGTTGAAAAAAAAATACTCGTAGAGCTTATCACTTAATTTATGTCTACAATGTATTCGCATACTCAAACGTAACGATATCCACTTTACGGTCCTTGTACGCTACGCAATGCTTTACAATCTACTTAAACATTATTCATGAAACGGATATAAGGAAACCCGATCCAGACTCGTCCGGTCAGATTTCACGCTCGCGATACGCCGTCGGGGCGACATATTGCAGCCGTGATATTCTCGAAAACGTTTCTTTACTAAAAATCTCATCTTCCATCGTAGAAACGATGCCATCCTTTGCTTATGGGTTCCGGAGAAAAAGTTCTACGAGATCGAATATCCCGATGGGAATCTGCATAATTCTCCGTAGTCCGGTATACATAATATACATGACAGTCCGTAGTTGCTGAGATACGGTATGCAGTAGGCAGCATAGAGTCGCGTTGCTTTTGTTGAAATCTCGTTTCTCTTACCCGGACGCGTCTGATTACTGAACTCCATCATTATTTTTTTAAATCATGGCAAAAAGACTTGTAACCGGTATTTTCGGGGGTAGAATTGCAACTTAAGAACGATAGTGAAGGCTAAAATTCGATATCTTAAAGAAAAAAAATTTAGGTTGGATATTTCGACCGGAAGTCTGATCTTTGAATTCTAAAATCAGAAACGGAAAAAAGTCATTTTAAATCATGGTAAAGAGGTTTGTAACTGGTATTTTCGGTAGCTTATATATGACTTGAGAACGATAGTGAAGGGCAAAATTCGTTATTTTAAAATTTTTAATTTAGGTTGGATTTTCCGCACGGAAGTTGGATCCGCGAATTCTGAAATCAGAAACGGAAAAAAGTCACGCTTTTTTAAATTATGGTAAAAAGGCATGTAACCGGTATTTTCTAGGGCAAAATATGCAACTTGAGAACGATAATCAAGGCTATAATTCAGTATCTCAAAGAAAAAAAAATGTAGGTTGGATTTTCCGACCGCAAGTGATCTGTGAATTCTGGAATCAAAAACGGAAATAAGTAACTTTTTTAAAATCATTTAAAACCGGTTTGTAATCGGAATTTTCTGGGGTAGAATATTCAACTTGAGAACGATAGTGAAGGCTATATTTCAATATCTCAAAGAAAAAAAAATGTAGGTTGGATTTTCCGACCGGAAGTGATCTGTGAATTCTGGAATCAAAAACGGAAAAAAATAACTTTTTTAAAATCATTTAAAACCGGTTTGTAATCGGAATTTTCTGGGGTAGAATATTCAACTTGAGAACGATAGTGAAGGCTATATTTCAATATCTCAAAGAAAAAAAAATGTAGGTTGGATTTTCCCACCGCAAGTGATCTGTGAATTCTGGAATCAAAAACGGAAAAAAGTAACTTTTTTAAAATCATTTAAAACCGGTTTGTAATCGGAATTTTCTGGGGTAGAATATTCAACTTGAGAACAATAGTGAAGGCTATAATTCAATATCTCAAAGAAAAAAAAATGTAGGTTGGATTTTCCGATCGGAAGTGATCTCTGAATTCTGGAATCAAAAACGGAAAAAAGTAACTTTTTTAAAATCATTTAAAACCGGTTTGTAATCGGAATTTTCTGGGGTAGAATATTCAACTTGAGAACAGTAGTGAAGGCTATAATTCAATATCTCAAAGAAAACAAAATGTAGGTTGGATTTTCCGACCGGAAGTGATCTGTGAATTCTGGAATCAAAAACGGAAAAAAATAACTTTTTTAAAATCATTTAAAACCGGTTTGTAATCGGAATTTTCTGGGGTAGAATATTCAACTTGAGAACGATAGTGAAGGCTATAATTCAATATCTCAAAGAAAAAAAAATGTAGGTTGGATTTTCCGACCGGAAGTGATCTGTGAATTCTGGAATCAAAAACGGAAAAAAGTAACTTTTTGCTTCCTCATAGAGGAAGCTTTGTTTTCATGAAATTTTTTTTTTTCGAGATTTTCATGTCAGTATGCTTAGAATCACCTAAAACGTCGAGAAAAGTGGTTTAGAAAAAATGTCCGTATGTATGTATGTGTGTGTGTGTGTGCTGGGCTTCGAAAATTCAATCTCCTCTCACTCGGTAACCGTTCGAGCGATGCGGCTCAAATTTGGCACGCAAGTAGAGTAGCTGCCCCTCTTTGAATGTTGTGATTTTTGCCAAAATATGTGAAGTCATTAAGATTTTATGTTGATTTTAATTTGTTGAAAAAAGGGCGTGGTCGCTCTAACTTTCGTAAAAGTTCGCCGATTTGGCTAAATAGTTCTTCATAACTGAAGATACGTTCAATGTTGTATGGTATTGAATTTCGACGAAATCGGTAAAGCGGTTCGGATTTTATAGAATTTTGAATTTTTCGAAAAAAATAGATTTTGATCTAAATTACGTCGAATTTCAACAAATGAACAGAAATTTTGTACAGACGAAAAATAACATTCAGAAATGCCATGTACCAAATTTGGTGATGATCGGTAAAGTCGTTCGGATTTTACACCATTTTTCATTTTAAAAAAAATGTAGATTTTCGCTATAACTTCCGGAAAAGTTGAGAAAGTACGACAAAAATTTGTATCTAATCAAAATTAGATGTAACGGTGTTTGCAGAGGTGATTTATAGCTGTATAAAACACCTCTGCAAAAGAGACACAAGGTATAAAAAAAAAAAGATGCAAAGTAGAACCTTGCACATTGCTTCCTCATTATTTTTCGCTTTTTACAAAGCTTCCTCTATGAGGAAGCCAACATTGAATAACATACTGCTTCCCTCACAGAGGGAGCTTTGTAAAAAGCGAAAAATAATGAGGAAGCAATGTGCAAGGTTCTACTTTGCATCTTTTTTAAAATCATGGTAGAAAGGCTTGTAACCGGTATATTCTGTCATCCTCCTAGAGACAGAGGAAGTAATTGCACAATCTTGCAAACAGCATGTATTTAAATACAAACATGAATTAAATTTTAGCAGAATTTTAATTACACATGACATTTTTATAAAAATAAAACGTGATGCAAAGTTTGAAAAAGCTTGCACATTGGCTTCCTCACTATTTGCACATTTTACAAAGCTACTTCCATGCCGAAGTACGTTCAACGATTTTTCGTTTGTCATAGATAAAGTTTTGTAGATAAAAATAATGCAAAGCAATGTGTAAGGTTCTACTATATATCCTTGTTTTAAATTAATTTACAAATCTCAAGAATAGGTAAAAAAAACAAGTAAAGAAAATTACAAATTCGGTATTCAAGTCCGGTATACGTAATATAAATGACAGTCCGTAGTAGCTGAGACACATTATGCAGTAGGCAGCATAGACTCGCGTTGCTTTTGTTGAGATCTCGTTTCTCTTACCCGGACGCGTCTGATTACTGAACTCCGTCATTACCTCCGGTGTAGAGAATCGAGCAACGAGCCTACATCGAGTCACGTGGTTGGTGGTGGTCTTGTAGCTTGCGGGGACGCGAGAGGCAGGAAAAAACAAGCGAGCAGCGAGAGAACTGTGCGCAGTGAAAAAAAACAACAAAAACAAAAGAAAAAAAAGTAGAATGAGAAGCAGCAGCAACGTGCGCGCTGACAGAGGTGAACGGAGAGGGCGAACGAGTAAACGAAGAGAAGAAGAAGAAGAGCGCGCGAGACCCGTTTTGCAAATTTGCGGCTGATTGAAAAGTACGTGAATAAAAAAAAAAGAAAAAAAAAGTACGAGTGAGGGAGGCGCACAGCCGCGTGATTACTCTCTTACTCTCGTCTCGACGAAATGGCATCTATAGATATAAGTGTCTACATTCAGAGAACTCTGTGTATGCAGCGAGAGTCGATCGCTCGCATTTATCGACCTATCCCGCTTACTCTATCTTTCCTCTTGTGCTCTTTTTCTCTCCTTTCTGCTACTCCCTCCACTTGCACTATAATATTCTCGCCTTGGTGTATACACGCGCTATATATAGCAACGAGTTTGCACGATACGTGTGGGGATTACTCGAGTGGGGCTCTCGCGGTACGTGGGTAAGCAAATTCAATTGCCTTTCACATTAACGATCACCGAGATCGATTACTATCGACTTAATCGTCGCAACGACGACGACGATCGTTAGGTTTATATCGCATATGCGAATTTTATGGAGGATAACCCGTCCCATTAAATCGTTGGTACGTACCTTTTTATTTATTCTTCTTCTGAATAAAAAAAAAATCTTTTATCGCCAGTCATAAATTCTAGGAGATTTGCATTCCTTTTGATCAATGCTCGAGAGTCAACAAACAATTTTATTATACACCCGAGATTTTTCGATGAATTGTGAATGAAAGGGGAACGAAATTCACACGAGCCTGTACGATGGACAAGAGAGATTATTTTATTATCACTTCTGTGTACTTATCTCCTGCACAATGAACGCATTATTATTATGTGTGTTGGACGATTTTGCGCGGTAATGGAGGGGGAAAAGATGCGCGTGAAGTAGACGCGTCAGTTGGCACGCACAATATGCTATTGCGCATGACACACAGTGAAGCAGAAGCTACTGCGCGATATCCCAAACAAAAGTCGGTTGGTGTGTGCGGTGTGTAGTGTATTATGTACTATAGTAAACAGGCGACTGCTGATTTAGTAGAGGTCACAGTGAGAATTCGTACGCGCGCGTTGATGCGCCGCGCGGTCTTTTCAAGCAACGATTTAATCTAGAGCAAATACGATGCGCGCTTCGCTTAAATCAAGACCGAAGTCAGGGAGCAAGAACGAGGCCCTTTGTCGGGCCTAATCTGAACAAACAGTCGTATATTATATCGCGGGCATTGGTGCACGCCGCGTTTTAACACGGTCGGAACGTTTTACCACTTTCTTCGGCATCGTCGTTTACCCGAATTAACCCGCGACGGTAGATCTTGGCCCAACGGTAGCAGCTTCTGGAAAATCGTTAACGAGGCTTCTGCCATAGGAGACAAATTAATGATATATTTTTTAAAAGTTTTTTTTTGTAATTTCTGGTGATTCAACTGTTTTCGCTCAGATTTAAATATTTTAAACTACTTTCTGAGAATAATTAATGAGTTTATTTATTTTGGAAAGGAATTATGGATGGCTCGAAGGGTAAATTAATAGTTTCGAGGAGTTACTCACGTAGCGGAAATAGTAAGTGGCTACGGTGCAGCTGATTCCCAAAATGTTAGGGAAATAAAAAAGAAATTCCTTTTTGACATTTCGATCCAAGTTACGGATTGTCTTTAGACATTTTATTCACGCTGTGTGCATAAGAAAACATGGATGCAAAGTAGAATCTTGCACATTGCTTCCTCATTATTTTTCGCTTTCTACAAAGCTTTTTCTAGGACACGGAAAGAAGAAAGCAGTTGTAATGAAGGCAACCTTTCCATTCGAAGTCAGTTCAAGGCATGGGAACCCTCACCACACATACCACCCTGCGTTCATTGCTAAGGGCATAAGAAGAGCCTTGCAGGCCCAGCAGATCGAACCAACCACTTGAAAACACTAGAAGATAGGGATACACAGCACCAGGGCTGTCTGAAGGGCTGTCTGAGTCGTCTATTGAGACATTCTTAACCGATACGTCGAACCGTTAAGACGTACTGAATTATAAGCCACACATTCTGTATTATAACTTCAACGTTTGGTTAACTGTTCGTGTAATTAATAAATATACGCCACCACCACGAATAAGTTTCTTACAGTAAAAACTGATTTATCGGTCCCGACAACCAATCGAAATAGTTAGAATCGGTCGGTTGAAGAAACTATAACCTCGTTGGTAGAGTATCGATAGTAACAATGACCAGCTGAAATCATAACCTCAACTCACCGGTTGGCTGGCATAACGAATAATTTGGATTGGATAGCAGCTGTGATAGTTGCAGGGACCAAGTTGTTGGTCATACGTACTATTTTTGTTACCAATCGAAAAAGTTCAGACTACGATTTCGATTTAGTTTCAGTAAATAACACGCGGCACAGCATATGCTGGAATTGGTAGCCAGAACTTCTTTTTTCTTTTCGCGGAGGAAGCCAAAATCGATTAACATACTTCCTCATAGCGGTAGCTCTGTAAGCAGAGAAAAATAATCATGAAGCAATGTGCAAGATCCAACTTTGCATCCTTGTTCAAAATCATAGTTAAAATTCTTGTAACCGGTATTTTCTGTGGTAGAATATGCGACTTGAGAATAATAGTAAAGTAAAATTCTATATCTTGAAGAAAAAAAAAATTAGGTTGGATTTTTTAAATTCTGAAATCTGAAAAAGAAAAAAGTTACTTTTTTTAAGGTAGGTACTGCGCTCCACACTAGTTAAATCAGTGCTAAATTTTTAAAAATCTTTTTACAATTTTCAGTCGTTTAATTAATAGTTCCGAGGAGTTATTTACATAGCAGGCTTAGTTTTTAATATATAAGTAGTTTCACAGCCGTGATTCAAATAGAAAATTAGCTAATATTTGCAAATGTCCGATATCATGTTTTCCCGTGCGGTTTTTAAATAGAATAAACCATAACAATGGTCCAATTATAACGAGCAATATCGCATTTTGATTATTGGAGGATCCTCAATCGATTGATCGTCCAGATTTTGTATAGCATCAGTAGTTTAAAAGATACAACCGTTTGATTATCATATCCTAACCTAACATCAGAGATACAAATGGTTGCAACTTTGGAATTACGAATACTATACAAAATCTGGACGGTCAATCGATTAAGGATCTTCCAATAATCAAAATGAGATATTGCTCGTCATAATTGAACCACTATTATGGGTTATTCTTTTAAAAAACTGCACGGAAAAACATGACTTCAGACATTTGCATATATCAGTCGATTTTCTATTCCAATCACGGCTGTGAATGTACTTATATATTAAGAACCAATTCTACTACGTGTGGAACTCCTCGGAACTGTTAATTAAAACACCAGAGATTGTAAAAACGTTTTTAAAAAGTCAGCACAGATTTGTCTACTGTGAATCGCAGTAGCTACCTTAAATCATGGTAAAAAGGTTTGTAACCAGTATTTTCTGTGGTAGATATGCGACCGGAGAACGATAGTGAAAGTCAAAATTCGATATCTTAAAGAAAAAAAATTACGTTTGATTTTCCGACTAAAAGTTGACTTTGTGATATCTGAAATCAGAAACAGAAAAAATTCACTTTTTTTTAAATGGTGGTAAAAAGGTTTGTAACCAGCATTTTATTATCAAACATATTTGTCAATCAATATTTTAATATATTTGTTAAATTTTATACAGGTTTTTACCGTGCAATCGACAGCCGACCACCTTCGGATTATTTTTATCAGAGAAGGAGACAAGGTAGACTAACACACAGATTTTGATCACAGATTGCAGTGCACGTGGAAAATAGTCGCTGTGCGGCTGCTGAGCGCGGACCTCTTTGAAGCGGCGTGTAATACCTATCTGCGCTTCCGCGTGCAAAGCGTATGTATATACGTGATATAACGGACCGTATACCACAGCAGCGAAAACGTGCACCTTCTCTATAAACACACTACGCATATTGTAGCGGCTAAAGGAGACGGGTCGGTAGAATACGGTAGCCACGCGGGTGCGATGAAAGACAGAGTAAGTTCACAGATGTTGATCTTGCGACTGCACGAAGAAAAAAATCTACAACCCACAAAAAAAAATCGTTCCAAACAAAAAATTGCTTGCAAAAAAACCGTACAAGCAAAAAATATTAAGCCGTATCCAATATGTTAGCCAAGTAAAACTCTATAAATTTAATCTTTTAATTTACATTTTTCTTCCGGAGATTTTCAGTTTTTATAAAATTATTTTTTCAGTACTGCCGCCAGGCAGAAATGTTACGTTACGCACAAGAAATGACATTATTACCGCAAAGTCGAAAAAAAAAACTATTAATTTGCCGTCGACTTAAGTATCCCATATTTTCAATTAACTGAATTTAGTTGGGTTACAATTAACGTGCAGTGATCTTGACGCATCTGTATCATGAAATTGTACAAGACATCAATTTTACACAATTAAATTGTGCTTACATTGACGGAATTTAGTTGACATGAAGTATTTAATTAAAATTTGCTAAAGATATTTTTGAAGTATTCAATTAATATTAGCCAAAGATTTTCCTGAGATATTGAATTAATATTTACTAAAGATTTTTTTTAAGTATGGAATTAACATTTACTAAAAAATTTTCAAAAGGATTTAATTAATATTCGCTACAAATTTTTTTGAAGTATTCAATTAAATTTACCTTAAGCCAACTAAATAATTTTTTTCTCCCTGTAAACTCGCACGTTGGTCCAGCCCGCCCAACGAGGAGTCCACAGAACCCCTCCCGTGGCTTTGAGAATCCTTCTTTATCCGATCGCGGCGGCACCCACTCCCAAGCCAACGTCGCCGTTGTCGCGAGTCTCACTCTCTTACAACTCGCGCCGCGGAGCCTCCAATTAACGCGTTTGCCGCAATCCCGCAACCGTCTCAAAAGGACCGACAAACTGAAAACGGATTAATGTCACCCACTGCCACCCGCGCGCGTATACATATATCCTCCACGCTGAAGCACCGTGAAACCAAGGAGAGTTCTTTGCGATTAAGATTGCTCCCTTTCTGACAGGCTGTGTACTCCTTGAATTGATTCTAAGTATAGTATACCCATGATGACATTTTATTATGGTGCTAACATTTTAAATAAAAATTAAAAAACTCCCGACCGAAAAAATGTGCGTAATTAATAAAGAAATTGGGCAAATGACAAATGGTTAAATAAGAATCATTTGCATATTTTAGTCGGGAGATTAAATCGTCAAGGGTGTGGTAATAAACAAAAAAAAATCTGTCGGGAACTCCCATATTTAAGTATAAAACCGCTCTTACGCGAAATTGTATGATATCGAAATGATTTTTTTTTGTGCTGTAATGTTCGTTTTCCATCATCCCAATGTTTTTGTTAAATCTACACCCATTTTTGTAAGTTAAGTAAAATTTGAGGTATAATCGATCTAACGTCAACAACTGAAAATTCATTTTCTCAGAAAAGTTATAAAATTATTATTTCTTACTAATGATTTTTGTAGAATGCCGGAATGCACGGACAAGGAATGTTTCATACTTGAGTACTTCTTTTTGTCATTGATTACAAGGGAGAACGAATCCCTTTCAATCCTGTTCATTGGAAAATAAATAAATAAATAAATAAATAAATAAATAAATAAATAAATAAATAAATAAATAAATAAATAAATAAATAAATAAATAAATAAATAAATAAATAAATAAATAAATAAATAAATAAATAAATAAATAAATAAATAAATAAATAAATAAATAAATAAATAAATAAATAAATAAATAAATAAATAAATAAATAAATAAATAAATAAATAAATAAATAAATAAATAAATAAATAAATAAATAAATAAATAAATAAATAAATAAATAAATAAATAAATAAATAAATAAATAAATAAATAAATAAATAAATAAATAAATAAATAAATAAATAAATAAATAAATAAATAAATAAATAAATAAATAAATAAATAAATAAATAAATAAATAAATAAATAAATAAATAAATAAATAAATAAATAAATAAATAAATAAATAAATAAATAAATAAATAAATAAATAAATAAATAAATAAATAAATAAATAAATAAATAAATAAATAAATAAATAAATAAATAAATAAATAAATAAATAAATAAATAAATAAATAAATAAATAAATAAATAAATAAATAAATAAATAAATAAATAAATAAATAAATAAATAAATAAATAAATAAATAAATAAATAAATAAATAAATAAATAAATAAATAAATAAATAAATAAATAAATAAATAA
The DNA here is from genome assembly GCA_963970395.1 of Ephialtes manifestator. Classification (NCBI taxonomy): domain Eukaryota; kingdom Metazoa; phylum Arthropoda; class Insecta; order Hymenoptera; family Ichneumonidae; genus Ephialtes; species Ephialtes manifestator. Next base: position 4,387,575 of record OZ019971.1, read on the forward strand.
ATAAATAAATAAATAAATAAATAAATAAATAAATAAATAAATAAATAAATAAATAAATAAATAAATAAATAAATAAATAAATAAATAAATAAATAAATAAATAAATAAATAAATAAATAAATAAATAAATAAATAAATAAATAAATAAATAAATAAATAAATAAATAAATAAATAAATAAATAAATAAATAAATAAATAAATAAATAAATAAATAAATAAATAAATAAATAAATAAATAAATAAATAAATAAATAAATAAATAAATAAATAAATAAATACTAATTATCAACTTATAAAAACACCGCTTCATTAGCGACATATTTGATTATTACCCTTGCCACTCTCTGCCACGAATATTTCCAGAAAGAAGACTCATTTATTCTTATCTTATTGTGCAAACAAAGTGCAGTAGTATTTGGCGTGTATGAGATTTTTACGAGACTTCGTCTTGTTGCCTCTTATTATCCAGCAGTACAGAGAAAATTTGTAGACTCGTTGATAGTGGTTGTTCACGGTTTTGCTTTTGCGAACTCTCGTTTCACGACGTTTGAACCCATCTGACCTGAGGAAAAGGAACATGCAGCTTCGAGAGGGTGAGGAACGACAGCAGCAGCAAAGGGTAGCGCGCGCGCGCACGATGCACGTTGGTAAAGTCTGTTTTCTCTCTTCCATCCATGAAGAAATAACTCAAGAAGGTTGAGAGAAGTGAGAAGAAAGAGCAAGCGAGCGAGAGAACTTGTTGAAAAAAGAAGATAGATAAAATAGCTGACTGTACGTTGGCCTAACAAGACTCAGGGACTCAGGGGCTATTATCATAATTGTGGGCTGGAGGCAGCGGCTGTGCCCACAAACCAGAATGCCTCGACTGCTCATCATCCACCTTCCTCTCTTTCTCCTTTCCTCTTTCTCGTTATCTTCCTCGTTCTCTCTTTCTCCTGAGTCTTCTTGCGCAAGACCTTATCCTCTTATGCCCTGGCGCAGTTCTCTCCTCGTTCCGTCTACCTTGTTTTTTTTATTTTTTATTATTCTTTTTTTTCCACCTTTTCATTCTTCCTACCATCCATCCAACTTCTCGTTCATTTCACTCGTTTTCTCTTTAGGGAAAAGCCAAGGGACGTGTATTCACGTATTTTCTTGTCAAAGATTTTTATGCAAGCTATTCATCCATGTCGTGAAAGCTGTCACGTTACGACAATCTTTACCAGGTACTGCAACCGCTCTTTGTCATTTTATATCTTCCTCATGTGTAAAAGTAACGTTATCTTGGGAAAGAAAGGGATTTTAATTAATGACGGATTGGACAATTTGTGCGCGGAATGGTTGATGATATCAGGAGCTGCCACACGGAGAAAAAAGTCTATGTTATGACAACAAAAATCGGTTTGATGGTCGTTGGTTTGTTGCAGTGAAAATACGAACTGTAAATGTAACATTCAAATTGTACGTTCAAAAAACAAATATTTGTCGCAGAAACTTAAAAATGTATATTGCTGATAATGTGTTGACCTAATAAATAATTAGTTGGCATGATCTTTCTTATTGTCTCATTGTAAAATTATTAGCAATCCATCCTGACGACTTTGAAGTAGAAGAAGAAGGTTTCGGTTACCGAATTTTGAACTTTTTAGCAGTGTTCTCCTCTATATCGCAAGCTACAAAAAATGCAAATATGATGTGACATTCATTGAATCTGGTAAGTGCTCGTAAAACTTTAAACGCGTTTTTATCGAAACCACTTTTTTAAACTGCGCGGACAGATTATTCGAAAACGGTTGCATGGATTCGTTTCAAATTGTAAGTGTACCTTCACAATAACATAGCGTAGCGATTTTTTGATTTGGCGTAAACTTTCTTTTTTGTAAACAATTTACTACCAATTCTTTTTTCAAAATCGGAACGTTTCCTTTAAAATGTGCGCCATTTTTTTTAAATTTTAGTTTAAAAAAATCCCTACTTACTACCACGCCTACTAATATGTACTTTAAGATAAACTTTGATTTTTTTTTGTTCTAGGGTTCATCATGTACGAGAAAACTGATAAGAAACATTTTTTTTACAGTTCAATAATTGTATAATACAGTTCTTTAAACGAATTTTTTTTATTTCGCTTATTATTTACCCACAAAACATCGTCAAAAACAGGTGTACCTAGAATGTTACCCATTAACAAATTAAACAGTAACAAATATTGTTTTGCTTTCGTCACTGAAGCATTTATAGTCACTTTGTTGACACAGAACATTTGGTGCAGTGATTTGTGTTGGGTTCTCATAACGTAAAAATTTTTCTCCGTGCACAATTTGCCACAATTTTACAATATAATTGAGGAGAGCAATGTCCCTTAAATTATCCCTTTGGTGCTTTTAACAAAATGAAGAATAAAAGTAGAATTAGTGAAGGGTGATTGCCCGTTTTTGCATGCACCAAAGTCAGAACCCTTCTTCCAGGAGTGCGGAGCAGCTTCAACATCTCATCTCAAGGTCGGTTGTTAAGTCAGCAAGTATATAGTATGGTTGTATCATGTCGAAGACCACCCTGAAGAGGCTTCGTTCTCTCGTTGGGCCTTCGCGCATTTTTCCTTCCTTCCTTCTTTCCTTTCCTATCCTTTTCTGCCCTCATCATCTTGCCCCGCTCGCGCTGTCTCGTACGATTTAATCTTCGAGATATACGACGTAAAATTAGTCCGTCAGCGTCTAATTGAGTTTTTCCACCAGTCAAATAGCTCGATAATCATCAATTTTGTATTTCAGGTTTATTTCTCTGGCAATCACAGAAAATAGAAGCCCTTTTCGACACATTGAGACCTTTGCTACTGAATTTTCAGCTGCGTGTTCAACGGTGATTGGACAAATACTCTCGTGGCTCCCGAAGCTTCGGAACGAGCGTTCAGGTGTGTTGGTGAACGCTCCGCTTGTGTATACGAAGTAATAAAATCTCTACGAGTGAAAAAAAGTCACGTATGTTTTGACTGACGTGAAATGGGAGGTCGTTTGTTCGGCTTCTTAAATTGCTTTCGACGCGACCAACTATCAGAGTCGATCTCCATAACATTATACATAAACCTTATGGCCCTACGTACATAATATATATCGGCACGGAGGTAGGTAACCCTTTCATTTAAATCATTGTTCGAATAAAATTAACGTAAAATATTGTATCGAAAACTATCGATAGATGTAAATTTTTAATCACAATCATGTTTTCTATAGAAATGAAACATTTATACTTTGTAAATTTTGCATCGTATAATATTAAGACAGTAAAAATAATTTGTAAATATTTCTGAAATTCAGATTTGTGAAACTATAGTATTATTACAATTATACAATTGCAAATATACAAATTAGTAGAAACTAAAATTAAAGTTCTTTTACAATAAAGTTAATAGAAATTATTGAAGTTACCGTACCATAAGTTAATTATACATCACATTACTACATTAAATTTCGTATACCAGTTTAGGCATAAAAACTTTCAGTACTTCTACATTAAATTTAAAGTAGTTTTTTTTATAATGTATTAGGATATTGGAAAATTAGTGGAAGTAAGCATATGGGCGAATCTCCGGAATCTTTAATCTATATGTCTTACGACTTCTCGTATGATTAGCCAATTAAATGAATAATAAAACATCTAAAAAAATGAATAACTATCAAATCGGTTTATCATTACTAGCTTTTTTAACGATTTTAATGATGTCTAAATATTAATTATCTTATTTTATTTATTTTCAAAAAAAAATTTCTTTATATTGTTTATAGACGAAGACACATTATCTGCCAGCCTGTCTAGGTTACAATGTCACAATTTAAATCCTCGCGGACTTGAACAGTTACCAATAAATTCATTTAAAATTTATATGCACACAATCGTTTTTGTTTCCTTTATCAGTGGGTAAGTGTGCTTTGATAAATTTAGACTATTTTTAAAGATTTTGATGTAACCATTAAATGTCACGACCGAAATTCCGTCACAACCGAAATCTTGTCATAATCAATGTTGAAAAATTCAAATTAAGTAACATAAACTTGGTTTTTATTGAATATATTGATAAAAACTATAATTAAATACGGTTAAAAGTATATATTTTAATTTTTTTAATTCATTTTTTGTAAATATAATTATAATGATTTTTTGGAATTATATTGAAATTTATAAAGATATTTGTAAAATCAGAGCACCTCAAGCATTTCGGAGCTTCTCAAAAACAAATTTCTTTGCACACTGGAGCCATTTTTTATAAGAAAAAAGAGGAAGAAGAAACTGAGTGTATATCTTTATGCACAGTTTCCGAAAATCTGCGACATGATTCTGCATCAATCTGGGCTCACATGGTTCCCATTTTGAAGCTTGTAAAAGTTTTGATTCCGAATTTAGACACTATACACTTTCAGAGTGACGGACCCAGTACCCAGTACAAAAATAAGACCAATTTTTATTTTTTTCATGCTCGATGCCAAGAACTAGGATTGAGTCACGCGACTTGGAATTTTTCAACTGCTGGTCACGGAAAAAGTTGTGCAGATGGTACAGGTGGAACATTTGTGCCTTATCACAACATCAGGTGGAACATTTGTGCATTTGTGCTTTATCACAAGGCATTTGTGATAAAGCAGTTATGTATGATACTGACATCATCTCTGCTGATGATATGATTCGCGTTGTTTCGAAGCAACAAAATTCGAAAGTAAAAATGTTTTTAATTGATAACAACGAAATTGGAAAAGTCGTGAAAACTGTTCCTGATAATCTCAAAACAATTCCGAACACAAAGATGTTGCATCAATTGATTTGGACACGCGAAGATCGACACAAAATATTTTAAAATTATTTATCATGCACAAAATGTATTTCAAATCCAGCTTGTGATCATTTCAGTTTGAATCCAAAATCATTTTTATTTGTAGAAAAAGCTGCAGAAAACAAGAAAAATAAAATTGAATGAATTGACAGACTTTTTGAGCGATGATAAAATGATCTTCAGTGAAAATGAAATAACAAAAAAAAGAACAAACCCCGGAAAATTGCAAAAGAGTACAGTAGAAGTAGGGAGAGGAAGAGGGCGAGGAAGAGAGGAATATTGAGGACGAAGAATAGATTTAGCAAAAAATTACAGCAAAAGACTAAAAATTTTAAACAAAGCCAAAAAAGTTTATATGTTGTGTATTTGCAGTTGAGAAAAGAATGTGGTAAATATTGTAAAAAATGTATTTACAGGAATTCATAATAAGTTAAAACATATATATGTTGAATTGCATTCGAATTTGTGATTTAATTAGATTTTTTACTTATGAAAATTATTGCAAAAAATGACAAATTTAGGTTATGGTTTGTTTATTAATTTCTCAACTGCGGGCACTGGAAAAAACGATGTTCTGCAGCATTTGATGATAGTTTTTCAATTTTGAAACCATAATTTGTGTATTAAACAGATGTGCTTTTAATTTTTTGAATTTTTTTTTCATAATGATGAAAGTTAAAGGTTCCGGAGATTCGCCCATATGCAGAAATTATAATAGATTTAAGAATGGTAGTGTAATGGAAAAATGTGAAATATTATCTGAGAGATAAAAAAATTGTATGAAAAGGGCAGAAAAAGGCGACAGAAGCCATACTTTGGTAAATAAAGATTATACAAGTCTAATGTTGCATTTGAGCGAGACGATCCGAGGAATAAATGAATAGCAGAATTGATCTCGAAACGTCAATCGATCGAGTCCTCTCGTATCGTGCTGTCAAACTGAGATTCTCGTAACCCGATCGAGGCGCGAGATTAAGTTATATAAAAGAAAACATAAAACAACGCTATGAAAATATGTTATCGTTCAACATTTTTGGGCTATATCTGACGTATTTTTCTGTTAAGCATGAGTTTGGCACTCATTTAACTCCCAGCTCGATATTTGATACCAAAATTCGCATCGCAGAAAAAAAATCCAAAAATTAAAAAAATCAAAATCTCATGAAATTTTAACGTTTCAACCAATCTTAACCAAATTTAATAGGGATCACCGGTGTATGAAAGCTTACATACATACCAATTTTGAGCTTAATATCTCGAAAATTAAAAGAGTTATCGCGTTAACAGACATTTTTGGAAAAATTCAAAACCGCGTAAAAATTCAATGATCATGGGGATTTTTACAAAAAATTGGTACCGACGATGAGAATTGACCCCTCTATCTATGGTGTAAATTTCAGCTCTACACCTCGAGGCGTTCCCGAGTTATAAAGGTTTACATTTTTTAAGCGTGTAACATACATACATACCTACACACACACACATACAAACATTTTTTCTAAATCACTTTTCTTGACGTTTTGGACTATTCTGAGTGTATTGACATGAAAATTTCGAAAAAACAAAATTTCACGAAAACAAAGCTTCCTCTATGAGGAAGCAAAAATGTATCGTAAAATGTCCAGCGTGTCTCATGTTTTCCGAACTGCAATTGTGTTAAATGTTTAAACTTTTCAAACGATTATTTACTAAAATCACAGCTAGAAGTTGTTTTCATGTAAATATTCTTGAAAGACATCTTGTGAGTAAGAATTTGAAAATGGACAGTTACTTATAAGGTGATCCTAACGCGATTAGTGCCGATTAAAACCGAGATGAGACGAAACGATTAAAACAAATGAAAGACCGATAATCTCACTTTTCTGAAGTGATCGATCGTTACGGTAAAATCGAGTGAGACAGATTAATGCTCGTCTCATAATGCAACACTATTATAAGTCAATATGTCATGCTAGAAATTTCAAGCTTATTGGATTAAAAATAGTTCGCGTCTATAACATTATGTTTCGCGTAATTGAATTATCATAATAAGGCACGACGTGTTAAGTATTTCATTCAACAAGTTGTGGAAAATCCGTGAAAGTGGCATTAGCATCACGACCCTTGTTCAAATAATCACCTGGTGCATAGACATGTAAAACTCTAGGCGAAGGTGAAGAAACAGTAGAGAGGTAGATACTAATCCGGATTCCATGCTCGTCCGCACGTTCGCATAATCGGTCCATAGTATTCGAGAGTCAGCAGGGACGTATCCGCATGTACGATGTAAAAGCTGGCAGCAAACTCGTGCAAGCTGGCCATCGAATATCTACCTCGAGTATTTTATAGGGGGATCTCAATCTAGAGGAGTGAGGATTCAGCACGTAACTCCCTCGGGTACATCAGAATACCTACCTCATACTCTTCTTTTTTTTTTTTTCACTCCTCATCTCTTCGACCTCATCTCCTTTCTCGCAAGTGCGCCAGTGACGTACATCAGACTGCGCCACCTAAAAATACCGATCCACTGTGTATACTGGGCTGTCAAAAAAAAAAAACTTTTTTTACAGTTTGTTAGAAGTATACTACTAACTCAGAGTTTTTAATGACTAACTATAATAGAGTAACAAACGATAAGATTACGTTTTTTTTTTTAAATTTTCTTACGAGATAAATTTGTTAATTTTTTCCAACTACAAGTGTTAAAAAATAATTATAGTTTCAAGAGCAGCACATTTTAGAGGCATAAGTAACGTTTAAAACGGAGATCTACACATAAAATACCTTGTGAAAATATATAAGAGCATCTGCAGGCTGGTAATTGAATATGGCTTCCCAGTATTTATGAACTGCAAAGAGAATGCGATCAAAAAAATTAAAAATGTGGAAACATGCGCTATTCGAAGTTTAACTCGAACTTGGCACCCTGCAAATCCACTCTACTATCCTTCCAACACTCTTCTCTACGAAATAACAGGAATTACTCCAATAATAAATCGAACCGAAGATTTTAACGGTCAATTCTCCACAGGCCAAATCCATAATATCACTGATCTATGCAAACCAACCGACACCAAATGTCAATCGAAAACCGAAACACTCAACTCTCATTACTTACCAGCGACTCGAGAGATTGGCTAATGATGAATTAGGACCAGAATAGTGGGATAAACAAATTCCCCAGATGAAACAAAAAGATAAACTACCCCATCCTCATAATTTCAAGGCTGAAGGACTGAGGTCGATGGCCCATTGGCAATATGGCTATACCCAAAATTGTTTGAATGTATTGTATTAACTCTACGCCAAACAAAAAAATGTACATTGTATTGTTAATAAATTCTTTTACTACTACTAATTATAGTTTCCACAATTTTCAAACATGTGATTACAAAGTAACAAATCTTGAATGTTTTCATAACGTAGTTCCGTGCCATATAAATAAAAGGATGCAAAGTAGAACCTTGCACATTGCTTCCTCATTATTTTTCGCTTCTTACAAAGCTACCTCTATGAGGAAGTATGTTATTCAATTTTTGGCTTCCTCATAGAGGAAGCTTTGTAAAACGCGAAAAATAATGATGAAGCAATGTGCAAGGTTCTACTTTGCATCCTTGTTTTAATTAGATAAATATACATGTTGTGGATTCGCTTTTTCTATTTCGTTATTGCGTTATTTCGTGATTATTAAAGCGTTTCCGAAGTGAATGTGATAATGTATATTTTTTAAAATAATTCAACATTCCATAAAATCAAAAATTTCATACCGTTCGTCACTAAATTATACATATATAATGGCTGAATATTGTTTCATTTATATACAAAATTTGAGCTCGCTATCTTAAGTTTTGCAAAAGTTACAATAGAGCGATAATGTCAATTTTTTGAAAAATTCAAAACATCATAAAATTTTTACGGCTCAACCGATCTTAACCAAATTCAATAGCGATCACTGGCATATGAAAGCTCAAATTCATACCAATTTTAAGATCAATATCTCGAAAATTGAAAGAGTTATCGCGTAAACAGACATTTTTCAAAAAATTAAAAAACGCGTAATAATTTAACGATGAAGTGGATTTTAACAAAAATTTGTATGAACGATGAGGCTTGATCCCTCTATCCATGGTCCAAATTTCAGCTTGATATCTCAAAGCATTCTCGAGTTATAAAGGTTTACATTTTTCGATTGTGTAACACACACACACACACACACACATACAGACATTTTTTCTAAATCACTTTTCTCGATGTTTTGGACCATTCTGAGTGTACTGACATGAAAATCTCGAAAAAAAAAATTTTCACGAAAACAAAGCTTCCTCTATGAGGAAGCAAAAATGAGAATAATTTCAGCAACAGTTTTATAAACATCATTTCGAAAAGAAATTATTAAGAATACACGGAAAGAAATGTTTGGTTGTGGCAACTACGTTTTCGATTTGCTGTACACAATGTCTAAAAAATTAGTTGCCTCAACCATATCGAATAGTAACCTCAACTATTCACGATTAGTTCTCTATTGGATTAGTTAGGTTAACTAATCCAATCCGAGCCGATTAGTTAGGTTAACTAATCCAATCGTTGGGACTACCACTCGAATAGTTGGGACTACCATTCGAATCGTCGGTATTATCATTCGAATCGTCGGTATTACCATTCGAATCGTTGGTATTACCATTTGAGTTGCTAGGGAAATAGAATAATCGATTGGTTGTGTCGATTCATTTCTTGGTTATGGCAACTAATCTTTTTTTTCCGTGTATTATTTGTATTTAGTAAAAATGCCGAAATATTTGTTTTAATGTAATGTACATCCAGTGTATGTTCGATGTACACGTATGAGTTTCTCCTTTGCAGATACATTTCATATACATATGATTGTCTATACGTATATTAGGGTGCTCGTTAAACATGGTCTCATCGAATTTCCACCGTGCCGCCTCCTAAATCGATTACAAATTAAAAAAAAAACAAATACTATCATATTTTCTAATTTTTTATTCCACCCTTAACCAACCCCCATGAGGGTTGAAGTTTCCCATTTAAAATACATGGAGTTTTCCGGTGTTCGCAGTCAATATTTTATTGTGGGACTAAATAAATTATACACAGAAATTGGACATTGTATATCTGCAATAGTTTATACAATGTATTTGAAAATGTCTATATGGGATGTAAAGGTATTTACAGGTACTCGCCGATCTTGGCGTGCGCTTCAAGTACATTTTTCTTTCCTCCCCTTTCTTATTACCCTGCGCTGCGCTTACTTCCCATCTCTCGGCACGTCGTCTTTTTATCTGCCATATACCTCAAGCGAGACATGCCATGGGCGTGTATGTTTGTTTAGCTCTCGGTCTTACCCTGTTATTAGGGGCCGTGTCCGCGCTCAAGCCACGTTCCATCTCTCGTTCGCGTTCTCCTCCCTCGGGAACCGAACGGGCCCACGGAACCACCAGAAACGATCGTGCGCGCTGGGCCCGATGCTCCGATCTCGCTGGGTCCGTTGCTCCCCACTCTTTTCCTCTTATGTCCACCTCTCGTACGCCGTCTCGCTTGTTTTCGCTTACAGCGCGTCAAAACTCCCAGAAGCGAAGACCGCCAGCAGTCTTCGACGAGTATCCTTCCACGTTTAACAAAAAAAAAACAAAAGGATAATGCACGTGGCTGAAAAGTGGGGAGAGAGAGGAAGATGAAAAAGAAACAGCTAGACAGACCAAATAGCGGATTCAGCTGAGTCGGCGAGAGAGGCCCTCTTTTCGAGACGAGATCGCGATTAAGATTCCGCATGCGATTTATTGGCTTCACGTACGGTACGCGAAACGCGTGAGACTACATGCGACCTCACGGACTCTGATACTTTACGCATTATCGCGAAATCGAGAGGTATTATTCGTTCGAATTCATTGTTTATTCAATCCAGCATTTCGATTTTAACTGTTTTTGTCAGATCGTGACAAACTTTATTCGACATTGTTTTTCTGCAGCATTTTTGTATTACAAATTTATGAGGATGTTCCGCGAAGTGAATATGCATATTCAAGAAGTTTTTATGGTAATAATTTATTTTTACTAATATTTCAGATTTTTTACTATATTTTTTTTTACTAATATTTCAGATTATTTACTATATTTTTTTTACTAAATTTATGAATTGTGTTTAGGGAAGGCCGGGGCTAATTGGAGCACTTTTGGCTCAACATAGTTTTTTTTAATTAAAATTTTTTTTTTAATTGATGGTTTGTAACACAAATACTGGGATTGTGTTCTATAATCGATCAGTTATTTTGAATACAATGTCCAACATTTTATATGGTCTTGGCTATATAAAATGTTGAGATATATGAAATCTTGACTAACTAGTGATCCAACTAGCCCCGTGTTCCAACTATCCTTCATCGTTTCTATTTACAAATTGGCGATATTTCTTGGGTATATACATTTGGATGAAAAATTAAGGTTCTATGAGCATTTTGTCTAGTTTATGATACCTTAATAATCTAGAAACATTAAGAAAATTAAGGACAATAAGAATATTTATTTTGTACAAAAATAATACGAAACTTAAATAATCATTAAAAATGTTTATTTGAAAAGAAAAAAAATATTTATTTCGTGTGATAAACAGTAAAGCTTCCTGCAAATTTGTCAAACTATTATTTATAACTATAACTTATGACTTTTTGACATTATTACTGTTAGAAATCAATGTTTTTGGTAATATTAATAATTTTTTTAAAGTTTAAAATTATATGACTTTTAAAAGTAATAAATTAAAAGAAATAGAAATAGAATGGAGTTAAACATTTAATTTATGTAATTTAATTAATTTTAATTTTATTAATAAAAGTTTAGTTCCATTAGAATGGAATTAAACTTTTAATTCGAAACGTATTTCATTAAGTATTCTTAAGGATTTCTTTTGACCCTGCTGCTTTTCGTCTTACCCCAACAATATCGAAAAATTATTCGTGAGAACGCGTCACTTATGCACAGCATCATATTTTTTGTCCAGAGACCGTGACAGAATTACTGATTATTATTCCATCCCACATCATTACATTATTTACACATCAACGATTCTCTCACGCGTCCGAATCACTGAATATTCAACTGCCGTTTACCCAATAATAATAATAATAATAGTAATAATACTAATACTTATGACGCTTCATCGAGTTTCCCTAGACACCCTAAAAATTCCGTGGTCCTTTCGTAAAACTCACGATGGAATATGATATTTTTCCGGACACTCAGACCCCCTGAAGCTTTTACGCAAGAGGGGAAGAAACTCGTCAAATAGACTTCCTGCAATATAATAGTCGAAGCAAACGACTAAGCGACCCAAAAGCGGGTATAAAAGATCTGACAGTGGAAAAACTGTCGTAGGGGTGACGATAAAACCTTCGGAGAGACAGAGAAAAGCGATGGATATATGAAATGAGACAATATTTATGGGACGTTTTTCCGGGCCACCCGGTTTTTCGATGGGTACGTGTAAGAAGAATTCCAAACGGACCTTCTCCAGCCCCGGGAGAAATCCCATCGTATCGTAGCACCAACCGCACCAGCAGCATTACCGTTCGTCTCTTTATCGTAGTACAATGCGTCGCTGATGACGTACCGACGTATCCCGCGGCTACAAAATTGAATGGAGTGTGTGTTTGCCCGTGGAACGGGCAGAGAGCACGCGACGCAATAGTGCGTTTCGCACGCGTCCGCTCGCGCCACTGTATCAACCGTTTCTATCTCTCTCTTTCTCTCCTGCTTTCTCATTTTCCACCATTGATCTCGCTTTGTCGCATAATACACAGAGACACGCGCTACAGTCCCAGCGTTTCGTTCTTTTTTTTTATTTGTTCAATTTAACGCTATTGTCGTCCGAGACCGGCTTGTTTACGTTCGAAGTGCGTGAAGGGCACACGTTATTCATTCGTGAGTTCTCGACGCTCGCTAACCGCAGTATTATTCCACGTAAATTTTATTCATGCCACTTGGTGCGAGAAGTGCCTACTTCTCACACTCGTGGCATTAATTTGTGTAAGAAAATCGTGCGAGAAACTTTTTCTTAAGGTAGTAGAATTTTTTATATCTTGTAGTCTGAGTATTCATCTTTTATTTGTGAGGAATTACGAGATACATTACCGGATATCTAATTAAGTAAATAACTTTTGAAAACAGAGTTTTATACATGGTGTTATACGGAGAAATATAAAAAATTGACTTTTGAACAGAGAAAAAAGCATATCAGAAATGAAATACAAAACATCTAAACAGCTCTACGTTTTCGTTAGGTCTTAAAGTAACCGATACGACCATAAAAAGTAGTAGTCACCGGACATTTCAGCGAGTTATTGCAAGTTAATTGAAAGAAATTGCGTCGTGCAAAAACAATCTCTACCAGCTGTTCAAGATGGCGCCGAAGTTTGGCAACGTTGCACATCAGCTATATACGCGACAGTTACCATCGGTCGTTATATACTGGTAGTGTTCTGCAATGAAAATGAATGAAAATGATCGCTCTCATCCTAAATTCGACGTAATTATCTGAAATCGGACTTTTTAACCTATCGATACGCTTGAATTTTTCATTTGTTGATCAAACTTCACTTGCGTCGATTCTTCATTGTATGTATCTGGCTTTTTGTTGCTTGAATGTTGTTGAACCACGCTTTTCTTTTACGCGTAATGAATTGGCCGTTTCTTTTTCGGCGATCCGCTCTAACGTCGTGTCTTTCTTTTGGAGAATTCGACATGACAGAGCAGATTCGCCAAACAAACTTCGCAAACCTAACCTCGTTTCATGTCGGTAACGTACGATGCCGGTCGAACAGTCGGTCGATATTGCGGTGTTGCCACGATGTGTCGTGGGCTTACAGAGCCAATGGCGGACGAGTCAAGACACAAGTCAAATTAGTTTTACTAACATAATTAAATTAATTACGCACGTGAAAAAAATTTCGTAATATGATTGAATGAAACTTTTTTATTTTAGAATTTAATTGTGGAATATGCAGAAAGTATGAATAATTTTATTCTTCGATGACGATAGTTGCTAGTATCTATGACTCAGGCGTACTGACATAGCTATCTTAACTCGTGTGATTGCAACACTCGTCAGAAAAAGTTTTGTCGAACTCGTATCGTAAAGTATTGTTATTTCAGTCGGTGCGAGAAACGCGGTCTTATTCACGCTTCGTGCAATAAACGTTTTCTTAACTCATGTGATTGCAACACTAGCCAACATTTTTTTTGTCATTCGGTGCGGGAAGTAGGCACTTCTCGCACTCGTGGTATAAAGTTTTGGTACGAAAATTGTGCGAGAAACTTTTTCTTAACTCGTGTAATTGCAACACTCGTCAGGAAAAGATTTATCACACTCGTATCGTAAAGTACCATTATTTCAGTCGGTGCGAGAAATGCGATTTTACCCTCGCTTCGTACCATTAACTTTTTTTTAAATCGAGTGATTGTAAGACGCGTCAAAAAAATGTTATGCTACTTGCTAAGACTTTATTTCACTAGTTCGTACTTCTCGCACTCGTGAAATAAAGTTTTTTACGAAACTCGTGCGAGAAACGTTTTCTTAACTCGTGTGATTGCAACACTCGTCAGGTAAGGATTATCGCACTCGTATCGTAAAGTAATATTATTTCAGTCGATGCGAGAAACGCGGTTTTACCCACGCTTCGTGCGATTAACATTTTCTTAAATCGTGTAATTCTAACACACGTCAAAAAAATGTTATGCTACTTGGTTCGAGAAAGGCTTACTTCTCGCACTCGTGAAATAAAGTTTTATACGAAACTCGTGCGAGAATCTTTTTCTTAACTCGTGTGATTGCAATACTCGTCAGAAAAAATGTTGTCGCACTCGTATCGTAAAGTACTATTATTTCAGTCGGTGGGAGAAACGCGGTTTTATGCACGCTTCGTGCGATAAACGTTTTCTTAACTCGTGTGATTGCAATACTCGTCGAAATTTTTTTATGTCACTCGTGGCAAAAATTGTTGGTACGAAACTCGTGCGAGAAACTTTTTCTGAACTAGTGTAATTGTAAGAATTTCCCTTTTGGCTCGTGCTTCATTTCACATTCGTCAGAAAAAGTTTGATCGGACTCGTATCATAAAGTACTATTAAGGCATTGAATTTAATGGCAGAAAGAAAATTTCGAATTTTCATCGAAAATCTAATTTTTAGCAACTTTTTAATAATTTAAATATAAATTGTTACAAAAATTGCAGAATCATAGATTTTCAGCAAAAATAAAAATAAAAAAATATTAAATAAAATCTAAAAATTCCACTAACGTCGTTCTATAGAAAATATATTGCTCTATCAAGAAACATAACAGAGTCGAAGTTTTCGCTTCAAAAAGTATAATTATTTGAGTAGTATACATATATGATTATATGAAAGTATCAAATTGTCCGAAACTGAAAATGAAACAAATGTCTCCATTCTTACCCGACGGAATATTCTCTTTCCCTCCTCCTTCTCATTTTCCACCATTGATCTGGTTTTGTCGCATAATACACAGAGACACGCGCTGCAGCACCAGCGTTCGTTCTTTCTTTTTTATTTGTTCAATTTAACACTATTGTCGTCCGAGACCGGCTTGTTTACGTTTGGAGTGCGTGAACGGCGCGTTATTCATCCGTGAGACGTAAATTTAATTTTTTACGTGGGAGTGACAGAGAAGATTGAGAGGGTTGACGGGGAAAGAGTATAAGGGTGCGGAATATGAAACGAACGCGACTGGTATAACGAGCTTGACACCCGAATGCAGCCTCCGCTCTTCTCTTCTGCGTTGGGACGAGCCACGATGTTTAATTTCGACTTTCCAATTAATCCTCGAGCTGCAATCGGCAATAACGCCAACGGCGCTCAGCCAATAAAGCCCTTCCCCTTTTTTTGCCGTTACGCAGTCATATTTTTTCCAGGGCCTTCCCTTTGGGATTCACCTGGCGTCCGTTTGTCCCACGACCTTTCATATTTTTGTTCCGCGTGTTTTATTCACGAGAGAATTACGGATGAAAGAGTAAAACGGATGAGAGAGTGAAATAGGGAGACGAGAAAATATAAAGGGCGTTGATTTATATTTTTCGCGAACGATGAAAAGGGCTGACCAGGTCCGATAAACACGAGTTTCCGTTATAACTTATTCATGCCACGAGTTTGTTCTCCTGTGAATGATGATGGTCGTCACCATGAAAAGTATTATAGGCTTGCGGTGCAGCCCCGACGCTTTATCATCGAGTTTGCTGATTTCATATGGACAGGGCAAACTCGTGTTTAACGCGACGGTCATTGGTACACATTGATAATGGGAATTTAGTGACCATTAAACGTGAATAAATTTGAATTTGTGCAATGCTGAATTTATTATACGATGGAAATTTCAGACAAGCTATTTTACTATGGTAGATCTTGTTGGTTCGAATTATTCAACGATAAATTAAATGAAAAGTCTATCTAGCCATCACTACAAGAGAAATTGCTTTGATTTGGGTTTACTTGAATCAAATATGGAACCTATTTTAATTATATAAAATTTTATTTCGATAAAATGAAACTTACTTGAAATTAATAGATTTTATTTGAATTAAATTCTATTTGATTAAAATAAAATCCTATCGTGCTAGCATTTGATGAAGAAAGGAAAGCATTTTATTTCGATCATATGGAATTTTTTTGCACAGATAGCCTCACGGTGGACATCCTAGGGATCGCAAATTTGATCTAAACAAAAAGATAGCCTCATGGTGGACATCCTAGGGGTAGCAAATTTGATCTAAAAAGAAAATCCAAAGGATTATTAATTAGTATGCGATTGGCTATCGCGCTATGGAGGCTTTTTTTAAAATCAAAATTGACAAAATGGCGGCGGTTTGAACAAAAAGTACCGATTTCAGCCATTTTTTTCGACAGTTTTTCTTTTTTTAAAATGAGAAGATTTAAAAAAAAGAAAGCATCCATAGCACGATAGAGAGTAGCGTGAAGAATGTTCTTCTAAAATTGGAAAATGATCGCTTGAAAACTGTTCCCTGGAGAATGTCCACCGTTTTGAAAAATGTCGTTATGAGAAAAACGCGTTTAAAGTTTCGAGTGTAAAAATTTCATATACCTAAATTGTGTACTTACGACTAATCGGCGATGCCAAGTCCATAAAGTATGCCACCGAAGTATTTTGAATTTCGCTTTAAAAATTTGAGAGGATGTTTTTGACCGTATATACGAATGGATAAGACGAAAAAAAATCGATATTTTTTTTCACACTGGAAAAATTCCTTAAATAAAACCTCGAGACCGATTTCTCCGGATGCAGCCAGTAGGTATGGCAGTGGGAATAGCAACCATCTATTTGTGTACCTTATTCTCTATGTGTACCTTCAAAAGGAAATTTCCAGGTGTGTTGCAGTTTCCTACTTTTATCTCTCACCGATGAGAAGCGCGTTTCCCGTAGTTGCCTACTAAAACCGCAGCGCCATCTACAGGATCTGTCGACCGACAGTAGTTATATAGGCTAATCCAACGATTTTTGACATTACCTTCATCGTCGGTTATACAGATTCTGTCAGTGAACACCGGAAGAAAATTCAACGCTGATAATGCGCAGCGACTATAACAACGACGATTTTTTATTCAAATTAGCTCGTCGAGAATTCACTCTGCATTCAATTAACGATAGGAACGGAACTGATAATAAATACGACGCATCATTGAGTATAAATATTTACTGTGTTATTTTCGTTGGTCACAAATCTTTTGTTAGTATTTTTAAGAACTGATTTATGTTAGATTTACCGATTATTATTCAATTAGGATTATTCGCAGTTGGTTTGGGTGGTTTTGGAGAAACTGGATCGGCTGATTTTCGTCTTTGCGATAACTGCGTTCGCCTTGGCGATAACATCAGCTGAAGGATTTCGATCCCTGGTTAAGATCCAAGCGTACTTGAAGCTGAAAAGTCATTTAATAACATGATGTTCGCAGTGAAGATGCAAGTGATTATTACAAAGTAACGAACAAAAAGCATTGCTGTAACTCGGAACACTTGGCAAACACGCATATATTGGCGATAGGAAGACGAAGGATATGTGCTTCTACCGTGACCTTTACTTTTATGTTCTCAGTATCACCCAAGAATGACTTGTAACATTTAAAAAAAGAATTTATGTATCTGTCGATTTTGTTGGAAGCCTTCTATTTATTTTTTTCTAAAATTTGATTTTTTAAATATTGTAATATATATGAAACTTCCTACGAAATATTTTCCTTTTAACGCCGAAATGCTCAAATTGTGGATATGATTTACAACAATTTTTTTCCCCTAAAATTTGGCGTATTTTCAGGAATTTTATTTATATAAATGAAATAGGATTAATGGCATGGTGAATTTAAGGGGGAAAAATATGATTTTGCTATAAAATGTAAAATTAAAAAATTCTGGGCCATCATATTGAGTATTGATATTTTTTTAATTTTTCAGGCTTTCGGGAAATCCGCGCAGAAAGGAGAATATATCGTTAGAGATGCGTCGAGTTGCATAAAAATCGATTTTAAGTTGATAATAAAATTTGCAAGATCCTTAGCATAACGTACTATTGCTAATGATAATTAATGGTTTGCCATTGATTTGCAATGATTTACTACTATTCATTACAACTCGCAAAATGTCATTGCCAATGGTATATTTTGCTAAGGGGGAGCCATAGCTAATTATATTTTACCGGTTGGAAATTTCGTGAAATCAATTTTAATAAATAATACAATTATGTTATAAATGACAATTGGACCAACAATGACAAATTTTTATTATTTCGACTGCATGATTATGAATTGCCATGCCTATATTTGCAAAACAATAATTATTGTGTTATTTATAATAAGTGCAAAATTATGACAATGGCCAATAGTTAATCAGATTTTTTTTTTAAATTGTTGTAAACACTTTGGGTTTTGAACGCTGCTTATCCCTGTTTAATGTGTGTAAACAATAATTACTCTGTTATTAATAATAAATAAAAATCATGCTAATTTCTGCACAATAGTTAATCAGAGTTATTTTTTTTACCATTTGTTTGCCATTGATTTACAATGATTTGCTACTATTCATTACAACTTGCAAAATGTCATTGTCAATGGTATATTTTGCTAAGGGGGAGCCATAGCTAATTATATTTTACCGGTTGGAAATTTCGTGAAATCAATTTTAATAAATAATACAATTATGTTATAAATGACAATTGGACTAACAATGACAAATTTTTATTATTTCGACTGCATGATTATGAATTGCCATGCCTATATTTGCAAAACAATAATTACTGTGTTATTTATAATAAGTGCAAAATTATGACAATGGCCAATAGTTAATCAGATTTTTTTTTAAATTGTTGTAAACACTTTCGGTTTTGAACGCTGCTTATCCCTGTTTAATGTGTGTAAACAATAATTACTCTGTTATTAATAATAAATAAAAATCATGCTAATTTCTGCACAATAGTTAATCAGAGTTATTTTTTTTACCATTTGTTTGCCATTGATTTACAATGATTTGCTACTATTCATTACAACTTGCAAAATGTCATTGTCAATGGTATATTTTGCTAAGGGGGAGCCATAGCTAATTATACTTTACCGGTTGGAAATTTCGTGAAATCAATTTTAATAAATAATACAATTATGTTATAAATGACAATTGGACTAACAATGACAAATTTTTATTATTTCGACTGCATGATTATGAATTGCTATGCCTATATTTGCAAAACAATAATTATTCTGTTATTTATAATAAGTGCAAAATTATGAAAATGCCCAATAGTTAATCAGATTTTTTTTTTTTTTTAATATTGTAAATACTTTCGGTTTTGAACGCTGCTTATCCCTGTTTAATGTGTGTAAACAATAATTACTCTGTTATTAATAATAAATAAAAATCATGCTAATTTCTGCACAATAGTTAATCAGAGTTATTTTTTTTACCATTTGTTTGCCATTGATTTACAATGATTTGCTACTATTCATTACAACTTGCAAAATGTCATTGTCAATGGTATATTTTGGTAAGGGGGAGCCATAGCTAATTATATTTTACCGGTTGAAAATTTCGTGAAATCAATTTTAATAAATAATACAATTATGTTATAAATGACAATTGGACTAACAATGACAAATTTTTATTATTTCGACTGCATGATTATGAATTGCCATGCCTATATTTGCAAAACAATAATTATTCTGTTATTTATAATAAGTGCAAAATTATGAAAATGCCCAATAGTTAATCAGATTTTTTTTTTTAATATTGTAAATACTTTCGGTTTTGAACGCTGCTTATCCCTGTTTAATGTGTGTAAACAATAATTACTCTGTTATTAATAATAAATAAAAATCATGCTAATTTCTGCACAATAGTTAATCAGAGTTATTATTTTTTTTAAGTATTGCGAATGCTTTCGGTTTCGAACGATGCTCATCCCTATTTAGTATGTGTATGTGTGTGCTATAAATTTATGACTGACATATCCAGACATGTGTCCCTCAATCATGTGGCGTATGATTAAGAAGCTGTTACATAATATTCGTGACTCACTTGGCTAGCTGCAAATTGGTGCAGCTGTACACAACGGAGAACGAATCGTAGTCAGTTCCTAAAACCCAATAATTACCCTCGATACCAAAGGGAACTGAAGAGAATTTAACCTTGAGTTTTGCAGGTTCAGATGCATCGGGTACACGAGCCGTTCCATCGATGGAAGATGGTCTTCCGGTTCTGAAAAATTCACAAAAAAAAATTATATATAGACCGACATATGGAATTGTACATAAATAGTTTGTATAAACTCTATATATAGAATCTATATGCAATTTATATATAACACCTAATGTGAAATTAGATTTATATATAAATTGTATATAGATAGCATATATAGCGTATATAGCCTATATATGCCCAATTATATCTATAAAACTATATATATATAAATTTTTTATATACTCAATATATAATTTTTTAAATTGGAGTTAAAAAATTATTTTTTATAAATCAATAAGATATAAATTGTATATAAATTG
Organism: Ephialtes manifestator; assembly: GCA_963970395.1. NCBI lineage: Eukaryota > Metazoa > Arthropoda > Insecta > Hymenoptera > Ichneumonidae > Ephialtes > Ephialtes manifestator. Next base: position 4,408,439 of record OZ019971.1, read on the forward strand.
CATATAGACTATATATGCCTAATTTTATTTTTAAAACTATATATATATTTTTTTTACTTGGGATTAGAAAATGATTTTTCTTACATTCCGGATATTTGGGAGTTGACGACCTTAATTGTACCATTCTCACCGACACTGTAATCGGCCGTTACACATTTGGCACTCAGTTCGAAGGCTGCAAAGTACCTTTCCGCTTCATACCACCTTCCCAAGTACTAAAAATAGGTTTGTCAAGAAATGGTAAATTATCTAAAGAATATAACAATTATTTCTTTAAGCTTTTAGGATGTTGCGTTGTAGCCTGCAAATTTTGATTACACAATTTTTTGAGGACATACTGTTTTCGTGAAAATTTTATTTTTTCGAGATTTTCATGTCAGGATACTCAAAATAGTCTAAAACATCGAGAAAAGTGGTTTAGAAAAAATTGTGTGTGGCACGCTTGCAAGATTCAAACCGCTGTATCTTGAAAATGGCTTTAACAATCAAGCTGAAATTTGGTACGCTGGTAGAGGCTCAACGCCCCTTCTTATACATAAATTTTCGAAAAATTAATTTAAAAATTCAGATTTTATAAGCCTTTCAATTTTTCGAAAAATGTCTGTATGTTCTCTAGTTTTCGCAATTTTTCAGCTAATGAGCTAAATAATTCTGAACAAATAGAGAAATGAAAAATGAAGTTCGGTATTGAATTTGAGCGCAATCCATAAAGCGGTTTAGATTTTATAAAATTTTGAATTTTCGAAAAAAATTTGTTTTCGTCATTTTTCAAGTTAAGTTTGATCAAACCTGCTAAAATCTTTTGCAAGGTAAAATTAGCATCCATTTGTAGAAAACATCGAATTTGGTGAAGATTGGTAAAGTGGTTCAGATTTTATAAGACATTGAATTTTTCAAAAACTCTGTATGTTCTCTAGTTGCCACAATTTTTTAGACAATGAGTTTTAAACAGTTTTTGACGAATAAAGCAATGAAAAATAACGATCGGTATTGAATTTAAGCGAAATACACAAACGGGTTTAGATTTTATAAAATTTTGAATTTTCGAAAAAAATTTGTTTTCGTTATTTTTCAAGTTAAGTTCGATCAAACCTGCTCAAATCTTTTGCAAGGGAAAATTAGCATCCATTTGTAGTAGATATCGAATTTGGTGAAGATTGGTAAAGTGGTTCAGATTTTATAAGACATTGAATTTTTCTAAAAATCTCTGTATGTTCTCTAGCTGCCACAATTTTGTAGATAATTCGTTTAAACAGTTTTTGATGAATAAAGCACTGATAAATAACGATCGGTATTGAATTTAAGCGAAATACATAAAGCGGTTTAGAATGTATAAAATTTTCAGTTTTCGAAAAAAATTTCTTTTCGTTCTTTTTCAAGTTAAGTTTGATCAAACCTGCTCAAATCTTTGGCAAGGTAAAATTAGCATCCATTTGTAGTAGATATCGAATTTGGTGAAGATTGGTAAAGTGGTTCAGATTTTATAAGACATTGAATTTTTCAAAAAAATCTCTGTATGTTCTCTAGCTGCTACAATTTTGTAGATAATGAGTTTAAACAAATTTTGACGAATAAAGCAATGAAAAATAACGATCGGTATTGAATTTAAGCGAAATACACAAGTCGGTTTAGATTTTATACAATTTTGAATTTTTGAAAATTTTTCTTTTCGTTCTTATCTTAATTTGTATTTAAAATAAGGATGCAAAAATAGAACTTTCCACATTGCTTCGTCAATAATTTTCATCTTTCGCAAAGCTTTCTCTACGAGGAAGCCAGAAATAAAATAATGAAACGTCCTCATAGAGACGGCGTTGCGAAATATGAAAATTAGTGAGGAAGAAATGTGCAAAATTCTACTTCGCATTCTTATCTTTTAAAAATGTTTACACTTACCTTGGTGGCATCGAAATCTTTAACAACTTCAACGTTTGGACAAGAACCAATTCCTGGCACCTGAGCCAAAGCATTGCCAAAAAGGCAAAGAGCTACGAATACGTAGATCATTATGACGAATAATCCAAGTAATACGATTTCACGTAACGTCGATTGTAATAAGACGTGGATATCGACGTCGCAAGTGTTACTGACTGTTGTGTTAATGAAGGAAGTGCAAACTGAACTGACGGCGGCGGTTGGTGCGCCGGTAGTTTTTAAATAGTTTCCTCACTCAGCCTATCTCGTGAAACGTATCGCTCGAATGACGAAGCGAGTGCAACAAAAGTCACTGATGATTTCTAGCCTTGTTGACGAGAAATGAACATTTGTTGTTGTGTTTCGCTATCACTATCGCCGGTTGAATCATCATATGTTATGGCTTTTTTTTGTTATCGCATACCTTGATTGGTAATTAAATAAATAAATATGGTGCCTGCAAGTAGTCAACGAATTATCAATGAAAAATGTCCACCAAACTTTCCGCAATGACCGGCGAAAAAATATTTAAATTTTCCAAAATTTATTTTGTGTATTTAATTTTCTAAATATCACATTTCGAAAATTATCAATCTACAAAAAGAATAAACCAATGTTACAGAGTATAAAAAAAATGATATGCTCCCTGTAGTTTTATCTACATCCATATTCGAATTCGTAGAGATGCTGTACTTTTTAATCCCTTCTCGTTGGTTTTATGAAACAAATATATTTAAGAATTTTTTCTCTTAATATAGATTTATGAAGATATTAACCCTATAATGGTACACATTCTAGGCGTAGCCATTTATGGTTCCATGGGTAATTTAACCCACGATACCATCCGCCAGCTACATTTTTCCCATGTCCTGTAGAAATTTTTACTGTGCGGTGATATTTTTTTGTTCGACAATACTTCATTAATTAAAAGGTAATTTAAAAAATACCTTTAAGACATCGAATTTGTTGGCTTAAAGAAAATTTAGGATTTTCATCGAAATTCGAATTTTTTAGGTTCCTTCTTCTTAAGCAGTTTTTTAATAATTTAAATATAGTTTAAAAAATGCAGAATCATAGATTATCGATGAAATTTTTTTTTTAATGTCTACTGTAATTCCGCCTTAGGTCACTCTCCGAATAACGCGATATTGAAGTTACGGAGTCATTACGAGGCAAATGCAAAAAAAACTCAGTATTACGTCGAGAAAACCTTAACGATTTGCGACCTCACAGACTATTAATACTTGAATAAGATGAGGGCTTAATTAGAACAGTATTAGTTGCGAGGTCACGAGGCACAGAACTATAATTCAGATTCAATATTTCCGCATTTCATCGTGTTTCCTTGCTTTGAAGACGAAAATTGCTGGAAGTAATATTAATATCAAGGCAAACAATAAAGACGATCAAATACCAAGAATTTGTGCAAGGCTATCATCGCATGTATTTTTAGAGATCATAAAACGATAGCAGAAATCTATTATTTCTGCCAGTATAAGTATGAAATCAATGTATATTTGGAACCTAATGGTTGGACGACGGCTATCGTGTCATATTTTGGTAATTAGAAATTTGTTGGACAATCCGTCTGATTTTCCTTCCGGAAAAATTGCGGTTGTAATCCTTCAATTTTGACCGCTTCGTTTATTTTTGACACAACGCTGGGCGATGGATGTGGCGATCTCGTCAATATCCAGGCGTCTGTTTCGCTAAAAAATTTTACAAAAATTTCAACAATGAGTTATCAAAACAGTGAAAGCATTGCAGGAGTTTTGTTTCTCAGAATCACGACGATAAATCACGGTGAGGTGGATTGAAATTTGTTTGGTATTTCATATTAAAGAAAAGTGGCAATACATGTACAAGTTGGTACATGTGTGACATGAAATTGTATTTTAAATACTTTTATCACTATGTGATTAAGGATTATAGAGTCTATTAAGGGGAGGAAGTCAGGTCAAAAAAATTGATTTTGGAAATTCCATATTATCCAAATCCTATTGCATATAAAAATGCCCAATGCACTATATTGTTGGTACTCGATGACAGGATTTTTTACTGTCGTCTGACTTGCATATGCTTTTCAATATTATCTTAAGTAAAGTTCTTAGGTTTTCCACTCTGCGCATGATTAGAATGGTTGAAGTCTCATTTTCTTCTTCATGAAAAGATTCACCGGCTAAATGGAGCAAATGTTAATAAAATGTAATATTTTTTAAGTGACATAATTATTAATAAATAAATTTTATGCTATTTTCTAAATCAGTGATTAACTTTGCTTTCAGAATGAAAAAAAAAATAGTTTGCTCCATTTAGCCGGTGTATCATTTCATGAAGAAGAAAATGAGATGTCAACCATTCCAATCTGCCTAGTAGTTTGATCTGAATCATACGCAGAATGGAAAACCTAAGAACTTTGCTTAAGATAATATTGAAAAGCATATGCAAGTCAGACGACAGTAAAAAATCCTTTCATCGAGCACCAACAATATAGTGCGTTCGGCATTTTTATATGCAATAGCATTTGGATGATATTGAATTCCCAAAATCAATTTTTTTCACCTGACTCCCTCCCCTTAATTATTAGAATTTATTTTGAAAGAATGATTCATCTAAATTATTCATAAGTATTGCAGAAATGTGAAAATTTCTAGTTTTGCATAATAATCAATCATAATTATCTTATATAAAAAATATTTTTAATACATTTTCATTATATCAATTTTACGCCAGATTTGGCGGGAAATTTTATAATAAATTTACTGCCAATTTTTTTTTTATATCGGAACTTTTTTTTTCATATGTGATCCATTTTTTTAAATTTGATGTTGAAAAAATCCCTGTGTATTGCGCCTACTAATATGTACTGTAAGAAAAACTTTGGTTTTTTGTGCGAGGGTTCATCATGTACGAGTAAACTGTCCGCCCGTTTAAGCGTCAACGAAAAAGTAACCGCCTACTACGGGCTCCTGTGGTCGCCATCTTGAAACATTTTTTTTACATTTCAATAATTGTATAATGAAGTGTTTTAAACCAATTTTTGATGTCGGTTATTATTTAACCACAAAAAATCGTCAAAAATAGGTGTTACCCCTTAACCCTAATGTTTGATTTACAACAAGTTTCATTAAATCTCTTCAGATGTTTAGCCCATTTCTACTATTATTCAGTGTATTGTCACAAAATTTAAAAGATCTTTCCAGTGTGAAAAAAAGAAATTGATTTTTTTTGTCTTATCCATTAGTATCAACGGTCAAAAACATCCTCTCAAATTTTTAAAAAGAAATTCGAAATACTTCGCTGGCATCCTTTATGGACCTGGCATCGCCGATTAATCGTAAGTACACAATTTAGGTATATGAAATTTTTACATTCGAAACTTTAAACGCGTTTTTCTCGAAACGACATTTTCCAAAACGGTGAACATTCTACAGGGACCAGTTTTCAAACGATCGTTTTCAAATTTTTTTTTTTTTTAAATCTTCCCATTTTTTTAAAAGAAAAACTGTCGAAAAAGTCGGCTGAATTCGGTATTTTTTGTTCAAAGTACTTTTGTTCATACTAATTAATAATCCTTTGAGTTTTTTTCAGATCAAATTTGCGACCCCTAGGATGTCCACACGGAGAGAAGAGTCTGGTAATCATTACCCGACTTAGTATAGTAAACTCGGTTTATTCAACGCTTCTGGCGTCTATTTCTATATTTTCCTACAGAGTGCTGTATCGTGTTTTACTGTGTGCTGCACGCCGTACAAGAATCGTTACTATGTTTCAGTTTTCAAACCGTACTGTAAATACTCCAAAGTTTGTAAGGATGTATACGCTAAAGTCTCTCGAAGACATCTTTCAGCTTGACAATGGTCGTGACTTCCAACAGACAGTGATTGCCATTCGCAATATATGAAGAAATTCATCTCTCAATTTATTAATAGAATCTATAGTTACGGGATTGGTTCCGAAAGAAACACGAACATTTCATATATACAGAATAGCTAATTCTGACATTCTCAACGTTGTAACTATTAAGGAGGTTCGTCAGTACGTGCGGGAGGTGAGGAGTGCGAGCGGTAGTCCTATGCTGATACACGGGCCTATTTGACGATAGCCAACGGCATAAATGATGCATCATGATTCGGAGAATTATCAAATTGGAACGGATTATGTAATTTCAAACGGATATGTAAATTTTTTTTAGCAGTATAAAGTTAATCGGTATAAGTTTATAATGCTCAAACATATAGAAATTAGAATTTGTAGTATCGCGAATTTGTGGAGAAGTGCGGCAACAAGGTCCGTATTTTATGCGGTTGCCTACCATGAGTGTCATGGTGGCGACTACCAGCTGACTACCAACAGTTCAGCAGTTATGCTTTTGCAATCATGGCAGGTCGACGTTACAGGTGGAAAGGGAAGCTTATTAGCGAAAAGTGCTATAAGCATATGTTAAAACGAGTACAAAACGGAAAGGATAGGAAAAAAATGAATCGAATATTCGATTTTCGCTCAACCACGTCTCGTTTATCGATATAAGATCGTCTGAATCGCGGGCCTGTCGCGCTGGGCCTAGCCTAACTCTCAACTCTCCAATGTTGCCGTACTTCCTGCCTGTTATATCGGCAAGCTGCAAACAACTGCGAAAGTCGTGCTTTCATTCAATAATTCTTATGAACAAAGTAGACAATCAGTCTGACTTTTTAGTGGTATTTATTCAAACTATAACTACAGTGAAATAACAAGGTTTGCATTTTTTCTCTGCATTTTTCTCCGAGTTATAAAGCGATGGAGCTGTCATGTCATAAGAGCCCATATTAAACAGTATGCACAAAATACTTTAATTTTATGTGAATGGTGTGGCAATACGTCAGTTCTACAGAACCCATCTCTACACAGACCCATCTGTACACGAGCATCTGTACACCATTTTTTTTACACGCGTTTAATTGAGCACACCGAAATTGTACACAACACGAACTTGACAAAGCGGAATTTAAAACGGATAACCTTGTCACGACGAAACCTTGCGGAAATTTAGTTCGACACGGAAAAATTGATCACGTCAGTAATCGTTATGACAAAACTTTGCACAGCATACTCTGGGCACCATCAATCTGCTCACAGCACTAGTTCGACACAACAAATTTCTTCGTAGCACAAGATCGAAATGGTAAATCTCGACACGGCACCATTTTGTAACGACAAATCTCTACACAACGCGACTACGGCCCGGTAAAGTTTGCCACGACGAACCTTCGACACGACACAAGTTGTACACGACGATGTTCTACACAGACCCATCTCTACACAGACCCATCTCTACACAGACCCATCTCTACACAGACCCGTCTCTACACAGACCCATCTCGACACCGACGCTAATCTTCCGATTTAAATCGGATAATATATTTACTGACTGGCAATTTTGCGTTGAGCCTATTTTGCCGGCTCAACGCAAAATTGCCAGTCGGTAAATATATTATCCGATTTAAATCGGAAGATTAGCGTCGGTGCAATTTTGCGTTGAGCCTATTTTGCCGGCCCAACGCAAAATTGCCAGTCGGTAAATATATTATCCGATTTAAATCGGAAGATTAGCGTCGGTGTCGAGATGGGTCTGTGTAGAGACGGGTCTGTGTAGAGATGGGTCTGTGTAGAGATGGGTCTGTGTAGAGATGGGTCTGTGTAGAACATCGTAGTGTACAACTTGTGTCGTGTCGAAGGTTCGTCGTGGCAAACTTTACCGGGCCGTACTCGCGTTGTGTAGAGATTTGTCGTTACAAAATGGTGCCGTGTCGAGATTTACCATTTCGATCTTGTGCTACGAAGAAATTTGTTGTGTCGAACTAGTGCTGTGAGCAGATTGATGGTGCCCAGAGTATGCTGTGCAAAGTTTTGTCATAACGATTACTGACGTGATCAATTTTTCCGTGTCGAACTAAATTTCCGCAAGGTTTCGTCGTGACAAGGTTATCCGTTTTAAATTCCGCTTTGTCAAGTTCGTGTTGTGTACAATTTCGGTGTGCTCAATTAAACGCGTGTAAAAAAAATGGTGTACAGATGCTCGTGTACAGATGGGTCTGTGTAGAGATGGGTTCTGTAGAACTGACATATTGCCAATGGTGTAGGTAAAAATTCCGAAATAATTCAGGTACATTCAGCACAAAGTATCGACTATGCGAGAATATTTTCAGATTTTTCTTTACATTTTTATATTTCTGATGAACCTCCTTAAAACCGTGCGTCTGAGATTCATTCCCCAACTACAGGCTATCATTCCAAATACTCTATTAGCTATATACAAAACTAATTTCTTACAGTAATTAATACGTTTTTAAATTAATAAAGGGTTAATAAAATTAATTATTATAATAGTGATACCTTGATTGACCGATGTTAACACAGCCGCCCTTTATAGTGTACGATACATAGTCCGTGTTCCAAAACATAAGTGTTTGATTAAACAATATATCGTCTGTCGGATATGTTACAAGGTAGTTTCCACGATAAAGATATTTCACTACATACACTTTTTCCCATATTGGGAATTCACCTAGACTGAGCAGAAAAGTACAGTGTAAAAAACCTGTTATCCTCAAGTTTTTCCTCATTAATAACAAATCCTTGGAGCAATTCTAATAATTGTGGAGTGACTTACGCAACTGATAATTGTTTTTCAATTACTGTCATTGTGCCATCATTATTACCGATGAATATAGTTTGCCTGCATCTTCCAACGGGACTCCCTGAGGGATAAGCTGCGTATCTGTACCATTGACCCAGAATCTGAAATACCATTTCACCATCAATACAAATTGAACAAATCGAACTAATCATAATCAACGTTTAATCACTGAACCAAGTATGTGCATTATCATTTTGAGGAATTTTAGTTGATGACCTTTGTTGGATTGAAATCCACTGGTGTTTCGATTTCCATGCAAGGGCCTGTATTGGGAATTTGCGCCTGAGAACAAGCTATTATTAAAAATATAAGAATTGCGGAGAACATTTTCTTTTTTTTTCACTAGCACTTGACGTATTTAGTAACGGAGGCGAACACGAACTGAATTCCATGGCGATTCAAGCAATATTTATCAACTTTCGCTTATGTTAAAATTAATAAAATTCAGATGTGCGACTCTGAACTTCCTGTTGAAAGGTTTGAATCGCTTTGAGTGACAGCTGTTGCTCTTGCGACTCGACAGGGTAGACCTTATCGGTGGAAATTTCTTCATAAATTAGCATCACTTACACGGAAAGAAAAGATTAGTTGCCTTACCCAAAAAATGAGTTTAAGCAACCAATCGATTATTCTATTTCCTTTACAACTCAAATGGTAGTGATAACGATCAGAATGGTAATACCAACGATTCGAATGGTCAACCCAATAATTAGAAACAAGTAAATATTTCATTTAAATTTAAACTTCTTTTTTTAAAATTTAATCTACATATTTCTTCGAATCAAGGAAACTTTTTCTTTCGGTATACACACAAACTACTTATTTTTAATCAATGACCAGTACGCATGTGCAGTACGATTTTCATTCCCTAGCAGATCGAATAACCCAAAAAAACCGTATTTCCAACCGGGTTGGATTGAGCCACAAATCCAACCGATAATTCTTGTCAATCCAACCGAAAAACCAACCGTGATTTCAAAAGCTCTCAGCTCGCGAATAGGTTGGTCCGCGGGTTGTTGAGACACAAGGGCAACCGGAATTCCAACCGTCGCAAGAAATATCGCTCAGTTGGTCTCAGGTTGTGCAGGGTTTTGCCAATCGGAATACCAACCGGTGCAAAAAGGGGCGTCCGGTTGGTCCCTGGGTTGTGGAACCCCAGATCCGACCAGAATTCCGACTGTTGCAAGAAGCACCGACCGGTTGGTACCTGGGTTGTGCAAACCCAAGTCCAACCGGATTGGCTAGCAGTTCAAGCCACACTTAGAATTCACGGTTCTGAAATTCGTCGTGCCATAATTTCTTTCAGTGATCGTGGGTAAAATCACAGTCCTGCTGGGATTTTTCTTGTACCCTAGCGTATGTTGTAAGGTAAACGGCCCAGTTTGTGACACCTTTAGAGCAGCGGCGTCGATTTTCTGTTATTTACAGATGCGTGATATTGTTAAACTGAAAATGAACGTTTTCAATACGTACATTAAAACCTTCTGAAACAGATTAGACTATTCTTCAAAGGCAAAATGTTGAGAAAATTAATAAAAACATTATTTAAATACTTGTCTACTGCCGGGGTTCCTGACCCTGCAGAACCACTCATGTCGTAGCTTGTGACCCTCGCGTGTACCGGGTTTGTGACACTGACGCCGTAGGTTCTGACTATTTGGAAAAAATATCGATAATTAAATGAAAACGAAACCATAATAACGTTAATTGTTGAAATTTATACCTTATTCAATCCTAACCTAATTTTCAGCAACAAGTACAAATCGTAAATATTGAGAGGGCGAGCAACCGCGTCAATAACCACAATTACGTTGAGAGTTATTGACCCTTTGAGTGTACGGGAAAAACTAATCAATACCTTAAGTATTCTATTTCTTGTCGATAAAGCTAATTATTGTGATCATTTTCATATAATCGCTATGTTGTATTATACTTACTTAAGAATGGAAACGATCAAATACGCGACCGATGCAGCTAGTGAGCTCCGTCTAGGAATGGCGGTTCGAACTCACTGAGACGCAACACCACGGCTTTCACTGGTGAAATGTATTTCTAAATAATTTTTTACGAAATTTGTTTATTGCAGAAAAAAAAACTATTACAAAAGCTCTTTAATTTGGCGATAATAAGGTTAAAATTCGACGTAAATTACATTTATGACAGTGTAAAATAGCTATCGGAGGTCACAAACCGAGGCAGGGTCATAAACAGGGCCGTTTACCTTACGCTACGGTATAAACGACAGTAAAAACGACCCACGTCGATACATGGGCGAACGGCGACTTACGATAGCTTGTACTTATACATGGAACGACGAACCATCACTTGCGAGAAACGTTTCGGGTTATTCGCCATCTATCGGAGCTAAGCCGGGTTTCCGCGAGACAAAAGGGAGGGGGTCCACCTCTTCACCATCGCCATCGCGCGTGCACCCGAAGTTTTAACCCGCTAGATGGCGAATGAGCCAAAAAGTTTCTCGCTAGTAATTGTTTGCCGTTCCATGCATAAGTACAGGCTATCGTAAGACGCCTTACGCTCATATACCGACGTGGGTCGTTTTTACTGTCGTTTATACCCTAGCCAACAACATACGTTAGGGTATAGAAAAATTCCCAGCAGGACGGCGATTTCGACAATGATGACTAAAAGAAATCACGACGAATTTCAGGACCGCGAATTTTAAGTGTGGCTTGAACTGCTAGAATACCAGGTTGGACCTGGGTTTGCACAACCCAGGGACCAACCAGTCGGTGCTTCTTGCCACAATTGGAATTCGGTGGTCGGTGGTGGTTGCGACAGTTGGAATTCCAGTTGGACCTGGGTTTACACAATCCACGGACCAAGGTCGCTGCTTCTTGCGCCGGTTGGTATTCTGATTGCCAAAACCCTGCACAACCCTGAGACAAACCGTGCGATACTTCTTACGACGGTTGGAATTCCGGTTGGACTTGTGTCTCAACAACCCGTGGACCAACCTATCCGCAAGTTGTGAGCTTCTGAAAGCTCGGTTGGTTTTTCCGTTGGATTGACAAGAATTATCGGTTGGTTTTGTGGTTCATTCCAACCAGGTTGGAAATACGGTTTTTTTGGGTTTTCACAGTTGTTTTTACGGTTGTTCGATCTGCTAGGGTTTCTCCCGCCAGGAACAATTTTTCTCTCTAGGGAGTAATGAAACTGGATTGCGCATGCGTGCGAGTCGAAGGTTCAAAATGAGCGGCTTTGCGACAACGATAAGCGCACAGAATTAGATTATTTTAGCGCAATCGGGTAAAAAGACAATTTTGCACATGCGCAGTTTACAATTTTTTCATTTTCGTCCCTTAGGAGACAATTTCTTTCAATTCATTCTTGATTTGCATAACGAAAAGTATGACAGCAGATGCGGTCACTGTGGTTGAAGCAATGGCTCTTCAATTCAAGCAAACGTGCTATGAAAAGTTTTACTGTTCGTGCACTTGTCACAAAAAGCATCGTTTTTGACACTGCGGCCGAATGTCAAATTTTCGACCCTTGTTACATGATATACTATTGTTATGCTTGGCATTAAGACACATCTGCATCACTAAAAAAAAATTGCAAGTGAAAATCGCTTTTGACGATAATGTTATCAGCTAAATATATTATATGTCTCAGTGATCAACCAGCGGAAAAGTATTGACTAAATGTATGAATAAGGATGTAATACTTCATGCGTCATGACATAAGTAATTCATTATTGCCACAAGATGTCATAAGGCTCAGTATTTGCTACCATATGTCTATCGAGTGTCCACCACTTTTTATGATAACGGTATGATGCACAATAAAAATCCACCTGGCGGAAATGCATATGAAAGACAAATGACATATTTTTTTTAAATGGACTTGCGGACTTTGACATTGATTTTCGCAAGATGTTTTGAGCCTTTGAGAATATAGCCTTTAAAATATAATGGAGTAGGGATTATATTAAATATTAAATATGACAATAATTTTATGAAACTACTGTATAAATATTATTATTTTTATTGTTGCTCGTCACATTTTTATAATACATGCAATTTTTTTATATATTAATAAAGCTTAACTAATATACGTAAAAATCTGTCCTCGTAATTTGGTATTTATTTATTAATCTCCACTTATTTCAAACGCAGGAAAATTTTACCCATTTTGATTCAACGAAGGATGTTTGAAGGGTCTACATTTCAAATTATGAAAATTTTCGAAAATGTTGATTATTGCTTCAACTTTTGTAAAACATAAACAAACGAGCCCAAATTTTGTACATAAGGGAAATAATATTTAGTGATGCTAGATTATATATCAATATTTCTTCATCTCATCGTGTATTTTAGGTTTGCATACTGAAATTGGTCATACAATAATAAGGCGGTCATTACACTGTTAGAAAAGATTGGAAGTTTTTATTCATAAACTCGTCATCGAAATTAAATGTACAATTGTGGTATAAAATTCATGTACTTTTCCAGTAAAATTAAAGTAAATTATTGAATGTGATATACCATACATTAATTTTGAATTACACTTGTATACTAAATGTAATATACAAGTTCATGAATAAAAACTTCCAGTAAAAGTACACTAAATTTCAAGTAGATTTTTTTTACAGTGTACTTAAGATCTATGATACTTAGGATATTCTCATATATTTTTACATTAAGATTATTACGCGATAGCGAAAGTCTATTGTTTGTGCCAGTGTGAGCTTGAGAACAGTTAGAACCCAATCATTGGACTGTAACTCAGTAATTATAAATCTATTGGACAATCCGTGTGGTCTTCGCTGCGCAAAAATTCTGTTTGTATTCCGTTAGCTTTGACCGCTTCGTCTATAAGTGCGATGACACTCGGAGATGGATGTGGTAATCTTGTTAGGATCCAGGCGTAATGCAAGCTGAGGAAAAAAAATTCAACAATATATCATCAAAATTATCGAGGTCACATAATCTTGCTCGGTTTAAATTATTTATTTATTTATTTATTTTCTTTTTTTTCTTTTTTGATTATGATAGTGATACCTTAATTGACCGAATGTAACGCAGCCTCCCTTTATAGCGTACGACATATAATCCGTGTTCCAAAACTCGAATGTTCGATTAGAGTATGACCCAATGGCTTCACTTGTTACATTGTAGATTGCATCATCGAGATACTTAATTTCAAGCTCACTTTTCTGTATTCGGGATTCATCCGATCTAAGACAAAAAATGACATGAAAAACATAGTGACATTAAGGGGAGGGAGTCGGGAAAAAAAAATTAAATTTGAAAATTCAATATCATCCAAATTCTCTTGCATATACAAATGACCAATGAACTATATTGTTGGTACTCGATGAAAGGATTTTTTACTGATGTGTAAGTTGCGTAGATCTTTCAATATTATCTTAAGCAAAGTTTTTAGGTTTTTCACTCTGCGCACGATTCAGACCAAACTGCTAGGCAGATTGGGCCAGTTGACGTCTCATTTTCTTCTTCATAAAAAGATTCACGGGCTGAGTGCAGAAACTATTTTTTTTCATTCTGAAAGCAAAGTTAATCAGCGATTTAGAAAATAGCATAAAATTTATTTAGTAATAATTATGTCACTTAAAATATATTACCTTCTATTAACATTTGCTCCACTTAGCTGATGTATCTTTTCATGAAGAAGAAAATGAGACGTCAGGTAGTGCAATCTGCCTAGAAGTTTGGTCTGAATCATGCGTAGAGTGGAAAACCTAAGAACTTTGCTTAAGATAATATTGAAAGGCATTTGCAAATCACACGATAGTGAAAAATCCGTTCATCGAGTACCAACAATATAGTTCATTGATCATTTTTATATGCAGGAGAATTTGGATGATATTGAATTTTCAAATTTAATTTTTCTAGTCCTTCGCCTTAAGGGGACGCTCGAGTAGATTTTGATACCGACTTTGGTCCGTAAGTTTCCCGATTAGGACACAGGTGGCGCTGAGTAGTCTGCTTACTTTTGGCAACAGATATCTAAAGCAAAATGGCCGCACACCATATGTCAACAGATCTTTGCTGTAAGATATAATTGTTTCTGGAAATTAGATATGTAAAATCAGACCGGGCGTCAATTCTGTGATGATTTCTAAATATTCCAAAACCATCATAATACTAACTACACAAGCCAAATCCATATATAATGTACACTACGTTCGCATTGCAAAGGCTCGGCGCTTTTGCCAAAAGTAAACAGCGCCACCTGTCTCCTAATGACGGAACTATATTCATGCTCTTTACCAGCGCTGAACCTGTGCGAAAAGCAAACAGTCTTTGCAATCGTAGTATACATCATTCGTGGATTTAGTTTGTGTATTCGACATTCCGACGGTTTTTAAAGGTTCAGGAATAATCAAAGAATGGGTGTCCGGTCTGATTTAACACATCTGAATTCCAGAAACGTTTATATCTTACCTCAAAGGACCTGTTGACATTTCGAGCGGCCATATTGGTTTTTGAGAGGTTCGGTAATATACTATTTCTAACATTTCTTGTATGTTTTGAACAGTAATTCGACCGGACACCTAAGCATGAATGTTTTTATTACATCCCTGCACAATTTGACGTATATTTGTAGCATATTTTCGATGAATAGTGTACACTACGGAATCGCCTATTTTTACCGACCAAAATCGGTAAAAAAATCTACTCCAGCATCCCCTTAAGATTTTATTTATTTATTTTTTTTAACTTTGTAATTTTTATTTTCTTATATTTCTTTTCCCTTAATAACGGATTTGTAATTTCAATAAGTTTTGAGTGACTTACGCAGTTATTACTTGTTTTTCGACTATTGTTACTAAACCATCGTTACCGCCAATCAATTCAGTTTGAGGGCATCTTCCAATACGACTACATGCGGGATAAGAAGCGTATCTGTACCATCTTCCTAGGATCTAACATACATAATTTTGCAAACAATACAAATATGGAACAATTGTGACAAATACTGACTCACTGTGCCAATTATCACTGTCATAATAAAAAAGTAAGACCTTGTATTTTGCTGCCTCATTGTCTTGAACTTTTTACATATTCTCCTCTGTGAGGAAACTTTGAAAAGAGTTAAAAATAATTTTAAAAAACAATATGCTAGGTTCTACTTTGCATTGTTATTTTAATTAAATTTAAAAAACTGAAGTTTATCAAAATTTTAGTCGCCAAGAAATAATAACGAAAAATTGAAATTCCTGTATAATCCAAACACCTCTACTTCATTAAATTTTTAGTTTTTAGTAAGTTTATGCTAGCCAATTAATGTTTTGTAAAAATGAATGCAATAACGTGAATTTTTAGAAAATTAAAAAACTCCAAATCGGAATCGGTTTTACGATTTCGACCAAATTCAATACCAAATAATACAGAAAGTGCTTGAAGATGATGAAGAACTATTTAGCAAAATATCATTAATTTTACTTTTTTATTATTTTGGAAATATTCAAAAAGCTATAAAATTGAAATTTCCACATACATTTATTTTGTCAAAAATTGTAACTGTAAAATTTACAATATTGTAATTGTTAAATTGTTATAGGCGATTGAATTTTTCAAGCAACACACGCATACATACGAACATTTTGACGTTCTGGATAATTCTCAGCTGACATGAACATGTCCAAATTTTTTTTAAATGAAAATAAATAAAAAATATTGTTTGACCTTTTTTTCATCGAAATCCGCTACTCTTCGGGTTTCCGTGCATGGGTATTTTCTAGGAATTTGTGCCTGACTATTAGCTATGATAAAAAAAATAGCAAATGCGGCGAACATTTTTTTTCCATTAAAACTTAACGTTCTATTAGTAATGAAGTGCAATGTGAACTGAATTTGATGACTATACAAGCAATATTTATGCACTTTCGACTATACTAAAATTCATAAAATGCCGACGTGCAACTCGCAGCTGTCTCTGTTGAAAAGCGACAGCTCTTCGAATTAGATAATGCAGAACTTATCAGTAGAAAATTATTTTTAAATGCGCATCATTTATATTTCATCGATTCTTTAATTTAAAAAATAGGAAGCAGTACTGTAAAAAAAATTTGTTATACAGATTTTTGCGAGGACCAATAAATTAACAGTTACCAAAATTCCCACGATTTTTCCAAGTGTAGGAACTGAACATATGTATTCTTATCTATTTTATTACAATATATAAATAAATAAATAAATAAATAAATACAGACATACCAAAATAGTAACGCATATAAAAGTAACAGTAACAACAATGGCAAAATCGAATTCGAATAGTCATGGACGAGGTTCAAGATCGAATTTTGTTCGTACCTTCGATCTTAAGATTAAACGTATAATCGAATTTACACCCTTTCTATGAAAAATAGATTGTGTTAAGACACTTTAGCATCTTTTTATAATAATTGCAAATGAGAATCGTTTTCAATCAGTCTTACGGATAACGTTATCAGCAATATGTATTACATGCCTCAAGCAGGAGAAAATAGCTGACTCAATTAATGAATAAGGAAATAAATACAGTTCTTCGTAAAAATAGTAATTTGTGATACAGGTGAGTAAAAGGGAACTTTCGACGATGTAAAAAACTTTCTAGCCTCAACCAAGTTATTGATTAACATAACCAAGAATTTGGTAAGATAACCAAATATTTATTACGTCTAACCAATAAATTTGTTTCGCGTACTAAATTTTTATTGGTAATATTTTTAATCAAGATCTTAGTAAACCCAACCAAGTTATTGGGCAACATAACCAAATAAATACTTGGTTATCATTTGGTAAGACAACCAAGTATTTAGTACGCCTAACCAATAATTTGCTTGATAAAATTTTTAATTACGTTGAGAAATGCCTATCTTTACGCCTGCAGCGTTACAAAACCATGCAAAAAACTAATTTTTCGCACTAGTGCGCAAAAAGTGATCGAAAAGTTAGAGTGAATGTGAAATTTCGTATTTGCAGTCTATTTCCTCATGCCTAAACAAAAATAGCTGTTTTCGTCTCCCGCTACAAGCACGAAAAGTGGACTTTTTTGAGCATGTGTTACAAAAATTAATTATCACTATACGGTGTCACAAGACACTATTTGCTGATATGTGAATATCCTGTGATGACCACTTTTTGTGGTAACCGAATGATTCACAATGAAAATCCACTTAGCGGATATAAAGTTTAAGCGAATGACATCATTTTCTTAGTAGACTTCTGGACAATTTTTCTGATCGGTTCGGAACAAATATGCTCTGCTGATCTGATTTCTGTCGAGTATCTGATAAGCACTTTCGAGCACTGAGACACTTGGCTGCCTTAGTCTTGTCATGATCCATGCGCTTTTCAAACTGTAACAAATAATTAAAATCATAAATATAATAAAATAAAATAAATAAACTGTAACAAATAATTATAATCATAAATATAATAAAATAAAATAAATAAACTGTAACAAATAATTAAAATCATAAATATAATAAAATAAAATAAATAAACTGTAACAAATAGTTATAATCATAAATATAATAAAATAAAATAAATAAACTGTAACAAATAATTAAAATCGTAAATATAATAGAATCTACGGCCTCGATTGTTAAAACCTTGTAATTTTTTTGTCAGGGGAAAAAATGCGTTTTTTTTCATCTCACCTGAAAATTCCAATATTGGTACAACTCCAAACAACAGCATAATTGTCATAGTCAGTTCCTAAAACCCAGTACGACATTGTATAGGGTATTCCAACCGTATCAAATTGGACGGAATATTTCGGTTCAGTGGATTTACGGATTGCCTTCATACTTCCAATCGTACTTGAGTCGGTCCTTGAACTGCGAAGGTTAAAATTAAAATTTCTCTCATCAGTCGGTGAAACAAAATAATTTGAATTTTCACCTTGATGGTTTGTAGAATTTCCAAGTGAAACTCACATTGTTGAAATATGCGACTCGATGACACGGAGCGCACCGTCTTCGTTCATAGTGTAATTAGAGGTGGAGCATTTTGTGCCGACAGATAATATTGAAAAGTATCGCTCGGCCTCGTACCATTTTCCCAGGAACTATGTACACGACAAATGTTCATAATAAGTAACAATGAGTAATGGATACGTATATACGAATGAGTATATGCATATAAATATACATATGGGGCATACCATCGGTTATCGACAGGGTCGCGACCCTCATATTACATTTTTTTTCCTTTTGAGATGCTGTGTAGCAATATAAAAAAACACTCCAGATTTTTTTTAGATTTGAAAAAAAAATTGTGTTTTTTTAATAACCTAAAATTTGAGTTTCTCAAAAAGTACGTCGACGATTTTTTTTCGTTTTCTACATTAAATTCTGTGTTTAAAAAGAAAATTTTTGAGCCTTGTCCCAGAGTGGGGCGAGGCCTAAATTATCAGCTAAAAATAAAACAAAATTTAAAAAAATACCCCAAACTTGAATCTCTCTAAAAGTACGTCGATGATTTTTTTTAAATTTTTGTAGTCAATTGTGTGTTCAAAATGAAAATTTTTGAGCCTAGACCCAGAGTGGGGCGAGGCCTAGATTATCAGCTAAAAATAAAACAACATTTTAAAAAATACCCCGAACTTGAATCTCTCTAAAAGTACGTCGATGATTTTTTTCAAAATTTTTATCGTAAATTCTTTGTCCAAAAACGAAACTTTTGAGGCTCGAACGAAAATGGGGGGCAGTCTAGAATAGCAACTAAAAATAAAATTCTCCCGTAAAAAAAAAATATTTTTCGTTGCTATTTTAGACGGTACCCCATTTTCGTTCTAGCCTCAAAAGTTTCGTTTTTGGACGCCGCTATTTTATTAATTTTGATTTTAAAAAAAGCCTCCATAGCGCGATAGCCAGTCGTATACTAATTAATAATCCTTTGGGTTTTTTTTTCAAATCAAAATTGCGACCCCTAGGATGTCCACCATGAGGCTATCTTTTTATCAACATTATTTTCAACAATTAAAAAAATATATTTAGACAATAAAAATCATCTTATAAGAAATCATTTTCTGTCATTCATGATTACCTTAATACGTCATAAAAATTTCAGATTGATCGGCGTATAGTAACCGTTCGAAAAAAAATCGTGAAAATAGGCTATTTTTCGGGGCGTCACACTGGAAAGATCCCTTAAAGTAATAGGACTTTACTGCTTCATTGAAGTCATATGGAATGTCTCACATTTAACTGTAGATCACATAAACCGTAGAAGTTGCGATGATACTGACCTTTTGCATATCAAAATTTTCTACCGTCGTCACTGCCGGGCAAGTGCCAAAATCTGGCAGGACTGCTAATGCTCCGGTTGTAAATGACAGCACCAGAGGAAACCACAGCATCATTTTGCCTAAATTTAATTAAATGTGATACATGTGAATCACGCTAAATGATTATCAATGATGAATTTAGTCCAAGAAACGCTATTTTGTACATTTTCGATTGTAATTAATAAAAAAAAAAATTGCTGTCATGAAAAAAAAAAAAAAAATTAAAATCCTTTCGAGATTTAACTTAAATTTGGTATCAGGTATAGACTACCATGGTACAAAGTTTAAGTACAAATTTAAGAAAAATCGGTCAAGTGGTTAAAATTTTACGACATTTGGAATTTTCAGAATTTATTTTTGAGTTTTTACTAAATTTCCTTTCTGAGGTAGTCAAAATCGATAAACATACTTTCTCATGGAGGAAAGATTTGTAAAAAGCTAAAAATAATTAGGAAGCAATTTTTTCCATCGCTCTTGTTATACCATTAAAATTTAAAGATTACTCAACAAGTTTCAACAAACTAACTGAGCGCGTTTAAGGGCAAATTTGAGAAAAATCGGTCAAACAGATTCGCGCACACTAATAGTCAGAACGTCAACTTCACATTCGGATTCATTTTCACCAGAACAGGGTGTGCCGCAGGGCTCACCACTGTCCCCGCTACTTTACAATATATACTGCAACGATATGTACAATTTCAATCTAAATAACAAAGACGCTATCGACCTCAGCCAATATATACTACAATTCGCAGACGACACAGTATTAATTTCACATCAAAATAATCTACAAGAGACCGCAGAAGCACTCCAGAACGCCACAGACAATATTTCAACCTGGTTCAACAAATGGCGGCTCAAACCAAATCCTCGCAAATCACAGTTATTAATCTTTAATCACAAAATCAATCGACAATCACCGAAAATTCGTCTGCACAACGTCGAAATATCAGCTGTTCCACATGCAAAATACCTAGGCATAAATATTGATAATAAATTAAACTTCAACTATCACTTACAACAATGCAAAAATAAAACCATCCAAAGAGCCTCACATTTTCGAAAAATCACATTTAAAGACCGGAATATACACATCAAACATCTAGCAACAATGTACAAATGTATATGCAGACCACTACTCGAATATGGACACCCTATCTTTGTTAATTGTACAAAATCAGCAATTAAAAAAATAGAAACAGCCGAAACATGCGCCATCCGGCGCTTGACACGTATACGTCACCCAGACAATCCACTACACAACCCTAGAAATACACTCCTCTACGAAAAAACTGGAATCACACCTATAAGAACTAGAACCCAACAACTTTCTAAGAAATTCGCTACCATCCAAATCGAAAATTTAGAACCTCTATGTATTCAACCTGATCAGAACATTACACGTAAATTCGAACACCCTACTCATACCACATATCAAAAACTAGAAATATTCAGCAATGAAGGTAACTAAGGAAAAAAAAAAAAAAAAAAAAAAAAAAAAAAACTACGATACTAAATTAATTATTTATTTCTTTACTAATTAAAAAAATGGAAAGTCGAAACTATGTATAAAAATCAGGGGCTGAAGGACCACGGTCGATGGCCTATTGGCAATACCAGTTTGTTATAAAATTGTAATTTCCATATATGTAAAGCTGTAACCTGTCATGTATTGTCAATAAATATACGATTACTACTACTACTCGGTCAAACAGTTAAAATTTTCGACTCTTTGAAGTTTCAGAATTTATTATATATATTATATAAAATATAATAATATTTACATAAAATTATATATTATTTAAAATAGATAAACATACTTCCCCATATGTAGCATTCTCTGTCAATTCAGCCACTTTTTTTTTCGACCCTCTCCGATTTGCTCTGTAATTGGTTATATGAATGCACCACTAAAAGACACTCTATGTGAATTTTTTCAGATTTTAAAAAATAATTTTTCAGAAAATGGCTTTTTTTATTCAAGTGCAAATATCTCAGAATTTTGAAGTGACTGAAAAAAAATGTCACCACATAAAAGTTGTCGTTTATTGTTAGCTTTCGAGCGGAATATTCCAAATAATTGTCAGTTCCTGTGAGTATGATTTTCTTCCGAAAAATGGAGGGATTACTTTTTAATTAAAAAAAGGATATTTTTTTTACTGAAAAAATTACAGAGTATTGCTGCATGACTGTATATATTGCAAAAAAATCATCAGAGTGGTACGGATTAAGCTTTCGGTATAAAAAAAAATCCCCCCCCTGTTTTTCGAAACTTCCACACGAATAATTTTTTTTAATACCGTAAGCTCGATCCTTGCTACTCTGATGATTTTTTTGCAATATATACAGTCATGCAGCAATACTCTGTAATTTTTTCAGTAAAAAAAATATCCTTTTTTTAATTAAAAAGTAATCCCTCCATTTTTCGGAAGAAAATCATACTCACAGGAACGTGACAATTATTTGGAATATTCCGCTCGAAAGCTAACAATAAACGACAACTTTTATGTGCAGACATTTTTTTTTCAGTAACTTCAAAATTCAGAGATATTTGCACTTGAATAAAAAAAGCCATTTTCTGAAATATTATTTTCAAAATCTGAAAAAATTCACATAGAGTGTCTTTTAGTGGTACATTCATATAATCAATTACAGGGCAAATCGGAGAGGGTCGAAAAAAAAGTGGCTGAATTGAGAGAGAAATGCTTCATATATAAAAATTTGTAAAAAGCTGAAAATAATTAGGAAGCAATTTTTTCCATCTTTCTTTTCATGCGATTAAAATTTATTTTTTGTCCCATTCATCCATTTAATCGGAATATATTTATTAAATTTCTGCGTTTGCTTACCTATCGAAGATTTAAACATGATGACCTTGGCCTTTGCAGTTCCGTCACTGATTAAAGATTACTCAACAAGTTCCGACAAACTAACCGAGCACAAAGATACAACAACGGGTTATTACGAAGCCGTGAATCTTTTACCGAACTTTTCGTTCGTAAAGCGTGCCGGTGACTGGCCTTGGGGACCAACGTACTCGATTGTCGTGGACCTCCCGAGCTCTCTTATTCTCGTAGTAGGCCCGAGAGAGGTGTTTGTCAGTTAGTGGGTCAGTAACGGTAAATAACCCGAGTTCAAGAAACCCAAGCGCCGACTCGTTCGAATTCGCCAATCCCTGCCACTTAGTAAACCTCCGTGTCCAATTGCACGTGGCCTTAAGGCCTGACTGAATTTTTTTTCATTTTCCACCTGAGTAAAATTGCTCCATTGTAATTACTGGACTCATTCCATCACTTAAAACGTCATCGCCTGGATAATTTTCGTTTATTTACATCATTGTCTGAACCTGACATGAATAAATAAAACGATAATGAAAATAGTCAATAGAATATAGTAATAGGTAATAAACAAATAAATATCGCCTGGTAATTTTCGTTTATTTACATCATTGTCTGAACTTGACATGAATTTAAAAAACGATAATGAAAATAGCCTAAAAAAAGTAAAATAGACTATAGTAGTAAGTAATAAACAAATAATTTTCGCTTGGAAATTTTCGTTTATTTACATCATTGTCTGAACTTGACATGAATTTAAAAAACGATAATGAAAATAGCCTAAAAAAAGTAAAATAGAATATAGTAGTAAGTGATAAACGAATAATTTTCGCCTGGTAATTTTCGCTTATTTTTTACATAATTGTTTGAACGTGACACGAATAAAAAAAAGATAATGAAAATAGCTTGAAAAGCAGTCAATAGAATATATTAGGAGGTAATAAATAAATAAATTTCGCTTGGTAATTTTCGTTTATTTTTTACGTCATTTTCTGAATCTGAGATGAATAAGAAAAATGGTTACGAAAATATCCTCCGAAATAGTCAGCAATAATATAGTAGTAAGAAATAAATAAATTTCGCCTGGTAATTAACGTTTATTTTTTACATTACTTTCTAAACCTGACATTAATAAAAAAAATGATAATGAAAATATCCTCAGAAATAGTCAATAATAATATAGTAGTAAGAAATAAACAAATAAATTTCGCCTGGTAATTTTCGTTTATTTTTTACATCATTTTCTGAACTTGACATGAATTAAAAATAAGATATTGAAAATAGTTTGAAAAGTAGTCAATAGAATATCGTAGTGGATAATAAACGATTAAATTTCGCCTGGTAATTTTCGTTCATTTTTTACATGATTGTCTGAACGTGACACGAATAAAAATTAAAAAGATAATGAAAATAGTTTGAAAAGCAGTAAATAAAATATAGTTCTAGATAATAAACAAATAAATTTTGCCTGGTAATTTTCGTTTATTTTTTACATGATTGTCTGAACTTAACACGAATAAAAAAAAGATAATGAAAATAGTTTGAAAAGTAATCAATAGAATATAGTTCTAGGTAATAAACAAATAAATTTCGCCTGGAAATTTTCGTTTATTTTTTACACGCTTGTCTGAGCCTGATGTGAATAAAAAAAAGATAATGAGAGTAGTTTGAAAAGTAGTCGATAGAATATAGTGGCAGATAATAAACAAACAATGTTGAGAGCCTTGGAACTTTCTACCGGTGTAAGTAATATGATAATGAGAAGACTACTTCCGAGTTGTTATGATGTTTGTGGTATTTTTTATAGAATTTTTTTTCCATGTGTCATAGGGGCCAGTGGAGCAAGCCCACGTATTATTTTCTCGTCTCAACGGTGAACGTCTACCTGTTGGTGATTTTCAGTGTGACTTGTCGCTAGCTATGTATAGATCCTGAATTAATAGGCCACTTGTGCATCATTGACGACACTGCATCGCATAATTGCATTCTAAAAGATAACAACCAGCTGTACAAAGTATCCATTAGCGTTATTTATTAAAATTGCTCAACGCATCGTTAATCTTGCGAGTAACTGTATAAAAATATACCCAGTGAACACCATTAAAATAATTGTTTTCTCCAGTAAAAAAACTATCTGTATAATGTCCCAAAATTAACCACAGGATTTATAAATAACAAGAGTTCTATTTATAACACATTTTTATGTAACAATTTATTCACAATAATTTTTTTTTCTTTTCGTTTGTACAATAATAACATCTTTGATAATCGTTTGTTTTTTTTTCTTCATTTTTTTTCGATTCCTTATATCTATGTGTATTTTTCATTGCGCTTTCATCGTCGAGCATTCCTCTCTGGTAAATACAGTAAAAAAAAGAAAATTAAATAGAGAGATAAAAAGTAAATTAAAGATTCATCGGGCGAGACTGGTTAGCCGTTCTCCCGTTTCTTTATGAGCGAGGGAGAAGTGGCGGACCGCTACGAGCCTGAGAATTCGTGAGTTCCTCGTTTGACCACTTGAATAATGCCGGAGTCGTGTATCGAACGAATTTACGCTTTATAAAAAAATCCCTCTCAGGACTCGACCTTTTTCTCTTCCTCCTTCTTTTCTGCCTCTTTAGGCGCCTCTGCTTTTTCTTTGATTTCTTCAGCAAGCTTCTCAGGTTCAGCTTCAAGAGCAGCTTCAGCAATTGGTGCATTCAATGATTCGCTGATTGTCTCCAAAGGCTCTTGAATAGCTGCTTTGACTTTGGCTGGTGCTTCCACTGGAGCGGGATCTGGAGAAGCTTCTTCAGGACGGACATCCGGAATGGCTTCCGGTTTTATTTCCGCTGGAGCACTTGCCGAAGGTCTATTAAAAGCTTGCTGAAGATTTGCCAATGGTGCGGCAAAAGTTTCCTGGATTTGTGCGAGAGGTTTGGAGAATGCTTCCTGGAGTTGTGCAGCAGGTTTGGCTATGGCGTCCTGGAATTTTTCCACGGGATTAGCAAGAGCCTCCTGGATTTGAGCGACTGGCTTGGAAAATGCTTCCTGAAGCTGTGCAGCTGGATTGGCCAGCGCCTCCTGGATTATCATAAGTGGCTGGAATTGTTTTGAGTCTTGCGCTGCCTCTTTTTCTATCTCTTTGGCGAGATCAGCTGTTTTGAGGATTACTTCAGGTACGGAAGATGGCGGAGCTGATGCTTCAACAACTTTTTCCACGGCGTTCAATTCTTCCTTATTTTCTTCGGCTGCTTCGATGGGTTCTGGATTTTCAATTTTGGGTTTGGATTCAACTTCAGCCACGGCTTCGGGTTGAACTTCAGCTGGTTGAACTTCAGCTGGGATTTGGGCATCAGCTGCCACTGAGGATTCTACTGCTGGCTTTTCCGCTGCTGCTGCAATGAGTTCGGCTTTTCTCGTTTCGATTATGATTGCTGGTGCGTCTGGTACAATTGCCGATCTGAAGTTTATGACACTCTTTGCTTGCTGAGCTTCTTCCACTGTTTCCTCTTCACCGGCCTCTTCAATTACTGGTTTTTCGGTACTTTCCGCTGGTTTTTCTGGTTCTGGTTGAGCACCCGCTGGCTTTGCTGGTGCAGGTTTATTTGCCAAATAAGCGCAGTCCTCCTGGTCGGTCTTCACGAAGAAGGTCTTCGAGATCTTGTACTTGTCGAGGATACCATAAGCCTGACGAGGAAAAATAGTTTCAGATTTGTTGAATTTAGGAATTTAACATCAATTTTAGGAATAAAGAGTGTTTTTTTAATTGATTAAAGAAATGGTATGAAAAAACATGCGATTAAAGGGTAACACCACTTTAGGATTTTGGAAAAAAACGATTTATGGTTTTTAGCTTAAACAATACTTTAGGATCAAAAAAACAATATATGGTCCTATAATGAAAATTAAAAAAAGAAGATTCGATTATTGAGCGACGATCGTTGAACCGTAATGAAATGGAGAAGCCAAGTGTCGAGAAGGTTTGGCACATCGGCTAAAAAATTATCAGCAATCGATCCTGACGACTTTGAAGTAGAAGAAGGCTTTGGTTATCGAATTTTGAACTTTTTAGCAGTATTCTACGCTATAAGTTGTTGGGTGCAAAAAATGCAAATCTGATGTGACAATCGCCGAATCTGGCAAGTGCTCCTAAAACTTTAAACACGTTTTTCTCGAAACCACTTTTTTCAAACTGGGAGGACGTATTACTTGAACACCGTTATATGGATCGATTTGAAAATTTGATAGTAGCTTCACAATTACATTCTCTATCGAGATACTTAGCCGTTTTTTATAATTTAATGTAAACTTTTATTTTTATAAAGAATTTACTGCTTTTTTTGGCAAAAATTGATTCATTTTTTTCAAAAGCGCGTCATTTCTACAAAATTTGATTTTTTAAAAAATCCCTCGGTAGTTTCATTACCAATAGTATATAGATTATAACATTTTTTGGTTTTTTGTTTCAGGTCTTATACTCAACGAGAAAACCATCCTCCCGTAAAGGAGTTTAAAAAAAAAGACGATTTTCAAGATGGGCCCTGTAGCCGCCATTTTTGTATCAAAATGATAACAAAAAAAAACAGTTTCGTGCTTCAATGTGTGATAAATAAACCCTCTATAAAGAAATCCTATTCCTTTTTTCATACTCCCAAAATAAATCGCAAAGTTAGGCCTTTTTTTCTGCCGCTAGAATGGTGGAATCCCTTAAGGAATAAAGAGTGTTTCTGTATTGCTTAAAGAAGTGGTATGAAAAAAATAACCATGCGATTAATTACTCGTGAAGGAGACCATATAATATATAAAAAATACTATGAGATTGATTTTGAAAAATAACTGTCAATAAATTGACAGGTATAAAAGTCGTTGTAACAATTTGTTATATTTAGGATCTGAAATTTTGGTTACACGAATAAAAACATGGAATTTTTAACGGTTTTTTTTTCTTTCAGATAAAAAAACAAAACTCTGTTTTTGTCTAAAATCAACAGAATATTGTCTTAATGTCTCAATCTTATTATACTCTGTATTAAGTAAAAAAATATTGTACCTTTTGCAAGACTTCTCCAGCAGGTAGACGGTCCCTGGTCATCAGCCAAGCGTTCTGGGCGTTAATTGGTCCAATGCCAGAACAGCTCCACAGAACGGCGTAGCTCTTGTAATCGGTGTCGAGAACGGCGTACTGCGTTTCCGGGGTGAACGGTACCGTGTATTTAACATGAAGTTTGCCTTCTTCAGTTTTTTTTCCAGATGTCTTGATCTCACCTTCAAGGATTCGCTTGATTCCAGTGCTATCAACAAAAACCAAAAAACATCGTTGAAAAATAATATCTCATTTGATTTCTAAAATTAAAAGTGTCTTCAATTTTTCACTTACAGTCGGTTGGTCACTTCGTTGCTGACTCTCAATTTATTGTCCTCTCCTTTGGTGTAATTGGCTGTCACACAACGCGAAACAACTTCGGTGATTTGGAAGTACCTTTCGGCTTCGTACCAAACACCCAAGAACTGAAAGATAAATAAATTACACGTTCAATAAATATACACAGACATCAGATTAAAAAAAGACCGATATTGACAACTAAATATAATATGATTTTTTAAATCTCAACTTTGTTACGTAAATTTCAAAAACTATAACAAACAGTTCGGGAAGATTAGTGCAACTATGAAAATAGTTGATCTAACACTTATTAGTTGCTAAGAGTTACATAGGAAATTTTAATGATGGTACCATCATTAATTGTTATTTCTAGCAACCATTTTTATAATTATTGTTCCCGTGACTAATACTAATTAGTTCTAACTATAAAAATCGTGGCATGGACCAAAAAATTGGTAATGGTAAAAAAAACGCTTCGGACATACTACGATTTTTTTGGGTGTACAAATTATTAACAACGTGTGAAGAAAAGTTGCAAAGTAGAACTTTCGTTTTGCTTTCTTATTAATCTTCATTTTTCACAAAGCCACCTCTATGAGTAAGCTTATTTATTAATTTTGTCTTACTCAGAGAGGAAGCTTTGTAAAAAATGAAAATGAATGAGGAAACAATGTGCAAAATTCAACTTTGCAAATTTTTTCGTTACATATATAGTTTTTGAAAAATTCAAAATCACGTAAAATCCAAACCGCTTTACCGATCACGACCAAATTTGGTAGGTAGCGGCGCGGAATATTATTTTTCATCTGCAGAAAATTTCAATTAATTTGATGAGATTTGACGTGAGTTAGAGCAAAACGAATAGTTTTTTGAAAAATTCAAAATCCCATAGAAACCGACTTTTTTTACAGATTTATTCCAAATTCAATACCGATCCTCCTTTAACATAACTTTATTAATGAAAAATTATTTATCTCAATAGCTAAAAATTTGCGTATGCTAGAGAGCGTACATATATTTATCGAAAATTTCAAAATCAAATAAAATTTGAACATATTTTTGAATTTTTTTGAAAATCACCACAAACAAAGGTGTCAACCTGCTTCACATGTCTGCTAAATTTCAGCCCGATTGTTAAAGCAGTTCTTGAGATATATAAGTTTTAATTTCATACACACACACACACGCACACACATCCATCCATTTTTCCCAAACCACTTTTCTTCCCATTTTAGACCATTTTCATTGTACTGATATAAAAAACTCGAAAAAAAATGTCCGCACGATAACAAACTTTCCTCTATTAGGCAGCAAAAAATAATAATTCTCACCATGGAATGTTAAATGACAAGAAAAAAAAAGTGCTCACCTTGCCCATGTCGAAATTGGCCATGGGTGCGTAGTCGGGGCAGAATCCCAGACTGGGGATCTGTGCCCTGACTAGAGTCAGGGCGGACACTACGAAAAGGATCTTCTTCAGCATTTCTGGACGATATGGCGTAAGGATCGACGAACCCCGTGTCTTATATACATTTACGGTGGAGGGCAGGAGCGATGACCGGACATTTCTTCCCCCCACAAGATCCTCCACCTCTCCGGTGTCCCCGGGGGGAGACCGTTCATCGACATCCGACGCCAGGGTCCACTACACGTGTGTTGCCTTCATATCTGTGCATGTGAACGTTCCTCTCTTGCGTTACGGTACCAACGCGACACACCGCGTAAGCTTAACCACTCTTGGCCAGCAGAAGAAGAAGAAGAAGAAGAAGACGAAGAAGACGCAGAAGAAGAAGAAGACAGAAACTGAAGAAGAAGAAGAAGAAGAAGACAGAAGCTGATGAAGAAGAAGAAGAAGAAGAAGACAGAAGATGATGAAGAAACCGTCTTAGAGGGAGCGAGTGAGTTAAACGCTTGGTTATCCCGCAGGCACGTGATCGCCATTGGTCAACACACTCATCTTCCGATGGTCCAGCGCGTGGTAGCAAAATGTATAAAGACGCGCGTGTTCCTCGAAGAGGCTGCAAGGAATAACGAGATGAAGAAGAAGAAGGCGACGAAGACGAAGACGACGACGACGACGACGAAGTAGAGAAAGCTGTATATGCAGAGGTCTGCCCTTAACGTCGATTGAGCAACAAGGTGCGACGACCCCTGCATCCCAGAAGCCGCAAAACGAAGGTCAACGGCTAATAATCATAATAATTCTTATTCTATTAATAGTCGTACCTCTCGTTTCCCCCTGTGAATTCCTGAAAGTCTGTGGTTCATTGAAGGCGTCACTCGTCTATGGTGTTCCATTTTATTAAGTATTATGCAGCAGGCTATTTACATCCTTATAGAACGATATTAGATCGACGGTTTTATCAATCCTTAACTCCAAGATACCTCTTCCTTTCTGCGATTCGACATCACGCTAAAAATCAAGTGAGTGTTGTTTTATATCCTTTACATTGTGACGAGGTTTTACACCCTTTCAAACGTGTTGGCATTTACATGGTAAATTATATCTAAAGGATCACGCCTTGTAAGTGTGTAAAAACTATTTATTGATTTATTTAACACATATTGAAGCATGATTTTTTTAAATATCATTTTGGTAATGTGTGTGTTGGCATTTACATGTAAATAATGTCTAAAAGAAACACGCCTTGTGAATGTGTAAAAACTATTTATTTATTTATTAACACATATTGAAGCACGAAATTTTTTTAAATTTATTATTTTGATAAGATGTGTTGGTATTTGCATGGTAAATTATATCTAAAAGAAACGCGCTTTGTGAATGTGTAAAAACTATTTATTTATTTATTTAACACATATTGAAGCACGATTTTTTTAAAATCATTATTTTGGTAAGATGTGTTGGCATTTGCATGGTAAATTATATCTAAAAGAAACACGCCTTGTGAGTGTGTAAAAACTATTTATTTATTTATTTAACACATATTGAAGCACGACTTTTTTTAAAATTATTATTTTGGTAAGATGTGTTGGCATTTACGTGGTGAATTATATCTAAAAGGAACACATCTTGTAAGTATTTAAAAACTATTTATTTATTTATTTAACACATATTGAAGCACGAATTTTTAAAAATTATTATTATTTTAATTTAATAAGATGTGTTGGTATTTACATGGTAAATGATATCTAAAAGTAACACGCCTTGTAAAAGTGTCAAAACTATTTATTTATTTATTTAACACATATTGAAGTACGAATTTTTTTTTTATTATCATATTGATAAGATGTATTAGCATTTACATGATAAACGATATCTAAAAGGAACACGCCTTGTAAGTGTGTAGAAACTATTTATTTAATTATTTTACACATATTGAAGTATGGAATTTTTTTATTATCATTAAGTAATGATTATAAGTAAGTATATAAAAACTATTGATTTATTTATTTAACACATATTAAAGCACGAAATTTTTTTTAATTCTCATTTTGATAATATGTGTTGGCATTTACATGTAAATGATATCTAAAATGAACACGCCTTGTGAATGTGTAAAAAAACTCGTCACAATGTTAAAGATAGGAAACAACAAACTTGGTTTTTTTAGTAGTGAGATGCTGCTTATTTGGCTTCTCGATGGCACTCTTTAGGCTCTTAAAAGGGCGTGTTTGAGAGAACTAGCATCAGTGTCCGAGGTCCGGATAAAAAGAAACACGCTTTCAGCCTTGGGTGTTGAACCCTTTACCGAGCCCTAAGAAAAACATGAAGAGGTAGAAAACACGATGGTCAAAGCCCTCACGTGTTGCACTTTGGACTTGGAGCTTGTCATTTACTTCGTTTCTTTTAATCTCTTTCTCTCTCTTTCTCTTTTCCTGCACTCTACATGCGAATTACATGGTCTTACGAGGCACTATCCTCTCGCCAGGTTGAATAGAGACTTAAGAGGAATAAAAATAGAGAAATGGATGTTTACTCGACTGTCAGGATAGCTGAAGTGATCGATGCAACCATATATATATATATATTTTTCTTTTCTTTTCTCTCTCTCTTTCATTGCAAGGAAAATCGCATCGAGTGTTTAATCGCGAATAGAGAACTATCACGCCGGGACATCATCAATTATTTATAGAGCGATCGAGTATACTGGCGAGTCGAGAGACGCCTTCTGGCTCCGAACCTTCGATACTTCGATGAAACCAGTCGTGTGCTTTGCATACGCGCTTACGCCTGGCTGGAGCTGAGCCCAAGTCAGCAGCTAGCCACGGTAACGGGTCTCGGTGCGCGCGAGCATTTTTTTTATTTCAGGTTTCTTTTTTTTTCCTTTTTTTTTCTCTACAAAAGTAAAACTTCGAACCGTTAGATTGGTATATGTGCGAGAGGAGTACCGGAGCGGCGAATGGGTCCCCCCCTGGCGCAATCTCTATGGCTCTCTGACTTCTCGATGCATAAACAATGAATTGGTACTACTTCTTCTCCAATCTCTCACTGTGTCTGCTCGGTTAAGGGATAACACGACTTCTAGCGGCAGAAAACAAAGTAGTGGAACCTTGCACATTGCTTCCTTATTATTTTTCGCATTTCACAAAACTACACGGAAAGAAATGTTTGGTTGTGGCAACTACGTTTTCGATTTGCTGTACACAATGTCTAAAAAATTAGTTGCCTGAACCATATCGAATAGTAACCTCAACTATTCACGATTAGTTCTCGCGAGATTAAGTTAGGTTAACTAATCCAATCGTTGGGACTACCATTCGAATAGTCGGTATTACCATTTGAATCGTTGGTATTACCATTTGAGGTGTAAGATAAATAGAATAATCGATTGGTTGTGTCAACTTATTTCTTGGTTATGGCATCTAATCTTTTTTTCCCGTGTACCTTTATGAGGTAGTATGTTAAGGAGGTTCGAGCGTTCCACACTAGTCAAATCAGTGCTAAATTTTTAAAAGCGTTTCTACAATTTCAGATGGTTTAATAATCTGTTCCAAGGTGTTAACCACATAGCAGCATTAGTTCTTGATATTCAAATACATTCACAGCTGTCATATGAACAGTAAATCGATCAATATCTCCAAATTTCCGATGTCATGTTTTTTCATCCAGTTTTGTAAAAGGGTAAACCGTAATATCAGTCCGATTATGACGAAATATAGCTCATTTTGATCAATGGAAGATCCTTTATCGATTTACCGTCCGAATTTTCTATAGTATGAGGCGTTCAAAAGTTACAGCCATTTGTATACTTGATGTTAGGTTATGATAGGATAAACAAACGGCTGTATCTTTTGAACTACTAATACGATTTAAAAAAATAAACGACCAATCGATAGAATATCTTTTAGTAAACAAAATGAGCTACTGGTCATCATAATCCGACTGATATTACGGTTTACTCTTTTAAAAAACTGGATGAAAAAACATAACGTCGGAAATTTGCAGATATTGATCGATTTACTGTTGATATCACAGCTGTGAATGTATTTGAATATCAAGAACTAATGCTGCTATGTGATTAACACCTTGGAACAGATTATTAAACCATCTGAAATTGTAGAAACGCTTTTTAAAATTTAGCACTGATTTGACTAGTGTGGAGCGCTCCAACCTCCTTAATCAATTTTGGTTTAGTTATAGACAAAGCTTTATAAAAAGCTAAAAATAATGAAAAATAATAAATACAAAAATTATGTTGTATGTAAATAGAACAATAGTCAGCTATTATATATGTAGAATTTAGTGACGAACGGTATGAACTTTTTGATTTTATGGAATGTTGAATTATTTCTAGAAACGTACGCTATCATATTTACTTTCCGAAACTACTTCGATAGAGAACGTAATTGTGAAGCTACTATAAAAATTTCAAATCAATCCATGCAACAATGTTCAAGTAATACGTTCCTCCCAGTTTGAAAAAAAAAAGTGGTTTCGAGAAAAACGCGTTTAAAGTTTTACGAGCACTTAACAGATTCGGTGAATGTCACATCAGATTTGCATTTTTTGCACACAACAGCTTATAGCGTAGAATGCTGCTAAAAAGTTCAAAATTCGGTAAACAAAGCCTTTTTCTACTTCAAAGTTGTCAGGATCGATTGCTGATCATTTTCTAGCCAATGTGCCAAACTTCTTGACACTTGGCTTCGCCATT
Organism: Ephialtes manifestator; assembly: GCA_963970395.1. Classification (NCBI taxonomy): domain Eukaryota; kingdom Metazoa; phylum Arthropoda; class Insecta; order Hymenoptera; family Ichneumonidae; genus Ephialtes; species Ephialtes manifestator. The sequence goes on from OZ019971.1 coordinate 4,442,612, forward strand.
TCGTAACGGTGTAAATGGCTGTAACTTTTGAACGCCTCATACTATAGAAAATTCGGACGGTAAATCGATAAAGGATCTTCCACTGATCAAAATGAGCTATATTTCGTCATAATCGGACTGATATTACGGTTTACCCTTTTACAAAACTGGATGAAAAAACATAACATCGGAAATTTGCAGATATTGATCGATTTACTGTTGATATCACAGCTGTGAATGTATTTGAATATCAAGAACTAATGCTGCTATGTGATTAACACCTTGGAACAGATTATTAAACCATCTGAAATTGTAGAAACGCTTTTTAAAATTTAGCACTGATTTGACTAGTGTGGAGCGCTCCAACCTCCTTAATCAATTTTGGTTTAGTTATAGACAAAGCTTTATAAAAAGCTAAAAATAATGAAAAATAATAAATACAAAAATTATGTTGTATGTAAATAGAACAATAGTCAGCTATTATATATGTAGAATTTAGTGACGAACGGTATGAACTTTTTGATTTTATGGAATGTTGAATTATTTCTAGAAACGTACGTTATCATATTTACTTTCCGAAACTACTTCGATAGAGAACGTAATTGTGAAGCTACTATAAAAATTTCAAATCAATCCATGCAACAATGTTCAAGTAATACGTTCCTCCCAGTTTGAAAAAAAAGTGGTTTCGAGAAAAACGCGTTTAAAGTTTTACGAGCACTTAACAGATTCGGTGAATGTCATATCAGATTTGCATTTTTTGCACACAACAGCTTATAGCGTAGAATGCTGCTAAAAAGTTCAAAATTCGGTAAGCAAAGCCCTTTTCTACTTCAAAGTCGTCAGGATCGATTGCTGATCATTTTCTAGCCAATGTGCCAAACTTCTTGACACTTGGCTTCGCCATTTCGTAACGGTTCAACGGCCGAGGTTCGATAATTGAAGCTTTAAAAAAAAAATTCCAATAGGACCAACTGTATATTGTTTTTATGATCCTAAAGTATTGTTTAAGCCAATAAAAAACTCGATGTTTCCAAAATCCTAAAGTAGTGTTACCGCTTAAGGTTTTCACGAGACACGTTGAGCAATTTTTATTTCACCCGCTTAAAAATAATTATGTCAAACTGAGATCTCAAATCGACATATGTCAAAAAATGCCATTTTTTAAATGCGTTAAATCGAAATATCTTGGAAAATTTCAAAGCGATTTTGAAATCGATTCGCTATCACGTTCACCGATATCAATATTACAATTTGATATCAGAGCGCAATAATTGAGCTTAAATTAGTAAAAAAACTGGGTACCAAAATGATCTCAAAATCGCTTTGAACTTTTCTAAGGTTTTTGGTCTTGACGCGTTTTAAAAATGGCATTTTTTCAGATACGTCAATTTATGATTACAATTTGACATAATTATTTTTACGCGGTTAGTATCACTATTAATTGCTAGTTCTAGTGATCATTTTTATAATCATGTTACTAACGTTCCCGTTATCGTTAGATGACAAGTAAAAAAAGTGCTCATCTCGCACATGTCGAAGTTTCTTTTTTTTTCTCTTCAAAAGTAAAACTTCGGACCGTTAGTTAATCTCTATGGCTCTCTGACTTCTCGATGCATAAACAATGAATTGTAAAATTACCTCTTCTCCAACCTCTCACTATATCTACTCGGTTATGGCTTCTGTGAAACACGTTGAGCGGCGGTGACATGGTTAATTTTAAAAAACCTGTTGTATGAGGAAATTCTTTTGGATTCGTTGGTGCCCAAACGGTATCTCGGATCGAGGGAATTAATCTCGGATTAGGCAACGGTTTGCTCTGAGATTGGGCGTGGAGGAACGCTATGGTATCGGAATAAGTAGGTAAATAACTTTGGTCCGCTTGCTCCGTCATTTCTCAATTAATTTATTTCTCGTAAACCTATGAACACTAAGAAAGCACGCGGAGACGCGTTCCGCTCTGAAGATGATGCTTAAAAAACTACATCATTCGCCCAGATTTCCGAAACAGAAGAAGAAAAAATAAAAACATTTAAAAGAAGTACGAAAACGGAAACAAAAAAAAAAGAAGAGTACGAAGACGAAGAGGAGGAGGGCGAAGACAGTTAAAAAAAATCGCGGTATGTAATAAAAACAACAAGAAAATATAATTTTTTTGCCAACACAATTGAATTATCCTTGCCACTATTGATTGTCATGTTTTGGTGAATTTATTGATAGCAAAATTGCCGTTGAAGATCCATACAGATCTATTTGTGCAATTGACTTATTGTTAATTATTGTCGATTTTTTTGTCTGCGATTTTTCAGTTTATTTCGTGGTAGATGTCAATAAAAGTAGTACAAGAAGACGCGTGGAAGACCTGGGCGAGATTCGTGCGTATATGTACAATTAAAAGATCACGCCGTGTGGAAAATTCATTGACGTCGTAAATATAATAAAATTCTATGATGAATTAAAAATATAATAATAATAATAAACTAGTGCGCTTAGGTTCGAAAGAAAGCTAGGGCTTATAAATCACCACGGATCGCTAATTGCAAGTTGTTGTGCCCGCCGCGAGGGAATTCGCGCGCGCTAAACAATAATTACTTTTATTTATCATTTAGTATCACATTGCGTTCACTGTTGTGCTGGCTGTTTTTCCTGGCTTGCGAGTATTTTTGTTTTTCTTTCGTTTTTTCAATTTTAATACAAATTCAACAGTATGTAAAATATTCAAGAATTAAATTCAGCGAGAATTGAGGATTTGTTTTTAAATTAGAGAATTTCGTGTATTCTCGAAGCCAGGAAATACACAGGCGGTTTTCAGAAGCTATAAGAACGAGAGTGCATAACAGGAGGGGGCGTATTTAACAGAGTTTATTATCTTCTAATCGTTTCATTAATTATGCGTGTACAGCGATCTGTCGTAGGTATCGTCTTAAATTCGTTTTACAGGGTTCAGGTCTCGACGTTTCTTTTTTTTTTTTTATCTTTCAAAAACAATCTCTTCCACCGTCCTCACCGTCCGTGTTTTCTCCTCTTCCACGAAGACAGAAAATAACTTATTTAGTACCCACTCGAACGGCCCTACGAACATATCTTTGGTGTACTGCTTCGGAAATAAGAATTATGTATTATTATGTGCTCTATTGATTATGCATTCTGCTTGGGGTATTACGCGGCACGACGAGTTATTTTTGTTTTTTCTTCATATTTCTTGTACTGTTTCTTCATCTTCCTCTTTCTCTTCTTATAGTAATATCTTCGTTATCTTCATATTTTTTTTACATATATACTTTTCTTTTTTATTGTTGTTTTATTGCTACCGTGAAAAAATATTCTTATCCCTCTGCAATCTTCCGCCATCTCGAAACTAGGGAAAACAAACGAATGAACAATTTTTCTGTGTCAAAGTACACGCGTTTCGTTAAAATACTTTCTTTAGTCGGAAATAAAAAATTTGTACGTAAAACACATTGAGCTCGCAAAAGCGAGATAATTTAATTACTAATATTGTCGCCAATTGTTCCGAACAATAATTTCGGATTTTCGTATTCTAAATATACAATTCACTTTGTCGTCGAGTTTTAAGGCATTATTTAAGGAGTTCGAGTGCGGAGGAAAGCTCCATCGAAAACGAAAACAGCGAAAAACGAAACGAAAATAAAAACACAGTTTGAAAAAAGAAAATTAAAGAAAATGCTAGGCCGAGTTCTCAAAGGCACCTCGAGGCTTAACTATAAATCTGACGTCCTGCGCCAAAGCTATCGTCGACCTAACGGCTACCAATGCGAATTGGGTTGAATCGACGCTAACAATAACTAACTCTCTCTCTTTATAACCCTGGTGAAAATATTTCTCTAACAATTTGTTTGAAAAACTCTAACCGTACCGTTTTAGTGATTTGTCGAGATTTTTCTCTGAGTTTCTCTGCCATTTGCTAAATATCTCTGCCATTTTTTACGCGCAAACTTCACCAGTTACAATTTATCATATAAATTTAGAGTTTTTTCCGAAATATTCTCAAAAACTCCGGAAAACAGATAAATTCAGAGTTTTTTTTTTCGAAATATTCTGATAATTCTGGAAATCAGATAAATTCAGAGTTTTTTTTTCCAAATTATTCTCAAAAACTCAGGAAATCAGATAAATTCAGAGTTTTTTGCAAATTATTCTCAAAAACTCAGGAAATCAGATAAATTCAGAGTTTTTTCCAAATTATTCTGAAAATTCTCGAAATCAGATAATTCAGAGTTTTTTTCGAAATATTCTGAAAACTCTGGAAATCAGATAAATTCAGAGTTTTTTCCGAAATATTCTGAAAACTCCGGAAATCGGATAAATCCAGCGTTTTTTCGGAAATATTCTGAAAAATTCCGACTTTCTGCGATAATATGGATTTTGAGAATTTCAGGGAATTCGTAAATACAAGTAATTCTGATTTTTTTTAATTAACGAAACATGCAGAGAATTTCAGAGAGACTGACTTTTCTGAAAATTAGTGAAAATTTGTGTCTTTAGACAAATTTTCGTGAATATAGAAAATGAATAGCCAGAGAAAAACCGCAAAATTCATAGTTATTAATAGAAGTCAACAAACAAAATCATACAGTTTCACAAGGAGAAGGTAGTTGGATTTTTGTAATTTTTTATACTTATGCTACGTGTAGTTAGGATCTTGAATAAGAATTTGCCAAAGAAGTTCGACGCACTATTCCGAAATTTTTGAGATAATCGACTTTAAAGTTTCTTTCTTTCGAAAACCACATTTTATTTTTGTAGTTTTTGTTTATCCCTGAATCTTTCTAGGAGAAAGACTCAGATTAATATATACATTGTACGAGAAATTCAGTGAAAATTTGACTTTTTCAGAAAATAATTTCTGAATATAAAAGAGTAACTTGCTTTTATTAACGACGTTCATAATTTTTAGAGAATTTGAGAGGGAATATTCGAAATTTTCCGAACAATCGAGAATATTTAGATTCAGAAAAATCATTGCCTTTCTCTGAAATGTACGAGATTGAGAGAAATTTTTGCGAGGAATTTTCATAAATTGTCAGAGACATATTTTCACCAGTGAATCAATTAATTAACCTGCCTACGTTATTATTGACGGTCTCCTAAGCGAACATTACCTCCCGTACACACTTAAGCCTATGAACACATGAAATCACTACCCAATCGACCAATTTGGACCCATTATACAGAAACGTGACTCGAGTCGCTGAATTCCGAAAGAATTTTCATTACTTTTAATTTTCTTTTTATTTATTTTACTGATCCATCGCGTTGGGTCGTTAAATTGAAGTCTTCAACATGCGCTCCTATAAAAAAATCCAAAAGTTCCAGCGTTAGACGGAGCGATCGAGAGAGTCAAGCCATAATTGTAAAATTGTTTTTAAAATTTGAATTTTCTTTCATTCATCTCATCTCTACGGTCAATTGGTTGGTGGCGATTACGGGCAGGCACTACCTAAAAGCTAACTAAGACAGAAATCGGTGGAAAGTCGGTTGGTCCCTTTGCAACTGTTCAATAAATAATAATAATGTCCTTTCGTATCTATAAAATATAAACTATGTATGTAACATTATTTACAAGAGAAGACGAGGCGCAAAGATTGGAAATTCGTGTGAGCGATTATTTTGTTCGATATGATAACTTATAAGAACGCGCAATTCACGAGAGCCAATATGGCCGTACAATGTTTGCAGTCGCGGGAATTAATCGATCATCGCGTTTTCCTCGTTTTAAACTTCTCAAATATACTATACTAAAACGCTTTCTCCTATTCGCGTGAACGACTAGCGTTCTACATTTATTCTTTCTAAAATTGTCCGACAGCCCATATTCGTCGATATCGTCGTGATTCGATCGAATTTCATTCGGGCGCCGTTGAGTTATTCGCTTATTATTGGTAATCAATAATATTCTTCGGGGCTTTTGTGTCGTACCTGTGCGAAAAGTCACCCAGGATTTTCAATACTACATCGCAGTATTAATAATAAAAAAAGGTCGTCCCGGCAATCTCTGCTTTTCTTCGTTTTTCACGCGAGAAGCATTTTTCGCTTTGGTACGAATCTTCTCTCACGAATACAACAGCAGAATCTTCGTATGGGTCCCAATATTTGCGCGCATCAAACTCGTTACACGATAAAATTGTATCGTCGAGATTCGTGAATCCATCAGCAGAGTTTGCGCTTTCGTCTTCTGTCGCATGATCGTATTTTCCGTTCACATTGATTCTACGTATTGTCTCACAATTTCCATCAATCGAAATGAAAACGATCGTAGATCGGTGATGTTTGATTAGCGATGCAGAAAGTGAGATCCCATCATGGAAATTGCCAGCCGACCTTCAGCCCCGTTGCTAGTCGTGTAGATTTTTACTGAGTAGTAAATTGTTGTGTGGCCCCGACAAATGTCTGATTAGCTCCTGTAAACTGTCGAAGCTTAGCGAACAGAAGCAACAGGTAAATGTGTTATCCGGTGCTGCGATAACTCCTCTGTGAACCGAACATAAATGCTTAAGCAAATGAGCTTTTTGCTTGAACATCGCGACGCACAAACGACACGCAAAGGGCTTTTCGCCCGTGTGAACTCGTAGATGCGTCTTCAGGTTCCACGACATGCCAAATTGCTTGCCGCAGTAGGTACAACGATATTCTCTGACGGGATTCGATTTCGGTGGGTCCTCCGCTGGAGGAGGAGGAGGTGCTCGCGATGGTGGCAACGTCCACGCACCCCATGGAGGCTCCAGACCCGCTGCCGATGCTGGATCGGCACTCGGCGGTCTGTGCGACGCTCCGGGTGGTGTTACCGACCTGTCCTGCTGTAAAAATACAAGTTTATCGTCAGTTATAGACCCTAATTCAAGAAAACATTAAAATGTCCCAGCACGAAAAAAAGCCATCGTACTAAAGTTTATTACTCGAGATATATACGAGGATATATAATTTAATCTTCATGTTATTTATACATTCGCTGGGAATATTGTGACAAATATATTTTCGTTGTAAGAAATGCATATCTTATTTTGTACAGAAATTTTGAGCTAATCACTGTAAAAAATTGTTAATTAATACACATTTGTCGGAAGTTTTAACGCAAAAACCAGCATATCAATTTGTGTATTCATTTTATATAGTACTTGATTATTAAATTTAATATACCAGTTTATGCATTAAAGTTTACGACAAAAATATATGAATTTTTATAATGGACTTTTTTACAATGTAGACGAAAAACGTAATTTGTGACAAAAGTTCGATGCCTCGTATATATACTAGAGGGGTACGCAATTTTTTTAATATCCAAGAAAAAATTGTTGTGGAATCATAAATTAATATAAATAATCATTTTCAGGAAGCGATAGTTCTGAAATTCTTTTTTAAGAAGTCAATTCTATTACCAATGCCATATGTTTGTGAGAAATAGCTCTAAATTATTTCGATTTATCCTTGAGAGTGGTAACGTAATATTACTTTTTATTTTTCTCGACCGAAACTTTTCATTGCATTTCTTTTTCAGAACAAAAATTCTCAAGTATTCATTTTTTTAAATACTTCTTCCCTATGTTGGAATAACTAGTTAACTAATTATTAGTAAAGCTAAGCAGTTAGTATATTTCTGACCGCACAAGCGCACAGATGGTTATATAACCATAAAAATACCTTAAGTATTACCGAATATTTGTCAATTCTTAAGATATTTTTGAAAAACTGCGTAAATTGTCAAGAGGAATTTGAATACTTTGAAAAACATTTACGTAATTAAAAAAGATTGTCATCGATCGATTTTTGTAGTGAAACTGATTGGACTGTTGTGAATAATGTATTGGTGCAAATTCGAAACTGTATGCACTTATTGTGTGAGGTGTCGAAAATTAAAAAAAAATTGTACACAGATGTTCTGATGAAAGTGGTAAATAAGGCCCATTTCCTTATTTATCATGGCAAATCCAAAGAAATTGCATGGGCCGATATCAACCATTTTTATCTGATTTCAACATTATTTTTGTACTCAGTAAAAAAAAATAATAAAAAAAGAAAAAAAGAATACCACCAATTTACGGGTGGGAGTCAAAATAGCGAACTACTAAAATATCGTATGGCTAAAATAATGAATTTCAAAATAAGGAACGTCTAAATATAGAATCGCAATCATTATGAACTTCGCTATTTTAACCATTCGCTATTTTGATCCCCACCCCAATTTACACTTTTTCACTGAACTAATTGAGTGCTGATCTTTTGACAAATCTCGTCGGTGAATAACGATCGGAAATCAAAATGAAACAAATGATAGAGTTTTTGAAATTTTCATGCTGATTTTTTTTTGTAGGGGTTGCGATATGATATGGCATTGACATTGGATATTCTTCGTTGGATAACTATATTGACCTTCGGTAAACTAACCAGGTAAGGCGGTGCCGAGACGCTCAACGGATGTGGCGCTTGCAATCTCCTTGGTGTCTCGAATCCAGGGTTGAAGGGCACAAAAGCAGGATTCTGCGCTGGGGCATTGTGAAAACCCGGTCTACGTTTCCTGTGGGGCGTTACGACGTACGCCTCAGCCGGTGGGATCGGTATCTCCTCGGGTTTCCGTTTGCCAGGCTCAAGACCCAACGAGAGACGAGCCGCTAATTGTCGTCGTCTCTCCTCCGCCTCTTCCATCGACTCTCTTCGCTCCAGAAGTGTTTTTTCTGGCCTGTGTGAATTGATACAAATGAGATTGCGAACTTTTTTTTTTTTAAATGCCTACAGTGAATAACGCACCGTGAGTTACTTGTTTTCGTCTAATTAATGCCTTACCTGTGAGTCGTATCGTGAGAGCTATCACTCGTCGTCGAGATCCCAGAATTTAGACTGAGATTCACGGGATCTGAACTATCCCTTCGCCTTGGTGGCTCTATACTGCTTTCTCTGTTGTCGGCGAGCATCGCTTCGCCCTCCACACCCTCTACATCTACTTCCGGCTCTTCGTCACAGCCTTCGCTCTTTATGAGCACCGAACAACAGTCGGCTGGATTATTCGATTGCCTGGAGAGCAAAATAAATTATACACATTAGATTTCACACCAAAAATACGAACGACAATCCTGTCTTTTATTCCATAATAAATTATTATTATTATTAATTTCATTATTAATCTTATTTAGAACGCCAATTTAAAAATCATGAAATATCAAATTTTTTACATTATTGAGAATAATTTCGAGTAATTGATATTTCTTAAATACAAAAGTTGTTTGTGTGACAAGAGCACTGTTAAAGCGGTGCGGTGGACTAGTGTCTAGTCAGTGTACTGGCGTCTAGTCCAGAGCATCGGTAGGTCACGGGTTCGATTCCCGGTGCCGCCGATTTTCGTCGAAAATATAAATACGGGCGCGATGAAGCTCCAGATGTATACATGAGACCCACACAGGTATTTCTACCTGTGGGGGTCACATGTACACAGCTGTAGTCCGTGTTTACGTTCTCGACGAAACGTGACGTAGCTCCGGTGCCGGGAGGCGAACTCGAGACCGTCTATATCGGCATAGCCCGAGTAAAAAAAACAAGTGCATCCCGGATCCATGCGGGATCCGCGAGATGTACGTGAAAAAGTCCCGTCAATGAGACAATCCTTGCCTTTTCGCGTACTTCGAGTTTCATGCGGAAAGTACGTGAAAAGTTCGTGAAAAATTTGAGCCAGAAATTCACCAATTAAATTCACGAATAGTACGTGAGAAGTACACATTTGAAATGGTTGCATTAAAGATTCGCGGCAGCTAGAAAGTACACAAAAAGTACGTGGGAAGTTCATATTTGAAATGTTTGCGTATAAAGTTCGGGTCGAAAGGTACAAGATATGTACGTGACGAGTCCATATTTAAGATTTTTCCGTACAAAGTCCGTGACCCAAAGTACGGGATATGTACGTGAAAAGTTCATATTCAACATTTTTCCGTACAAAGTCCGTGTCGAAAAGTACAGGAGACGTACGTGAAAAGTACATATTGAAAATTTTCGCGTATAAAGTCCGTGACGCAAAGTACAGGATATGTACGTGAAAAGTTCATATTTAACATTTTTCCGTACATATTAAAGATGGACTTGTCACATACATATCCTGTACCTTTCGACCCGAACTTTAAACGCAAACATTTCCCGTATGAACTTCCCACGTACTTTTCGTATACTTTCTAGCTGCCGCGAATCTTTAATGCAACCATTTCAAATGTGTACTTCTCATGTACTTTTCGTGTATTTAATTGATGAGTTTCTGGCTCAAATTTTTCACGCACTTTTCACGTTCTTTCCGCGTGAAACTCGAAGTACACGAAAAGTCAAGGATTGTCTCATTGGCGGCACTTTTTCACGTACATATCGCGGATCCCGCATGGATCCGGGATGCACTTGTTTTTTTTACTCGGGAGGTTTTCCGCAGTTTCCCTATGCCCATAGTATAAATGTTATGGCAAATGCGATATAGAGGGGGAAGTCGGATACGGCCGCATGGGGGCCTGGTTACTGATCAGGACCCGACCCCCAGGGGGGACTGGCTACTGATCCGGGCCGACCCTGTAATAGGCATGCCCGCAGACGGGGGGAAATGCAACATAAAAAAAAAGAGCACTGTTAGAAAATATTGGAAGTTTTTATTCATAAACTTGTCAAATTTAATATACAATTTTGTGGTATAACATTCATGTACTTTTACTGTTAAATTAAAACAAATTATTAAAATTCAAGTACTTTTACTGTAAATTTAAGTAAATTATTGAATGTACTGGACTATACATCAATTTTATATTACACTTGTATACTAAATTTAATATACTAGTTTATGAATAAAAACTTCCAGTAAAAGTAGACTAAATTCCAAGTAGATTTTTTTTATAGTAAGTGTAAAAAAAGAATTTTCAAGACTATCCTATGAAACTATCTCAAAAGTTTGACACAGGTAGCACAGATAAACTTATCTACTGTCCAGTACAAAAATAAAAATTTTTTCGACATTTTGACCAAATCGCAAGTGGGACAACAAATTTTTTTTAAATTTAGCTCACTGACAATTCTACAGCATCAAAAAGTGACTGATGAATTATACAAAGTGAATACGGTAAAAAAAATTCTATTCAAATAACATATTTTAAAATCTTTTTCAACCCACAAGCTTTTTTGATTGATTAATTTATTATTATTATTATCATCACAAATTGTTGACAGGAAGTTAAACTTTTTTCACCTATATTCATAGAATATTGTTAATCCTGGACATTCATTAATGATTCGTGAATGAACATTTGTAATTCATAAAATGAGATCGCAGTTTCGTGAATGGAAATTAGCGGGGCTTCGTGTTTTTTTTTTAAAGACCTTGGAAGGATTAATGGTTTAAGAAATCTTATTTCGCACCTGCTGTCGTACTGTGACTCATAACTAGAGCTCTCCTGGCTATCTGAAGCCTGTGGGGTCGCTATCCTCAATGCGTCGGAGTCGCTCGAGGTCTGCGGCTGATTCGGATCGAAAAGTTCCGATTTTATTTGTAAAAGATCGAATAGTTCCCGCAGCGGCGTTAGCTCCGTCGACTGAAAGTAAAAAATTGAAAAAAAAAGAATTAATAGGACACTTATGCAGCTTGAATGTCCGGTGATTGCACGGAGAAAAAGATTTATGTTATGACAACGAAAATCGGTTTGTAGTAGTGACAATACGAACTGTAAATATAACATTCAAATTGTTGTCTGTCGTAACGAAAAAACATTATTACTTTATTTTGTCATAAAATGACGCAATATTTTTTGAGCGGTTATGGAAATTTTGTTATTAAAAAGTACATTCAAAATCGTAAATTTTATACAGGAACAAATTTTTTGTACAATCGGTAATCTTGAATATACAGCGAATTGAAAAAAAATGAAATTTAAAAAATCGTTATTAAATTTTGGGCAAATTATTGGTACTAAAATTCTGAAATAATTTATGGTTGTTCGTGATACTCTAAACAACTTTTCAAAAAATGATGACCATTTTTTGCGTCCATGCGACATTTGGGTGGTAAATTTTATACAAGTATACATTTTTTGTACGATCGGTAATTTTGAATATACAGCGAATTGAAAAGAAATGAAATAACAAAATCGTTGTTGAATTTAGGGCAAACCATAGGTGATAAAATTCTGAAATAATTTACGGATGTTCATAACACTCTAAACAACTTTTGAAAAAATTATAAATATTTTTAGCGACCATGCTAAATTTGGGTGGCAAATTTTATACACAAACGAATTTATTTTACGATCGGTAATTTTGAATATACAGCGAATTGAAAAAAAATGAAATTTAAAAAATCGTTATTAAATTTTGGGCAAATCATTGGCACTAAAATTCTGAAATAATTTATGGATGTTCGTGATACTCTAAACAATTTTTGAAAAAATTATGACCATTTTTTGCGACCACGCGAAATTTGGGTGGCAAATTTTATACAGGATTCCATTTTTTGTACGATCGGTAATTTTGAATATACATCGAATTGAAAAAAAAATGAAATAAAAAAAGATCGTTATTGAATTTAGGGCAAACCATAGATGATAAAATTCTGAAATAATTTACGGATGTTCATAACACTCTAAACAACTTTTGAAAAAATTATAAATATTTTTAGCGACCATGCTAAATTTGGGTGGCAAATTTTATACAGAAACGAATTTATTTTACGATCGGTAATTTTGAATATACAGCGAATTGAAAAAAAAATGAAATTTAAAAAATCGTTATTAAATTTTGGGCAAATCATTGGCACTAAAATTCTGAAATAATTTATGGATGTTCGTGATACTCTAAACAATTTTTGAAAAAATTATGACCATTTTTTGCGACCACGCGAAATTTGGGTGGCAAATTTTATACAGGATTCCATTTTTTGTACGATCGGTAATTTTTAATATACAGCGAATTGAAAAAAAATTAAATAAAAAAAGATCGTTATTGAATTTAGGGCAAACCATAGATGATAAAATTCTGAAATAATTTACGGATGTTCATAACACTCTAAACAACTTTTGAAAAAATTATAAATATTTTTAGCGACCATGCTAAATTTGGGTGGCAAATTTTATACAGAAACGAATTTATTTTACGATCGGTAATTTTGAATATACAGCGAATTGAAAAAAAATGAAATTTAAAAAATCGTTATTAAATTTTGGGCAAATTATTGGTACTAAAATTCTGAAATAATTTATGGTTGTTCGTGATACTCTAAACAACTTTTCAAAAAATTATGACCATTTTTTGCGTCCATGCGAAATTTGGGTGGTAAATTTTATACAAGAATACATTTTTTGTACGATCGGTAATTTTGAATATACAGCGAATTGAAAAAAAAATGAAATAACAAAATCGTTGTTGAATTTAGGGCAAACCATAGGTGATAAAATTCTGAAATAATTTACGGATGTTCATAACACTCTAAACAACTTTTGAAAAAATTATAAACATTTTTTGCGACCATGCTAAATTTGGGTGGCAAATTTTATACACAAACGAATTTATTTTACAATCGGTAATTTTGAATATACAGCGAATTGAAAAAAAAAATGAAATTTAAAAAATCGTTATTAAATTTTGGGCAAATCATTGGCACTAAAATTCTGAAATAATTTATGGATGTTCGTGATACTCTAAACTACTTTTGAAAAAATTATGACCATTTTTTGCGACCATGCGAAATTTGGGTGGCCAATTTTATACAGGATTCCATTTTTTGTACGATCGGTAATTTTGAATATACATCGAATTGAAAAAAAATGAAATAAAAAAAGATCGTTATTGAATTTAGGGCAAACCATAGGTGTTAAAATTCTGGAATAATTTACGGATGTTCATAATACTCTAAACAACTTTTGAAAAAATTATGAACACTTTCTGCGACCATGCTAAATTAGGGTAGCCCACTTAGTGATTCCATTGATCCAAACACTATTTCCCGACTTTAACAAATCAAACAGTAACAAATATTGTTTTGCTTCCATCACTGAAGCATTTGTTGTCAATATATTGACATAGAAAGTTTCTTGCAGTGACTTATGGTGAATTCTAATAACGTAAAAATTTTTCTCCGTTTTATGAGAATTTTCTTTTTTTTGTTTCAGGAAATTATTTTACCGGTATGAGAGCTTCGCCGTTGTAAAGAAATTCGAGCAAGTGACTGAGTTGAGTCCTCCTAACACCGGACAAGTGGACAACATGGTCCAGGGCCGGGTTACGAAGTAGACTAGCCAGAAGTGGACTAGCTGCGGCTAATACGACACGATGGGCCCTCATGACGGAACCATCGTCGCAAGCCAGGGTCACGTCAACGTGACGGTCCCCGCTGTACCAGGCCCCGACCTCAGCGGCCAAGGTCGCCGGATGTTTCCCATAATGGAGGGTCAGTAGACCGTCCGTATACATCGTCTGCAACAGATAATATAGAAAAATTCGATATAATAAAAATTTCATACTAGGTACCATTTATCATCTACACTCTTGATAATTTTATTCAATTTAAAGAAGCTAAATGGAGTAAAGTCCAGATTTATTGACTCTTTAAATATCTTCACATTGCGATTCTATAAATAATTTCTTCGCCCATGTCCACGTATTTTTTAGTTTTAGCACATGGCAGACATTTAATATGTTTATTTAGCCATTCTCGCCCTTCAGGGCATTACAATATATTATGTTTTACATATAGTTTTACATATATCGTACAAACCAAACCACTTGCTTTGGTTTGTAACATACTTCTTAATTTCCTAATGACATTCATTCATCGTCCACAATTTCGTTAATTTCCACACCTTCATTTATTCGACTTTATCTTTCTCATACTCTCGGCGATACATACACTGAAAAAAAAATGTCATTGATTTAATAAATCCATCGTTTGCGGCCTGCCAAAAACAAGCGTTATCAATTTAATTTGAATTCTAATTCCTCCAATTCTATACGACATCGAAACAATAACTCTAAAATAAGCAAAATCATATTTTATTATTTCAATGTTAAATGGGATTGAACGAATAAGAATTAGAGTTAATTAAAAAATACTTCTTTTGGCAGCCCGCAAATGATGGATTTATTGAATCAATGACATTTTTTTTTCAGTGTACACAAACTATGTTTAATCTCCTCTTTCAACAGTCTATTCCACTCGCTTTGCCCATTTATACCTTCAAAAATCTTCTCTACCTCCCTCCTTAGGTTCCTATCTACTAATTGCTTAAATACTTGGCACCCACTGATGTGCTCTACCTTTTCGTTCCCTTCACCGCATAACCTACAATGTTCCTTTCTATACCCCTTATTTCCTGCTCTTCCCACATTCCCGCACCTCATCCTTGCCCATTGCTCTTTGACATCGGTAGACATTTAATATTATACGTCCAATCATTTTTAAAATTATTATGACCTCAAAATGAACTCAAAATGAAAAGTTGTGGGTGGAGATGAAAATTGCGAATAATCAAAATAGCTAAAGGCTAAAATAGCGAATTTAATAATGTTGGCTTTTTTAGATTCAGACGTTCATAATTTTGAAATTCGTTAAAAGTTGCCACTTTAGAGTTGCAAGTACTTTCACGATTTCTCCGAATACACTCGAATAAAAGTAGTAGTATCAAGTGAGAACTATTAATTGTCCATCGTTGCAAGTATTTTACAGTTATACTATTTATTCCGATATCATTATAACTAAATAATTCGCGCTTAATAATTAATTAACATGCTAATTAATATATTGGTATGAACTACCGATTAATATTTGTCAAGAAGACCACAATTTTTTGAGTGCACCACTTTTACACCCTATTTCGAAATTACTATCTCTTCTTCAAATAATTTCCCGCTTTCTAAGATTTTCTACGATATATCGATTTTCGATCGATCGATACTTAAAGATTTTACCTGTAATTTTGTGTCGTCGTTTCAACGGCAGTTCAAACTTTTTGAGACGATTTTAAGAGAACTCTCGAACAACGTCATCGGCGAGTCCTGCACGATGCGTCGAGAGAAAAACTCTGTTGGCGGAAATGAAAAGTCTCTCGCGCGCGTAGTTCGAGAGTGGCTGTTTTACGCGGGCGCGGGAGTTGATCGTCGCCGCCGCGACAGTGTGCGACCTTCGATCGTGCGGAATTGGAAAGGGGAGACCTTGAGTAAGAGTCACGAAGCTCGAGGATCGCGTCACTCCCGCTTCTTTCCGCTCTGTCTCTCGATGCTTGCTATACACGTATAAAATCGTGCTGCTGTCGGTTTTTCACACACGTAACGTCACTTACGTATGTACAAGTTGCATCGATGGAGCAATCGACTTGCGATCGCAGCAAAAGAGAGAGAGAGAGACAACCAAAGGGAAAGGTGATAAAGCATAGAGAAAAAAAATGACCGTTTAAATAGTGTGCAGGAGATGTTTTCGATTCCAACAATAAGTGGAATCATCGTTGATCGTTATGCAATTATATAGCTAGTGTTAAAATGCAAATTCGTGAGTGAAGTGAGAGACGCCAATCAAATATCATTTTATTAATCGAATGGGAAGGCGCAGAAGAAGCTACTTAATTGCGGAAAATCATTCATTGTGATTATTAACAACGTAGGAGAAACTTGATGGACGAGGAGAAGATCGTGGAAAAATTATCATATAACTTGGATAAAAATAATAATAATAATAATTGCTGACAGTTTATGGTATTTTATGTCATGAACGAGTTTTTCGAAGAATCTGATGTATTCCCATAATTTTTATGGGATAACTTCGCACGTGACGAGAATTAACCTAAAATTCTGCATTTATTGACAAGTGTTAAAGAAATTTAATAAAAATTTACAGTATCGCAATCATGAATTTCTTATCAATCTGTATTAGATGTACAAAGTCACTGTACTGAAAAAGATTTAAGAAATTTGTACATTTACTGTTACAAGATACTAGGAATTTTCATTCTGTATTTTTTTTTTTCGCATGCCGTTTGTAAATTTTGTACACATGTTTATTATTATTATAAAATAAAATCCATCTACAATGAAAACAATGTTTTCGAATTTATGAAATTACGAATCGTATTCTGAAATTTAATATTTTTGTTCCCAAGAAGCATGAAATACAACGTCTTGGAAAATTTCAGGACGATAAACTTATAATTTTTATACAGATATTAAATTCCTGTACATGAATTTACAAATCGGTTGACTAATATTAAGGAATTAACTGAAATTTTACAATTTTGGTGATGGAATAACAATACACAAGTTTTGTAATTTTTATAAAAAATATTTAGAAATTTGATATTCACGTACATAAATTTCCTCTACTATTATTAATATTCCAGGGAATGTTATATTAATCATCATTTCACACACCGTTATTACTTTAGTATGTCAAAAAATCGTGAATTTTTTTGCTTATCTATGGAACATTTCTTATTAAAAAATATATTCCAAAATTTTTATTTTATACAGAAACAAATTTTTGGCACGATTTTGAATATACAGTAAATAAAAAAAATAAGTTATTAAATCTTGGGCTAAAATTCTGAAATAATTTATGGATGTACGTGACACTCTAAACAACTTTTGAAAAAATTATGAACACTTTTTGCGTCATGCTAAATTTGGTATGGAATGACCCATATATAAATTGCATTAGAGTGTATGTACACTCTAATGCAATTTATATATGGGTCATTCATTTGGTATATGCAGTTTACATAAACTGCATATAGCAAATTCTGTGTTTAAAACTATATTTTTCTTTTTATATACTCTATATATAATTTTTTTACTTGAAACGTGGCGACATAGTTTTTCTGCAAACAAATAATTTATGCAATTTTATGCTTGGACATCTGGCAATTTTTTTACTGCACTCTTCTCTCCATTTGATCACTGACACGCTTCCGTTTCTATCTAGTATGTTTTATAGACCAATCATCATAGAATGACTAACAACTGTACCACTTACTCCACTACAAGGAACTCCTACACGTAACTATTAATTATGAGACCACGAGCGACGTAAGAGAAAAAAAAAAGAAGAAACGAGGGGGAGGCGTGAATAGGAATCCCAATGATGCATCTCAATGATAGTTGTTGTATTCCAGGAAAGAAAAAAAAAAAAAAAAAAAAAAATATGACGGTCGCTCACGATCTACAATAGGATAGAGATCGCACGTGTGTACAGAACAAGTGTGGGAGGAGTGAGTTGCATCCAGGCAGTCTTCACGAGTCTCCTGAACGAGCGCTATGTAACAATCAAGGTCAGATCGGTATGGGATGATTGCAATCGTTCCTCGATCGTAATCGCAACCGGAAAAAAATTGTAGATATATTTGTACCGCACAGCTTTCACCCATTGATATCAATGAATGTCGCACTGTTTTTTTATATACTTCGGATATATTATATTTTTCGTTTGCATATATTTTGCATATATCAGACATATTGAAATTTTCGGCGCAAATATATTTAGTATAAAAATGATATATTTCCGAATTATGTTAATTAATAACTTGGTTTTTGTTGTTTTCTTGGTAACATTTTTAACCAAGTTTTTGGTAGTTCTACTCAAGCCTTTTTTTAAATGCAGGGACATATTAGATGATGACACTTTCTGTAGTCTTCTATGGAGTTTAAAAAAAGTTTCTCAGGATCAATTGGAGAAACATCAAAATTATTTTTCTAACGAAATAATTGTTAGTCAGTATTCTAAGATTGCAGAAGATGATTTTCTTTTTTTTTTAATTGAGAATAATTTTGAAACTATTATTTTTAGATAGGTCAGAAAATTAATTCACATCAATTGATAAAAGAAAATGTCCTTTCCTAATTATTGACAGTTTTGGGACCCAAGCTCATTTATTCAGCCTCGTCGTAATTTTTTTTTTTTAAGTCAACATCAATGCATAAAAAATATCAAAATTCGAGACCTCATCTAATTTATTTCTACTATCTGCATGGACAAAGTAATTTTAAATGGTGGACCTCAAAATAGCGAATGGCTAAAATAGCGAATTCCAAAATAATGAACGTTTGAATCTACAATGGCCATTATTATGAAATTCTCTATTTTACCCATTCGCTGTTTTGAACGCCACCCATTTAAAACACTACAATTTTCTATTCTACTCGAAGGTTCAATTCATTTCCTCCAATCACAATAAATCTCCTACTTTGTTGCAATCACCAATAACGTATTCCTCTCAGCATCGCCTTACCAAATATTTCCCCAGACCCTGCGATCGTGCTTAGCGTGCATCTCAATTATCCAATACACCGAGAGAAAAGATTTCATTGACGCCAAAGAAATGGGTGGATTGGTTTTTTTTCATTGATTTCCACGAAATATTTCTTTGATTTCAATGAAATACTGCATTTGAATTTCAAAGAGAAAATTTCATTGCCTGTAAATAAAGATTTACTTAGTGAGCACATAATAAAGAAAGAGTTTCATTGTTTTAAATAAACGTTTTCATTGGTTCAAAGAAACGTTTTCACTGATCTCTCTCTCGCACCTAACCTCACTTTTTTGTTTTTCGGTTCTCCCGAACGAATGGCTTCGAGTTTCGAGGAGCCAGAAGCTTAGCCTATTTCCGCCGTGCTTCCTTACATATTCACAAAATTTGAGCTTTATCTGCCGCGTACTTCAGGAAAAAATAGGTTTCGAAATTTTGAGCTGGTAAGAAGAAGGTTTCATTGAATCAGAGACGATATCTTTGAAATCAATGAAAAAGGTTCATTGGTTTAAAGAAATGTTTCTTCGAAACAATGTCACTACTTTTCATTGAGTTTGAGATCTTTCAAAGAAAAGATAGTATTGAAATTCAAGTATTTCACTTAATTGGAAATATAAAATATAAAATCAAGAGAACCTAGTGAATTTAAAAAAATAAAGGGTTGGCCTTGTATAAAAGTAATATATTTTTCTTTGAGTCAATATCAGTACGTAAAAAAATATAAAAACTCGAGCCCGCATCCAATTTATATCTACCATGTTCATTGCCAAGTAATTTAAAACACTGCAATTTTCGATCCTATTTTTTCATTTATTTATTTATAATTGCATGAGTACATCAGGATTTTACAAACAAAGAAATACAATTTACTTATACATCTTAAGTTAAATAAAAACCCGTAATGTATCCCGAATCTGGGGTAAATTTCAGTTTTATAATATTATTTAGTACTTAGTGTGAAAGGAAAACGATTTTCCCCTTTTTGATATATTAAAACTTAAAAACTAGTAACAAAATAAGAATTTACTTAAATTATCTAAATTCCTACATTGTATTATTACAGTTTATCTATCCTTGTTTAAAAAAAGAGTTTCCTATTAGAGAGAATCCTATTAGAAAGTTCTTTCGCTCTAATCACAATAAATCTTCTACTCTGTTGCCATAACCAATACACTATTCCTCTCAGCATCGCCTTAATAAATATTTCCCAAGAACCTGGGTCGTGCGTCTCAATTATCCAATAGCGATGATCCATACAAGAAACTCCTATTTCACACTATTATCCATATCTGCCTTCATCCAATAGTGAATATAAAAACGAGAGAGCCTAGTGCATTAATAAAAAAAAAAAAAAAAAAAAAGGGGTGGCCTTGGGTAAGAGTTATAGCCGCGCGCGCGTCGTGACATACCCGCGCGCATACGTAATGATCGTTATGCACCGAGAAAATCGCTGAATAAGGAAATTGTTGGTGCAGCGAGTGCGCCCCATAATATATCTCTCTCTCTTCCACTCCTGTAATGCGCGGCTTGTTGCTACTGGAGAGCTTGAAGTTCAGGGTCAATCGGCGCTGCTGGGCGCGGATTACGTCCAGCACCAACAGCAACAGCAGCAGCAGCAGCACGCGGCCACGCGTTCCCTTAGTCTTTCTTATTCTATTTGGGCCTTGACGACCGCGTGGATCGTGTGCAATAGTAGGGAGAAACACTCGCGACGATTGGTGGGAGAACCAGAAGCATTCGCTCATTGGCAAATGGTAGGAAATGCGGCACGAGGCTCACGAGACTCTCCCACCACTTTCCATCAAAGGCCCAACGCCTCTCGGACCTTTTACTCTCTGCAGGTGCTGCGCTCTGGGATTCGATCGTGTAAACGTAATACGCAGTCGGTAAACGATTTTGTGTTACCCAGACCTTTTAATATCAACTCGAGTGTCGTTTAGCGACGAGAGATGGCCATTAGTGGCAAGACTCGTCGAGTCTCGTGAATCTTTCCGAGCTTCTGACGATAAACACTCGAAGGCCAGATTAATTAAATCGTCATGGAAATTGGCGGATACAATGAAAAATTGTAGTAATAATAATTGTTATTGGAATAAAATTAATGTTTCCTCGAAATGGTTAATGATAAGGGAAAATAGAGATATTATATTGGGTTATTTCCATCGTATTGCTCAACAATAGAAGAGGAATTTTAAGTACTAGAGTGCATAGCTCAGGGTCTCTTCTTGCTTTCTATTGCAACATCGTTGCAATGCGCTTGTTGTAAATACCAGAGCACAACAGTGACTCATAATCTTTCCGGCTCTGTGTATCCCTCGATTTCTCTCTCTCTCTCTCTCTATCTCTTTTTCACGTCTCTTATCTCTCGATTTCGAGAGAGAAAACGCGAGTTATCATCGTGTAGTTGTTGCACAAGAATGTAGACACCTGTTGATCGTTCCTCATCTCGAGGAAATATCCGCTTGTGCGGAATACACTCGGAAAAAATGGTAGGTAATTATAAAGTGACTGCAATTTATTGTAAGTCTATAGAACTATTTTTTTTCATGGTTATGATGATTATGAAATAGTTGGTACTATAAAAAAAGATGCAAAGTAGAACTTTGCCCATTGCTTCCTCATTAATTTTCATTTTTCACGAAGCCTAAGCTTATTTATTAATTTTGGCTTCCTCATTGGGGAAGCTTCGTAAAAAATGAAAATGAGGAAACAATGCACAAATTTCTACTTTGCAACTTTTTTTGTTACCTTATGTAGTTCTGGAAAAATTTAAAATCACGTAAAATCCAAACCGGTTTACCGATCTCGACCAAATTTGGTAGGTAGCAGCGCTGAATGTTATTTTTCATATGTAGAAAATTTCAGTTGATTTGATGAGATTTAAAACGATTTTTTTTTAAATTCAAAATCTCATAAAAACCGAACTTTTTTACAGATTCATTCCAAATTCAATACCGATCCTCCTTTAACATAGCTTTACTCATAAAAAATTATTTAACTCAATAGCTAAAAATTTGGGGATACAGAGCGTACAGACATTTTTCGAAAATTCCAAAGTTAAATAAAATTTGAAGATATTTCTGAATTTTTTTTTAAATTACCACAAACAAAGGCGTCAAACTCGTTCACATGTTTGCTAAATTTCAGCCCAATTGTTAAAGCATACGCACATTAATCCATACATTTTTTCTCAACCACTTTTCTCGACGTTGTAGACCATTCTAAGTGTACGGACATAAAAAAAACTAGAAAAAATAATTTTCGCACGACAACAAATCTTTCTCCATGAGGAAGCAATATATTTGCTGACGAAAAAATATGTGAAAACATCTTTAGCAATTCAGCAATTCACTTTTTTTTTCCAGAAGGAGCGTAACGCCTTTTGAGGACTTTTGCTTAAATTCACTTTTTTCCAGAAGGAGCGTAACGCTTTTTGAGGACATTTTACTTAAATTCACTTTTTTCCAGAAGGAGCGTAACGCTTTTTGAGGACACTTTGCTCAAATTAACTTTTTTCCAGAAGGAGCGTAACGCTTTTTGAGGACACTTTGCTCAAATTCACTTTTTTCCAGAAGGAGCTTAACGTTTTTTGAGGACTTATGCTCAAATTAACTTTTTTCCGGAAGGAGCATAACGCTTTTTGAGGACACTTTATTCAAATTCACTTTTTTCAGAAGGAGCATAATGCTTTTTGAGGACTTTTGCTCAAATTAACTTTTTGCAGAAGCAGCGTAACGTTTTTTGAGGACTTTTGCTCATATTAACTTTTTTCCAGAAGGAGCGTAACGCTTTTTGAGGACATTTTGCTCAAATTCACTTTTTTCCAGAAGGAGCGTAACGCTTTTTGAGGACACTTTGCTCAAATTCACTTTTTTCCAGAAGGAGCATAACGCTTTTTGAGGACATTTTGCTCAAATCCACTTTTTTTCCAGAAGGACCGTAACGCTTTTTGAGGACATTTTCGCAGGAAAATCCTCGCTAAAGATGTTTTCACATTTAAAAAAAAAATAGTTCCAGCTCCAGGTCTTCCCCAATTTTCTTAGTGAAATGTAACTCAGTGAAAATCATTTCTCGTATTCATGTCTATTAAATTTTGCACCGCGTTCCACTTGTTATATGCTATCGAATAAGATAGTGTCAACGAGGACTCCATGTCGAATGGCAGAAAAAAAAGAAAGATAGATCAACAGACAGACAAGTGAAAATTAAAGAAAAAATTGCCAATGATCGATGATCGACGTGCATCACTGGAACAGGGCACCGGGTTCACGAGGTCGCACAGTCACTCGCTCGCTCGTCGAGAGATTGCGATAAGGAGAGAAAGTCCATGAATTCGTAAATTCCTGTTTAACTCACTGGGTCGCTCGCTTATCGCTCGGCTGGTCGTGCGCCTGTGTTGTATTTATACTCGTAAATTTTACATGCACATTGTACATGTCTTATACGCGTTAGAGTACCCTATTATTTATATCGTGTGTGTAGCACTTACGCACATGTTAGAAATCACATATATGTGCTATATATGGGGCATTTCATACCAAGTCGACTTGGGTTTGACCCTCGACTATTCGGATTTGGCCCACGATTTTTTATATCATTCTTCTGACTCAATGTAGCAATCTGACTTTTTTCCGAATTTATTTTTTCAAATTTGAGAACTGTCAAATTTTTTTTTTCAAATTTGAGAACTCTCAAGTTTTTTTTTCATATTTGAGAACTCTCAAATTTTTTTTTTCAAATTTGAGATTTAAAATTTTTTTTTTTTCAGAAATCAAAAATCTTTAAAAAATCCTATCACAGATATTAAAAATATTGACCCAAAATTCATAATATCCCGGAATTTGCTTTCACCTGAATGTTACCTTAAAAAATCAAATACATTTTTTTTGTAAATCCGAAAAACATGTTGACTGCTATTTCCAGTCAAAAGAATGATATAAAAAGTCGTGGGCCAAATCTGAGAGGTCGACAATCAGATCCAAGTCCTATTTTTTTTTTAATTTTTCAGATTTTAAAATTAAGCCCTCAAGATTTAAATTTTTTTTTTTAAATCGTTATTTACTCAAATTTGAAAAAGAAAAACCCGAAAAAAAATCTAACTGCTATTTCGGGTCCGATGAATGATATAAAAAGTCCTGGGCCAAATCCGAATGGTCGAGGGTCAAACCCAGGTAGATTTCGTATGGAATGCCCTATATATATGTATATATGTATACGACGATCTACACACGCATTATAATCTCGGTGCGTCGGGCGAGCCAGCTCTCGGCGGACGTTACGATCTACCATTGAATCGAACAATGGCGAAACTGGGTTACGCAAATGTCGAGGCTGGGAAATTAAAATGCATGCCTTAAGGCGGCCTTATACTGTTCTGTAATGCTTGTGGCTTAACGCTCTCGCCCCCTCGATGTATCGTACGTACCTGTACGCGCATCCTTTGACTCTTTCACTCGCGACAGTATGAGAAGATTTCGACATGAAACGGAGACGAGTTATAGGGTTAGCCGCACTCTCTGTCGCTGGATTCTCAAGAGAATGTCTTATTAGACACAATGCGCGGACAGAAGATGTCCATAACTGGAGATGGGTGTTTTTTTATTGCTCCGAAATACACGTTTTTAAATTTACTTATTCTATAATTTATTTCATAAAAATAAATCTTTTATTTATTTTTTTCATAATTGCATTTATTAAATTTTAGTGTAATTTGTCGATTGATTTTTCACTGAAAGTTATAAAAATTAGGAGACAAAGTTTTTTTTTGTTTTTTGCAAAGTGAGGAAGTATGTTAATCGATTTTGGTTTCCTCATAAATTTTTTTGAAAAATATAAAATTTCTTAAAATCCGAACCGCTTTACCGATTTTGGCCAAATTTAGTACCAACGCTCGTATTATCTTGCTCAACTTTTATACAAAGTATACAAATTATGCTTTCAGCCAAATAGCTAAAAAAACATCGAGTTAGAGCGTTGACATAGACATTTTTTTAAATCTTAAAAATCCGATAAAAACGGAATGCGTCAATCAATTTTTATAAAATTAATACTGTATAAAGATTGAATAGTACTCTACATGACTTAAAAATTTGAGCTGATTCGGTCTCGTAGTTCATGACTTATGATAGAGTGACTTTATCATACACCAATTTTTCTAAACCACTTTACTCGAAAAAGAAAAATCAAAATAATTAAGTCAGTGAGAGAGAAAATAATTATACGTTTAACATTTGTTCGACTTATTTATGTATAAAATAAGTTAAATATCTGGAACCACACGGAGAGAAAAATTGGCCTCCTCTTAAGCGAAGATTACATGATTTAATTTCAAACAATTGACAACGCCTAAAAATCCAAAAAACAAAAAATTGTGGCGTCTTGCTACGAGAAAAGTTTACATATGTGAAGACAGAACGTTAAAGGCAAAAAAAAAGAGTGAAAAATGATAAATCAACGGTTTCCACACTCTTTTCAAATTTAAATATAAAGGAAGTCTTTTATTTCGCATGCAACATTCAACGCATTAATCCGACAAGACTGTGACGAATCGCGGTTCACTTCTTTACAAAAGTCGTTATATAAAACCTGTGAGAATTTCGCAGAAGTGATTAATAGTTTCGTGAAAAAAAAAAATAATTTAAGGGAGAGAGAGAGAGTGATGTTAGGATAGTATAAAGTGGAATTTTCAAGGACAGCTCGTGCTATATCGCGTGAGAATATGATCCTTGAAGAGCGTTTCATGGGTCCTTTCCGAGCGCTCATCATTCGATTGCTCATAATAGGCTCTCTTCGAACGGATGACGTTCCCGGCTGTGAATTTCGCGTGCAATTTAGATAGTGTTGTATATCGCATGTTCACCGTGAAAATAACGATCATTCGGACGAATTTATAGTCCCAAGTTTGAACACAACTTCGAACTTAAGTTCTTAAGTTGAACAATTACATTCTGTATCGAAGTACGTAGTCGTTTTTTTATTTAATGTAAATTTGTTATCATATAAACAATTTACTGCTTGTTATTTAGCAAAAAATCGATTCATTTTTTCAAAAGCGCGCCATTTCTACAAAATTAATTTTCTTTTTTAAATCCCTAGGCAGTTCTATAGCTAATAGTATATAGATTATAAATTGTTTTGGTTTTTTGTTCCAGGTCTTATACTTTACGAGAAATCCGTCCTCCAGTGTGAAGGTGTTTTAAAAAAGGACGATTTTCAAGATGGGCTCTGTCGTCTCCATTTTGTATCGAAATGATAATAAAATTTTTTTTTTTCGTACTACAATATGTGTTAAATAAAACCTCTAACAAGAAATCCTATTCCTTTTTTCATACAAATTCAAAGTTAGGCCTTTTTTCTGTCGCTAGAGTGGTGTTACCCGCTTAAACTGGAGATTAAGTTCAAACTTGGGACCCTCCTCTAGGAGCTGTAGGACCTTCTCAAAAATTCTGCGAGTGAGCGCCCTCCCTAATTGTCTTTTTTAAGATTTTCCACAATCCCTCAAAAAAAAAAATAAAAAAAAAAAAAACAAGAAAAAATGTAAAAAATTAAAAAATATAAAAATTGAGAAATTCAAAAGAGTTCAAACTTGCGACTACAAATTTGATTAGTCCGACAATTCGTCCCTTAATTTTTTAATTTCCCACATGATCCCAATCGTCACATTCGTTTGGTTTACATTTGGTCACATTCGTTCCAAAAAGTGTCGCTTTGTGACAACTCATTCCCTATGATTTTATCGCCCTCCAATTCACCCCATGATTTTTCATCCCTGTGCAATTCATCACTCCATTATCATCCCCAAAATATAATTGCAAAATAAATGTAATATAATAATATAATATGTAAAATGTAATTGTAAACAAATGAACAAATCAAGGAAATGAACAATATCTCGGTAATTACAACGATAATAATTTACGGCAACGGTGCAATTTTTATAATCGTAAATAAGTGAATAAAACAAGCAAATAAATAAAACAATAAATCGGTTATTACAACAGTAATAATTTCTCAAATATAAATAAATAAATAAATTACGAATAAATGAACGACTGACAATCCGTCGATTTTTGTTCGATGTGATAATTGTTGCTGTGAGTACATTTTTTAAATATGGGATAAAAAGTCGTGTAATCATAAATTTGACCCATTGACGAGCTCGTATCGGCTTTGATGAAGGCGAGGCAATATACTGGATCGCCATTTCGATTCCGGTGTTGTCTATATAAACGTAGCGACGCCAGAACGTCGGGCATGGATTGAGCAACGTTCGCGCGAGTGCGAGCAGAGCAAAGCTGAGCAGAGCTGAGCGGTGTAAGCTAAGCAACGAGCAGCCATAACTCGTTACGGAACGTAATGGGGCCCAGCGCGTTTCCGCTCCATTTTTTGTGGGCCCAATTACGTTTCGCCAGGCTGAATAGGCCGTGAGCTATGTGGTCACGGAGATATCGAACGAGGCAAACACGTGGGACGCCCCACCAAACAGAAAACCACTCCTAACTTTATTCCGAAATTTCCCTTGGCTTCCCACTCCAACGAATTTATTACAACGAGATTTCGTTATTCTATGTTCAATACAATCTGCCTAATGACGAAATACAGTAAAGTTGACAAGGAAAACTAGTCAAACATTAACAGTAGCTGTGCTTAATAACATATAGATAGGCGGTAGAGGACATTAAAAAAATAAATATCATCCAACAAAAAAATCACTCTTAACTTTTTTCGAAATTTCCATTGTATTTCTCACTTTAACAAATTTTTAATGAGATTTCATTATCCTATAATAAATAAAATAAATAAAATAAATAAAATAAATGAAATAAATAAAATAAATAAAATAAATAAAATAAATAAAATAAATAAAATAAATAAAATAAATAAAATAAATAAAATAAATAAAATAAATAAAATAAATAAAATAAATAAAATAAATAAAATAAATAAAATAAATAAAATAAATAAAATAAATAAAATAAATAAAATAAATAAAATAAATAAAATAAATAAAATAAATAAAATAAATAAAATAAATAAAATAAATAAAATAATATGCTTAACATCGAATGTATTAGTGAAACGCTTCATCTACACCGAGAGAAAACGATCAGATGGGTTTATTTGAATTAAATATGGGATTTGTTTGAAATAAATGACATTTTATTTGTACACGGAGAGAAATAATTGGTTGCCCCAACCATTGGCATGGCTAAATACGCTCCACGCGACTAAGTTGGGTAGGTCAACCAATTTTTTGGTTGTACCAACAAACTAGTTGATTGTGACACCCAATTCATTATAGTTGCCAACCAATTAATTTGCTGGCCCATCCAAATGATTTGTTGTTTCAACTAACTGATTTGTTTCTGTAACCAAATAATTTATTGTCACAACCAATT
Source organism: Ephialtes manifestator (assembly GCA_963970395.1). Classification (NCBI taxonomy): domain Eukaryota; kingdom Metazoa; phylum Arthropoda; class Insecta; order Hymenoptera; family Ichneumonidae; genus Ephialtes; species Ephialtes manifestator. The sequence goes on from OZ019971.1 coordinate 4,471,236, forward strand.
TTGTCGTTTGGAGCCTATTCAATAAATTATTTTTTTCTGTGTATCAAATAAACTTTATTCGACATTAATATGATTTATTTGTATGCAATAAATTCTATTTGATCGAAATAAAATCCTATTATAATCCTATTTGGATATATGCGGTTTTTGTACATTTCAAGGTTTTTATTAGCACTTTTCCACGTTTTCAATAGAATTTCACCATGTCAATGGTTCAATTATTTCTCTCCGTGTGTACAAGGGAAAATGGAGGGAAATTATAAACGGCTACGCTGAATAATATTTAGAAACTGGTTGCACCCAGAAAAAAGATTTGGTAATATTAAATAAAATTATCTATTGAACATTTAATTATTTCAATAAACGAAAATTTACTTTCCCTCCAACAAATACGTATTTCATTCAATTTTTCAGTTTTTTTTTAATTTCCAATATGTTTTTTTCTTTGAATCAACTTTCACTGTGAAGCGGACACTAAAAAAATATTTTATTTGTTGCTACTAAATACTTTCTTAATCCGGATAAAAGATCTAGTTAATACGACCAAATACATGTAGTAGATATTTTTAAATAAAATCAATTAAAACTATCTTATAATCCAATATATATTTATTTCTTTTCATCATTGGACTCCAATGATTAAAGGAAATAAATATATATTGGATTATAAGATAGTTTTAATTGATTTTATTAAACCGATAAATGTTGCATGTTGATAATAATAAACTTTATTATTATCAACATGCAACATTTATCGGTTTAATTTCATTCTTGTCGTATGTTTGTATAAAAATTATATATTCTTTAAATCGGCAGCAGTGGACGCACGGTCGGTGTGTGGCTCAACGGTCTGCAGAGTTAAGCAGCAATTATTTGCGGTCATAACTTGGATGGGTGACCGCTTAGCCGCACACTGGTTTGCGTGCCAACTGCTGAGCGGGAAGCAGTTTCTGAGCTTCTAAGGGATAGTGAGGAATATCCCAATATAAAAATAATTTTTTTTTAATCAACATTTATATAACTGCCGATCCAAATAAATAATTCTTAGATTTGAATATATTTACTATTCAATAAGTATATTAATTACAAATAAAAAAATTTATTTGAAGTGAATGGAAGTGTAGCAGGTCGGTATCCAAATAAGAAATTTTATTTCCGATGCGTACATTCTAGTCCCGTTAACAAGATCTTTTTTCTGGGTGTGATATTTCGAAGATATTGTTACAGTGTACGTGGAAAATGTTTTTGTATCATTATATTTTAGGCTTCGTGTTAGTGGGTCATGGCATCGCGGTTAGGTCCCGGCGAACGATTCTCGACAGTCTCGTTCATAAACATCAATGATCCCTCCCGCTTTTCCAACATCGTTGGGTCGAACCGCTTGACTCGTATCGCTTCTCTCGCGTGGGTCGTGCCATTCTCACAGCCCCCGAACTGCAGCAACGACGTAAAGTAGCTATTAGTATGTTCTCGCTTCATTTATTTCGAAGGTCCTAATCGTGCCTCAAGGGGATCGCGAGTTATGTTCTTGATTAGCATAGACTGCACAAATTTTCTTTGAGAATTTCCTTTGGAATATACTTGTTTATAAATCACGGATGCATATTGCCAAATCGCTTGTCAAATATGGTTCGCAATTTTTTTCATGTCATTCTTCGATATGAAAAATGCATGCTGAATTTTTTTCAGAATTTTTTTATTTATGTTTTTTTAATTATAAATATTTAAAGCTAAGTAAAAAAACGCCCCGATTTAAGAATTAAAAAAAAAAAATCAGAAAGGTACCATGACAAACAACAAAACTTTTGAACCGCAAGCGGAAGTGGAAAAATAATTGCTTCTATCTTTTATTTAATATATATATATATTTTTTTTTAATACATTTTTTAAAAATATAGACAATTTTGATGGAAAGACCGTTATGAAAATTATCAATGGTCAAGATTTCACGTCAAGCTCTATTAGCTATGTATTGCAGATTTATGAGACATTGTTTTTTTTCAAATGCTGTTGCTTAAGCACTATTCTTGCAATCTCAAGTTTCCTACTAGTTTGAAGGTATCCACGTTTATCAACTGAGGAATTGAATGAAAAGGTACGTTGCCTTTGCAACTATCACTATTTGGCTCTAATTGTCCGAAATAAAAAAGAAACTCCATTTTAAAAAAACATTTAGTGTCGGTTTAAAAAGAAAAAAATTGCAATGAAGAAATTTGCACATTGCAGTAAGCTTATTTATTAATTTTGGCTTCCCCATAGAGGAAGCTTTCTAAAAAAATGGAAATGAATGATGAAACAATGTGCAAAGTTCTGCCTTGCAATTTTTTCGTTACCTGTATGGTTCCTGAAAAATTCAAAATCATGTAAAATCCAAACCGCTTTACCGATCGCGACTAAATTTAGTAGGCAGCAGTGCTGAATGTTATTTTTCATCTGTTGAATATTTCATTTGATTTGGTGAGATTTGACGTGAGTTAGATCAAAACGAATATTTAAAAAAAAATCAAAAACTCATAATAATCGAAATTTTTTAACATAGCTTTACTCATAAAAAATTATTTATCTCAATAGCTAAAAATTTGCGGATGCTAGAGAGCGTAAAGACATTTTTCGAAAATTCCAAAATCAAATGAACTTGAACATATTGTTAAATTTTTTTGAAAGTTATCACAAACAAAGGCGTCGACCTCCTTCACATGGTTGCTAAATTTCACCCCAATTGTTAAAGCAGTTCTTGAGATATATAAATTTGACACACACACACACACATCTATCGATAATTTTTTTCTAAACCTCATTTCTCGTCGTTTTAGACCATTTCGAGACCATCACAAAAACAATGCTTCCTCTATGCGGAAACAAAAATGAATTCATTTAAGGAAACGAAATAAAAAAATTCTTGCTTTTCTGAAAAATTACAAAAACCCATAAAAATCGAAATTTTTTACAGATTCATTCCAAATTCAATACAGATCCTTCTTTAACATAGCTTTATTAATAAAAAATTATCAAGCTCAATAGCTAAAAATTTGCGTATGCTGGAGAGCGTACAGACATTTTTCAAAAATTCCAAAATCAAATAAAATTTGAACATATTTTTGACATTTTTTGAAAATTACCACAAACAAAGGCGTCGACCTCCTTCACATGGTTGCTAAATTTCACCCCGATTGTTAAAGCAGTTCTTGAGATATATAAATTTGACACAGTTACACACACATACATCTATACATACATTTTTTCTAAATCACATTTCTCGTCGTTTTAGACCATTTCGAGACCATCAGAAAAACAAAGCTTCCTCTATGCGGAAACAAACAAAGTAGAACCTTGCACATTGCTTCCTCATTATTTTTCGCTTTTTACAAAGCTCCCTCTGTGAGGAAGCAGTATGTTATTCAATTTTGGCTTCCTCATAGAGGAAGCTTTGTAAAAAGCGAAAAATAATGAGGAAGCAATGTGCAAGCTTCTACTTTGCATCTTTTTTTTTTATACCTTGTGTCTCTTTTGCAGAGGTGTTTTATACAGCTATAAATCACCTCTGCAAACACCGTTACATCTAATTTTGATTAGATACAAATTTTTGTCGTACTTTCTCAACTTTTGCGGAAGTTATAGCGAAAATCTACATTTTTTTTAAAATGAAAAATGGTGTAAAATCCGAACGACTTTACCGATCATCACCAAATTTGGTACATGGCATTTCTGAATGTTATTTTTCGTCTGTACAAAATTTCTGTTCATTTGTTGAAATTCGACGTAATTTAGATCAAAATCTATTTTTTTCGAAAAATTCAAAATTCTATAAAATCCGAACCGCTTTACCGATTTCGTCGAAATTCAATACCATACAACATTGAACGTATCTTCAGTTATGAAGAACTATTTAGCCAAATCGGCGAACTTTTACGAAAGTTAGAGCGACCACGCCCTTTTTTCAACAAATTAAAATCAACATAAAATCTTAATGACTTCACATATTTTGGCAAAAATCACAACATTCAAAGAGGGGCAGCTACTCTACTTGCGTGCCAAATTTGAGCCGGATCGCTCGAACGGTTACCGAGTGAGAGGAGATTGAATTTTCGAAGCCCAGCACACACACACACACACACACACATACATACATACATACGGACATTTTTTCTAAACCACTTTTCTCGACGTTTTAGGTGATTCTAAGCATACTGACATGAAAATCTCGAAAAAAAAAAAATTTCATGAAAACAAAGCTTCCTCTATGAGGAAGCAAAATGAATTCATTTGGGACAACGAAATTTTAAAAATCTCGCGTCTCTTTACATCGCCTCTGTACACTGAGAGAGAATGATGGTACTAGTAACTATAAAGTGACAACTATTAATTTTTAGTTCGTACGATCAATTTTTGAATAGTTGTTACAACTATCAAATAATTACTATCACTACCAAATAGTTACCATAACTATTTTCATTATTACTATAACTACCAAATAGTTACCATAACTATTTTCATTATTACTATAACTACCAAATAGTTACCATAACTATTTTCATGATTACCATAAATATGAAAACAGTTGTATGGACTAGAAAATTAATAGTTGTCACTTTATTGTTGGCTGTACTATTACGATTTCTCTGAGTGTAAAATCTTGAAATTACAGAATGGACTTTGTCATTCACCAAGCTCGTCCTCGCCATCCACGGTAAGTGTATCCAGCAAAACGGTGACCGTCGGAGCACACGGAGAACGCTGCTCGACCGCCGCTGCTCTGCCGGATACATTTCGTTCAAGGCCAGAAGTAAAAAGCCTTTTCAAGCGCTCGAGCTCACACTCGTGTGTCTCAACTCGGTTAACTGGGCGACCAACAGGCGAACGATCACACGAACATACAAACACACACACGAATAAAGTCAGAAGCTTACCAACACCATGCATATGGTGCACACAAGAGTTGTGCATAGAGTTGGCGAAGAGAAGCAGTTCACCGAGACGAACTAGCACGTAAACTATGCCGTTTGCAAACTCCATCTTATATGTTCGTCTATACACATGTACTTGTAGTACACTCATGTACATCCATTCACTCTTACCTCTTTCAAGCCGCAACTTGCTAAGTGCAAGAGTGGAAATGTACAAGTATGCGCTAACTGCACCGAGCGCTCGTAGTACATACGTGCAGAAATTTAGTTGGGTCTCTCTATTGGCCCCTTCTAAGTTGCTCCAACTCTTTTAGGGGAGTAGAATGGAAATCTGGCGTTTGTCGTTGCTAGAGTTATATTTAGGATTTAATCTACGGGGTCTTTTAGATTTCCTTGTTGGGAAATTAAATTCGGTTTCTTTTTCACTTAACCCTTTTCGTTATAGTGGGTCACTAAGTGATTCTCTCAGATTTAATTTTTTTACCTCAGATTTAAATGTTTTTAACTAATTTTTCACAATAATTAATAAGTTTTTTTTTCATTTCGAAAATGGAAAATGTATGGGTGAAAGGATTAATACTTGAATTAGGTCTTATAAAGGTTTATTAAAACCCTACATAAGTGACTACAACTCTTTTAGCGGAGTAGAATGGAAATCTGGCGTTTGTCGTTGTTAGAGTTATATTTAGGATTTAATCTACGGGGTCTTTTAGATTTCCTTGTTGGGAAATTAAATTCGGTTTCTTTTTCACTTAACCCTTTTCGTTATAGTGGGTCACTAAGTGATTCTCTCAGATTTAATTTTTTTACCTCAGATTTAAATGTTTTTAACTAATTTTTCACAATAATTAATGAGTTTTTTTCATTTCGGAAATGAAAAATATATGGGTGAAAGGGTTAATACTTGAATTAGGACTTATAAAGGTTTATTAAGACCCTACATAAGTGACTACAACTCTTTTAGGGGAGTAGAATGGAAATCTGGCGTTTGTCGTTGTTAGGGTTTTATTTAGGATTTAATCTATGGGGTCTTTTCGATTTTCTTGCTGGGAAATTAATTTCGGTTTCTTTTTCACTTAACCCTTTTCATTATAGGGGGTCACTAAGTAATTCTCTTAGATTTAATATTTTAAGCTCAGATTTAAATGTTTTAAACTAATTTTTCACAATAATTAATGAGTTTTTTTTTCATTTCGGAAATGAAAAATGTATGGCTGAAAGGGTTAATACTTGAATTAGGACTTATAAAGGTTTATTAAAACCCTACATAAGTGACTACAACTCTTTTAGCGGAGTAGAATGGAAATCTGGCGTTTGTCGTTGTTAGAGTTATATTTAGGATTTAATCTACGGGGTCTTTTAGATTTCCTTGTTGGGAAATTAAATTCGGTTTCTTTTTCACTTAACCCTTTTCGTTATAGTGGGTCACTAAGTGATTCTCTCAGATTTAATTTTTTTACCTCAGATTTAAATGTTTTTAACTAATTTTTCACAATAATTAATGAGTTTTTTTCATTTCGGAAATGAAAAATATATGGGTGAAAGGGTTAATACTTGAATTAGGACTTATAAAGGTTTATTAAGACCCTACATAAGTGACTACAACTCTTTTAGGGGAGTAGAATGGAAATCTGGCGTTTGTCGTTGTTAGGGTTTTATTTAGGATTTAATCTATGGGGTCTTTTCGATTTTCTTGCTGGGAAATTAATTTCGGTTTCTATTTCACTTAACCCTTTTCGTTATAGGGGGTCACTAAGTAATTCACTTAGATTTAATGTTTTAAGCTCAGATTTAAATGTTTTAAACTAATTTTTCACAATAATTAATGAGTTTTTTTCATTTCGGAAATGAAAAATGTATGGCCGAAAGGGTTAAAATTACTTGAATTAGGACTTACAAAGGTTTATTAGGGCGATACATAAGTGACTACAATTCTTTTAGGGGAGAAGAATGGAAATCTGGCGTTTGTCGTTGTTAGGGTTTTATTTAGGATTTAATCGATGGGGTCTTTTAGATTTTCTTGCTGGGAAATTAAATTCAGTTTCTTTTTCACTTAACCCTTTTCATTATAGGGGGTCACTAAGTAATTCTCTTAGATTTAATGTTTTAAGCTCAGATTAAATGTTTTAAACTAATTTTTCACAATAATTAATGAGTTTTTTTCATTTCGGAAATGAAAAATATATGGGTGAAAGGGTTAATACTTGAATTAGGACTTATAAAGGTTTATTAAGACCCTACATAAGTGACTACAACTCTTTTAGGGGAGTAGAATGGAAATCTGGCGTTTGTCGTTGTTAGGGTTTTATTTAGGATTTAATCTATGGGGTCTTTTCGATTTTCTTGCTGGGAAATTAATTTCGGTTTCTTTTTCACTTAACCCTTTTCATTATAGGGGGTTACTAAGTAATTCTCTTAGATTTAATATTTTAAGCTCAGATTTAAATGTTTTAAACTAATTTTTCACAATAATTAATGAGTTTTTTTTCATTTCGGAAATGAAAAATGTATGGGTGAAAGGGTTTAAATTATTTGAATTAGGACTTATAAAGGTTTATTAAGACCCTACATAAGTGACTATAACTCTTTTAGGGGAGTGGAATGGAAATCTGGCGTTTGTCGTTGTTAGGGTTTTATTTAGGATTTAATCTATGGGGTCTTTTAGATTTCCTTGTTGGGAAATTAAATTAAGTTTCTTTTTCACTTAACCCTTTTCTTTACAGTGGGTTACTAAGTGATTCTCTCAGATGTCAATGTTTTAAACTAATTTCTGATAATAATTATGAGTTTTTCCATTTCGGAAATGAAAAATGTAAAAATCGGTTAAAGTTACTTGAATTAGGACCTACAAAGGTTTATTAGGGCGATATATAAGTGACTACATACAACTATTTCAGGGGAGTAGCATGGAAATCTGACGTTTGTCGTTATAGGGTTAGCCGGTGTATCTTTTCATGAAGAAGAAAATGAGACGTCAACCATTCCAAGTAGTTTGCTGCCTAGTAGTTTGTTCTGAATCATGCGCAGAATGGAAAACCTAAGAACTTTGCTTAAGATAATATTGAAAAGCATATGCAAGTCAGGCGACAGTAAAAAAATCCTTTCATCGAATACCAACAATATAGTGCGTTGGGCATTTTTATATGCAACGGACTCGGCGCTTCGGCCCGAGTCCGCTTTCTATAAGTTTTAACACTTGATTAAACAAAACAATGAATACATGATTTTGGTCCCGATCGCAGTGTGACTGACTGACGACACCGCCGACCAATTACAGCACGAATAAAACGATGACAATGACTGCGATATTTTCGATATTTTTGAGATATCTCGAGCCACCAACTTTTAAAAATAGGAGATAGGATTTGGATGATATTGAATTACCAAAATCAATTTTTTTGACCTGACTCCCTCCCCTTAATAGCTTTTACTTAATAATAAGCGGAACTACATCTTTAATTATATGTACTGTAAACGTCTCTTCGTAATATCTACAACATTCTATTCTATTTGATTAAAAATCACTTGATCATTTATATGAATTTATGTGAACATAAGATAGACGAGCAAATGTGCAAGTGATTGCTATAAGTGTGTAACAATTTAAAATGTGAGAACCACGTGTGTATGTCTGTGCGAGTTAGTAGAAACGTTTCTATGTCACACATATGAATAGAACACATAGACGTGGATAAAAGTGCAAGTGAGCTTGCGCGTCTCCTTCGTGCAGTAGCTTCAGAGCCTCGGTTTGCAGTTAGTGCGCTGAGTCCGCAAAGCGGCCAGTTACATGATCCATTCATTATATAAGAACAATCGCTCGTTCTAATAGACGTTCCATCATTGTGAATCTGAAGGGCAAGCCGATCTTGCGCGCCTGCGCGTCCGCGGAGACAATTACGAGATCGTTCTGACTCTCCCCCTTCGCACTATCGCTCTTATCCTTCGTTTAATTTGTATAGGGGAGAGTGCGCCTCAATGAGTCGCTTTTTACTTTTTTTGTAAGCCTTTACCGCGTTAATCCGAAAAGTAGATTTTAATAATTTTCGCTATAATACAATTATTAAATCTGTGTTAGTCATTTTTCGTATGATTATTATATACATCTAATTAATAAATAATTAGTAAATCTATATTATTCATTTTTCGTATGATTATTATATAAATCTAATTATTAAATAATAAGTAAACCTTTATTATTCATTTTGCTTCCTCATAGAGGAAGCTTTCTTTCATGAAATTTTTTTTTTTCGAGATTTTCATGTCAGTATGCTTAGAATCACCTAAAACGTCGAGAAAAGTGGTTTAGAAAAAATGTCCGTATGTATGTATGTGTGTGTGTGTGTGTGTGTGTGTGTGTGTGTGTGCTGGGCTTCGAAAATTCAATCTCCTCTCACTCGGTAACCGTTCGAGCGATCCGGCTCAAATTTGGCACGCAAGTAGAGTAGCTGCCCCTCTTTGAATGTTGTGATTTTTGCCAAAATATGTGAAGTCATTAAGATTTTATGTTGATTTTAATTTGTTGAAAAAAGGGCGTGGTCGCTCTAACTTTCGTAAAAGTTCGCCGATTTGGCTAAATAGTTCTTCATAACTGAAGATACGTTCAATGTTGTATGGTATTGAATTTCGACGAAATCGGTAAAGCGGTTCGGATTTTATAGAATTTTGAATTTTTCGAAAAAAATAGATTTTGATCTAAATTACGTCGAATTTCAACAAATGAACAGAAATTTTGTACAGACGAAAAATAACATTCAGAAATGCCATGTACCAAATTTGGTGATGATCGGTAAAGTCGTTCGGATTTTACACCATTTTTCATTTTAAAAAAATGTAGATTTTCGCTATAACTTCCGGAAAAGTTGAGAAAGTACGACAAAAATTTGTATCTAATCAAAATTAAATGTAACGGTGTTTGCAGAGGTGATTTATAGCTGTATAAAACACCTCTGCAAAAGAGACACAAGGTATAAAAAAAAAGATGCAAAGTAGAACCTTGCACATTGCTTCCTCATTATTTTTCGCTTTTTACAAAGCTTCCTCTATGAGGAAGCCAAAATTGAATAACATACTGCTTCCTCACAGAGGGAGCTTTGTAAAAAGCGAAAAATAATGAGGAAGCAATGTGCAAGGTTCTACTTTGCATCTTTTTTTCGTATGATTATTATATAAATCTAATTATTAAATAATAAGTAAATCTATATTATTCATTTTTCGTATGATTATTATATAAATCTGATTAATAAATAATTGATAAATCTATATTATTCATTTTTCGTATGAATATAATATAAAGTTGATTAATAAATAGTTAGTAAATTTATTTTATTCATTTTTCGCATGATTGTTTGTTAAGAAATGAACAATTTTCCACGTGAATCGCGATAAGTGATTATCAACGATGAATTTAGTCCAAGGAACAATCGCTATTTTGTAAAAGTTCGATTTTTAATGATAAAACTGAAAAAATTGCAGTCATAACAAAAAAAAATTAATATTTATAGATTTAGCTTAAATTTTGTTCACATATGGACTATCATTGTACAAGGTTTAAGTACAAATTTGAGAAAAATCCGTCGAGCGGCTAAATTCTGCAAGTGACTAATTTAACGAGCTTAATAAATTTTTTTGGTTGACCGATAAACTAGTTGTTTTTGTCACTAAATTCATAAGTTGCCAACCAATTAATTTGCTAGCCCATTCAAATGATTTGTCGCCCCAACTAATTGATTTGTACGCTGTTAAAAATATTTTGAAAATTAATATACGCATTAAAAATTCTTTTGCAGGTATAATATATTAAATTTAATTAAATATATTATACCTTTGCATAACGTATAATATATTAATATATTATATATATACAAATGTTAATTCGTAGACAAATAAAATGTTGTAAAATTAATGTTACAGCATACTAGACACTTCATGTATTAATGTATTAATATATTAAACGTTTGCCGGGGTATAATATATTAAATTTCATTTAATATATTATACCTGCATTATAAAAATAATTATATTATAAACACAATTTTTATGAAGTGTCTAGTATGCTGTAACATTAATTTTACAGTTTATTTAAATTTAAAAATTTAATAAACGCGTAACCGCAAAAAAACTTCCAAAACTTTATATTAATTTTCTTATAAAAATTTCTAACAGTGTAACCAACTAGTTTATTGTCCCAATTAATTGTATCACTTGGAGCCTATTCAACCAATTATATATTTTTCCGTATAGCGCTAAAATAAGCCGCTATTTTTCAAATCTTAGAATATTCACAAATTCCTAATACCCATTTTGTTTTTTTTTTTTAGGAATTTTGATGCATAATGCACTATTCAGTGCCGCATGTGCAGGTGCATTGAGGATACGATGTATGTATGAGTCACATTTGCGTGATCCTTCCGAAGGATATACAGAAAGAGCACAGCACATAGCTATGTACTCGAGAATTGAAAGAGAAGTTTTTATCCATTTTGTTCGAGCGAAGAGGGTGTGCCGACGACAACGGGGACGTTGGTGCGGCCCGCACCATTCACGTTCACGCTATATTACACGTACAACAAACAGCGCATGTACCTACGTTTACAACCTGGGCTGCTATCACATTTCGTAATGGGTCATCCTGTATCTCACGACTCTCGCTGACTCTCTCGATGCTACTTCGAGAAAACTTATGTATATTCGTGTTTCTTCGTACCGCAGAGAAAGAATATAATAAAGTTTGCCGGGGTAGCAGCATCGTAGTATCTTAGTGGATGGATATATAAAATTCAAGAAAGGTGAAGCCTTTTGCAGTAAGATTAACGACGTCGGAGTCTGAGAGAGAGAGAGAAAATTACTGAAGGCGAGTGAGATTCTTATCGTTATTGCTATTACCAATTAGATCCTCAATTATTCTTCTCTTATTTCTGATGCTTTTTATTAATTCTATAAAATTTATGATTTTATAAGCTTTATCATTTTTTTTATATTGCTTAGCGCAGTTTATTTTATTATTATGAGAAAGTTTCTTGAATTCGGAAACAGTATCGTTATAAAAAAAACTAAAGAGAGAGAGAGAGAGAGAGAGAGAATGACTGAAAAATCCAAGTTAATTTTTTTCTTCTTCAAGATATTGAATTTTGGCCTGCACTATCGTTCTCAAGTCGCATATTCTACCCCGGAAAATACCGCTTACGTGTGTTTTTATCATGAATTTGAAAATCGTGATTTTGTTCCATTTCTTATTTCAGAATTCACAGATTCGACTTCCGGTCGGAAAGTCCAAACTAAATTTTTTTTCTTCAAGGTATTGAATTTTGGCCTTCACTATCGTTGTCAAGTCGCATATTCTACTCCAGAAAATACCGGTTACATGATTTTTTATCATGCTTTTAAAGATCGTGACTTTTTTCCGTTTTTCATTTCAGAATTCACAGATTCAACTTCCGGTCGGAAAACCCAATGTAATTTTTTTAAATGTTATTGTAATGGTAGTATAATTAATATAAAAAATGTTCTTTATTTTATTGGTGTACGCCTAAAATTTTATACCCTCAGCGTTTTTTCGTGACAAGCAGCAATAAATAATTTTTAATAACACACAATTCTTTTATCATCTAGATCAGAAAAAGAAATGTATTTTTGATTTTTCTATGCCTCTATGATTTTTGATGAATTTTCAAAAACTGATGACACACGAATAATTTATAGTAGTAACCGTGATTTATTGACAAAGTGTATATAATTATTTTGGTTCGAATATTGCAACTTATAATTATAATTTCTATTTGCTACATTGTATTTTATACTTTGTCAATTGCTATAATTTCTTAAAAATTGAAATTGTATAGAGTGAAGAACGGAAAAATAATAATAATAAATGATAATAAGCCTCTTTGGGTGGGAATTAAAATATTCTGCAGCTTTTTGTTGTTTCTTCACTTAATTATTGGCTGGTATTGATTTGCGAACAATTTATAAATAACTAAATATGAGCGAAACCATTACAAACATTTTTTTATTTATTTCTGCAAATTGTTCCAAATTTTTTATTTTCGAAATATGTTTATTTCACTCAGTGTGAGAAATGCGGTTTTACGCACGCTTCGCCTAAATCCCCATTTCCCACTTAAAACAAATAAATGTTGCACGACTCTCGTGCGATAAACGTTTTCTTAGATCCTCAGAAAAGTTTGATCGCACTAGTATCGTAATAGTATATTACGATACGAGTGCGATAAAACTTTTATAATTAACTTTTAATAATTTTTTAAATTTGTTAACTTTTAATAAACGGAAGGATGTACATAGAGAAAGAGTCTAACAGACAAAGAGGCGTTTATTCTTTTCTTTTTTTTTTGCCTTAAAATATTACTTTATGCCACTCCGTGCGAGAAATGCGTACTTCTCACACGCTTCGCGTGCGAGAAATCGCACTTCTCGCATTAGTGGCATAAAGTTGTATACAAAGCTCGTACGAGAAACTTTTTCTGAACTCATGTGATTGCAACACTAGTATCGTAATAGTATATTACGATACGAGTGCGATCAAACTTTTTCTGACGAATGTGAGTTTGCTACACGAGCCGAAGGCGAGTGTTGCAATCACATGAGTTCAGAAAAAGTTTCTCGCACGAGTTTCCTATACAAATTTATGCCACTAGTGCGAGAAGTGCGATTTCTCGCACGCGAAGCGTGTGAGAAGTACGCATTTCTCGCACGGAGTGGCATAATAGTATATTACGATACGAGTGCGATAAAATTTGCGAGTTTGCTACATGTACATCCTTCCGTTTATTATTTCTCCTGGCCTCGAGGCGATTTTGCGAGCGTCAATTCCACCATCTCGCCGTGAATTCTCTCGCGTTGCGTAAGACCAGCCCATTCTCGTTCGCACTCGTTCGCTATCTTCAATAGATCCGGCGTTGCATCCGAAGGGCACGCACCGTCACAGTGCAGCAAGAGCGATCGTAACTGCGCGCCCGCGTTATGCATAGTTATACGCATGCACGAACACGGTGCTATGCAATAACGCCACGCGCGCCTCGCGTCATTCAATCACTTGCGATCGCAAAGAGTATAGAGAAGGGGAACGGGAGAATTTCCTCTCCATCTATTTTCCTATCACTCGGTCTATCTCTATCTTTCTCTATGCGGTAGCATAGAATTTAATTATGCAGGCCACCTTGAAATCGTCGACTGGGTAAATCGCGATTACGCATCTCGAATAAGCGAGACAATAGAGAACGTTATTTCTAGGCCCGGCCTCTCCGCTGTTTTCCATCTACATCTCCCTTTTTGTCCTCTATTTTGTTGTTCGACGAGTCCACCGGAAACAATGACTTTTCCAATCGTTCCATTGTGCTCTCCTCATTTTCCATTTCGACTTCCTTCTTCTTTTTCTTTGTTTTTTTCACTCAATCTCCATTCTGCATTTTTTCCCATTCATCATTTACGCATTCAATGAAATTGGATTCATTGAAAATATTTGACTTTGCATCTCGGCTTCGTCAATCGATATCGACGTCGGTTTGTACGACGTTTGAAAAGAAGAAATTCTAGAATTCTCTAGTAAATAAATTATCTATAGTTTGACATATGAAATTGGATATATGTAGTAAAATAAAAGGTGAAAAGCACTTTTCATTCTTTTAGATTCTTTTTACTGAAATTTTTATTTTTTTCATGAACATTCTAAATAAAAATGTTGCGGCCCAATTTAAAAATTTGAAATTATTTTCAAAAATCCTATATTAGATATCAACATTTTTGAGTTATGATCATCCCTTTCCCTCGTTTTCCATCCACATCCCCCTTTTTGTTCTCCTTTTTGTTGTTCGTCAAGTTCACCGGAAACGATGACTTTTCCAATCGTTCAATTGTGCTCTCCTCATTTTCCATTTCGACTTCCTTCTTCTTTTTCTTTGTTTTTTTAACTTAATATCCATTCTGCATTTTTAACCATTCATCATTTACGCATTCAATGAGATCGGATTCATTGGGAATATTTGACTTTGGAACTCGGTTTTATGAATCGATATCGACGTCGGTTTGCACGACGTTTGAAAGGAAGGATTTCTAGAATTCCTGAGTAAACAAATTATCTATAGTTCGACGTATGGAATTGGATATACATATATATATATATAGTAAAATAAAAAGTGAAAAGCACTTTTCATTTTTAAAAATTTTTTTACTGAAACTTTTTTTTTCATGAATTTATTAAATAAAATTTTTGTAATTGGTCATATATAGTCTGTATAAATTGCCAATTCGCTCCATAATTTTTAATACTATTCTATATGCTCGAAAAAACACTTTTAATTTTTAATATTTAAGACAAAATAATTAAAGTGTATATAAAGTATGTAAAGAGCATATAGTATAAAAAATTATGGAAAAAATACCCCATATACAATCTGTATGGAATTTATATATAGGAGCAAATGTGAAATTGGGTTTATATATAAATTATATATAGAATGCATATAAAGTGTATATAGTATATATATGTATACCCAATTCTATGTTTAAAACTGTATATTTTTTTTATATACTCTATATATAATTTTTTTACTTTGAACTACGAACGAGGAGATCCCAAGTAAAAAAATTATATATAGTCCGACATATGGAATTAGACATATATAGTCTGTATAAACTTTATATACAATCTATATGCAATTTATATATAAAAACAACTGTGACGTTGATTCTATGTATAAATCGTATATAGATTGTATATAGGGCGTATGTAGACTATATATACCCAATTCTATGTTTAAAACTATATACATTTTTTATATACTCTATATCTAATTTTTTTACTTGGGATTTGTACATTTGGAACAAAAAATAAAATACACTAGGAACATTGAAAACTATAAATACTGGTAATTATAGTTTTCAACTATAATCGCTAGTTTAACAAACTATATTTACTAGTAATTATAGTTTTTCAATATGAGATTTTAACCTAAGTTACGAAACTGCAAATAAATTTTATGAATTACTATAATTATCATAACGAAATTTAGCAATTGCTGTTACTATTTGATGGTTACTGGTAATTGATTAGCATTTAACGTAATTATAGAAATATTTATTATTATATGGAAACTGACAACTATTAATCACGTATAATTAACAGCTGTCAGTTTATGGTTGCTATGACTACGACGTTTTTTACTGTGTACAACATGCAATGAGAAAACTTCATGGAATGCTCAGTGCATTCTACTACACAAATAGTTACTCGTGGCATAAATTTGTTCATGGTGATATTATTTATTGTTGCAATAACCGTAAAAAACGTTGTTGTCTTCTCAGGGAAACATTTGTAAAGTGGCGACGACCATAAATTTTTCTGAGACGCAGCTAATGTTTTCCTCCACTATTTTCTCGTTATCTTGCTGTTTTTAATTTTTTATTTTTGAAATTGTTTAAAGTAACTCCACCACGATTTTGATTGTCAAAGTCCCGTTTTTCTCGTTAAAAATTAGTCCTAGAGAGAAAAGGATGTTTTTTCAGGTTCACTATCTGCACTGTAAAAAAAATCTACTTGAAATTTAATATACAAGTACTGGAAGTTTTAATGCATAAACTGATATATAAAATTTAATATACAAGTGTGAGGTAAAAATAATGTATTGGTACACCAAAAACAACAATTTATTTAATTTTAAAGTAAAAGTACTTGAATTTTAATGATTTACTGTAATTTTACCGCAAAAGTACATTAATTTTATATCAAAATTGAATATTAAATTTAGATTACGAATTTATGCATAAAACCTTCCAGTCTTTTCTAACAGTGTGCCCTTTCGTTTTTCTCGTCTCTTGTTGACCCTATTGTTAAACTAAGGTTATATTCGTAATCAGTACATAATGCTTGGCAATTACCAATGCACATGATGGTTGAAATGGGCGAATTATAGAATCATCATGGCAACATTAATTTTTTTTTTTAACTTGGAACAAAAATCCCAGATTGAAAACTATCATTACTGGGTCAAAGCATGTTCAATAAATTTTTTTAATCACTATATAGTTACCGTAACGAAATTTAGCAATTACTTACTGTAACTATTTAATGCATACTGGTAATCGATTCATATTTATAATAATTATACAAATCTTTCCATAGATGATTAATAATTGTCATTTTATAGTTGCTACGACTACAACTGGAGGATTTGCGTGTATCATGAGTTAAATCTAACGCTGAGTGTCCTTCGACGTTCCTAAGGAGACTCCACGTGCAGTTTATGTTTGCTTCCTCAATTCTCTCTCTATCTTGTTGATTTTAATTTTTACTTTTTTATATTGTTGGTATTAACACCATCAAGATTCCAGAATTACCAACCAAGATATTTGTACACCAGGAACAAAAATTTCCGATTACATATTATAATAATTATAATTCGATTACATATTATAATAATTATAATTCGATTGCAAATTATAATAATTATAATTCATATTGCAAATTATTATAATTATACCTGGTAGTTATTACCAGCTTAAGAACGTAAAATAAATTTTTTTAATCACTATAGTTACCGTAACAAGATTGATCAGTAACTGTAACAATTTTGTGGTTGCTGATAATCGATTCATATAGTCTTGATAGTGTTACACTTTTCCGTATATCGGTAGCCAATTGTCATTTTATACACGGAACAAAAAGATTAGTTGCCATAACCAAGAAATGAGTTGACACAACCAATCGACTATAGGTCTCAGGCGTATCTCGCTCTAGCGGCCGCTGAGTGCGTAACATGATGATCAGCTGTTCTTACTTCGGCGCACATTGGTCCGATTTTCCAAGCTCCGCCCTGTCCGCCATATTTCCTTGGAGCTTGGAAAATCGGACCAATGTGCGCGAGGAATAAGAACAGCTGATCATCTTGTTGTGCACTCAGCGGCCGCTAGAGCGAGATACGCCTGAGGCCTATTCTATTTCCCTCGCAACTCAAATGGTAATACCAACGATTCGAATGATAATACCGACGATTCGAATGGTAGTCCCAACGATTGGATTAGTTAACCTAACTAATCGGCTCGGATTGGGTTAGTTAACCTAACTAATCCAATCGAGAACTAATCGTGAATAGTTGAGGTTACTATTCGATATGGTTGACCCGAATTAAAATTTAAACCCTTCCAACACCCTTCGTTGAATTCAAATGGGTAAAATATGCCACTTTTGGAGGTTTACACAAGGGTCTAAGAACCTCATCTCACTCTATACAACCTAATTTGAGGTCCAAACATAAGAATTTCAGTCTACATCAGACTCCGTTTACTTCATTCGGGTAATATCTGCCATTATCGGAGGTTTTGACGAGGGTCAAAGGAATGGAGGAACCTCCATTGACCCCGCGCGACTGCTACATTCAGGTTTTGAAGAGGTTCTAAATTTCAACTCGGGGAGGCAACCAATTTTTTAGACATTGTGTACAGCAAATCGAAAACGTAGTTGCCATAAGCAAACTTTTTTTTTCCGTGTAGTTGCTATGACTACGACTGGAGGATTTGCGTGCATCATGAGTTAAATCCAACATTGAGTGTCCTTCGACAATCCTGAGGAAACTACATGTGCAGCTTATGTTTGCTTCCTCTATTCTCTCTCTATCTTGTTTTTTTTCTTTTTTTTTTCTTTCTTTTTGGTCTCCCATCGGAAAGCAACACCACCAATGCAGAGAACGACTACGTACGAGCTGTGGCTGCTGGCCACTCGTTGCGTAACTCGACGATCGTGCAGCACGATACATAATAATGCAGTTAAGAGAGTGAGGGACACAGAAAGAGTGAGAGAGGCGAGAGGGCGGAGGCAGAAGAAAAAAAATGTATATACAGATATAGAAAAAGTCCGACAAAGCGAGTTTTTGCTCATTGTAATCCTTTCACTTTGCATCGTCGTCGTCGTCGTCGTCGTCGTTGACGTCGTCGTCAGGTTCCCACGTCTCACTTTTTTTTTTTTTTCTTTTTCTTCTCTTACTTGCTCTCTGTCAGAGTTTCCTCCCTCCTTCACCAGCTGCTTCTGTGAAATGTCCTTGTAATCCTCATCATCCTGTTTTTCCATTGCATTCGCGAGAAAACGATTTTTTTATCACAATTGCCGGAAATACGGACGAGTTGTGAGTTATAGATATTCCTCGGCTTTGAGTAATTATAGTCGATCATGGTATTTACGCTTATACTAAGCATTCCCACTTTTTAAGCGCTCGAAGATCGTTTTACATTTTTCCACGATGAGAAATAATAAACTGTCAGTGGTTAGTATAACTTTGCGATTTGTTTTTTCAGGAAATTTTTTATTTAAATATTAAATTTTATTTAATTAGCTAGCCTAATAGGAGTTGGATGATGGATTTATTTGAATAAAATATGGGATCTATTTCAAATTAATAATATTTTATTTTGATAAAATAAAACTTACTTGAAATCAATACGATTTATTCAAACGAAGTAAGTTCTAATTGACCAAAATAAGATTCCATTATGCTAGAAATTTTTTATTTAACTGCTAGCCTAATAGGATTTTATTTTCATGAAATAGAATTTATTGCATACAAATAAATCGTAATAATTTTTAATAAAATTAATTTACTTCATATAAAGTGATATTTATTTCAATAGATCCCATAATTTGATTTTATTATAATCTTGGTTGCGCTAAATAATTAATCGGATGGTGCATATATAATCAAGCCGATTTTTTAATCACAATTGCCGGAAATACCGACGAGTAGTGAGTTATAGATGTTCCTCGGCTTTGAGTAATTATAATCGGTCATGGTATTTACGCCTATACTAAGCATTCCCACTTTTTAAGCGCTTCGTTAAATCGTTTTACATTTTTCCACGATGAGAAATAATAGATTGTCAGTGAAGAGGTTAGTATAATTTTGCTATTTGTTTTTTCAGGGAATTTTTCGTCATCGGTAAAGGTACATTTTTTTTCAAAATATCAATCACCTGTACAACCAGAAAAATTGGTTTTATGGGGTTATTTGAATAAAATATGGGATCTATTTCAAATTAATAACATTTTATTTTGATAAAATAAGAGTTATTCGAAATGAATACGATTTATTCAAATGAGAAAAATTCCAATTGATCAAAATAAGATACTATTATGCTAGAAGAAATTTATTCAATTGCTAGCCTAATAGGATTTGGATGATGGGTTTACTTGAATAAAATATGGGATCTATTTCGAATTAATAACATTTTATTTCGATAAAATAAAATTTACTTGAAATCAATGCGATTTATTTTAATGAAGTAAATTCTAATTTTAATAATTTCTAATTTCATTTCGATAAAATAGAATTTATTGCGTACAAATAAATCGTAATAATTATTTATAAAATTAATTTAATTCATATAAAATGACATTTATTTCAAATAGATCCCATAATTTGATTTTATTACAATCTTGGTTGTGCTAAACAATTAATCGGATGGTGCATATATAATCAAACTTTTTTTTTCCTGTGCTTAGAATCGCAATTACAAAGGACTGCACACATTATCGACTGAGGAAATCATTTTTTTATCCTCCATTGTTTCTTATCACTCTTTAATAATTCTCGTGGTAATAGGAAAGAGGACGTGTGAATACGTAAAGCATTTAATGGTCAAAGGTGTTGGCAATCGGTGCTTCGACATCGATAACTCACTGACTCACTCGCCTACACTGAGAAAAAAAAATGTTAGAATTAACTAAATCGTCATTCACCCTCAAATGAAATTCAAATGAATTTTTAGTTGGTATAACAATTATTTTGGTCACCGCAAATATATTTTAGTCAATTGAATCAAATAATTATTGAAGAAACTAAACATTTGGTTGTCCTAAACGAGAAATTCGTTTGAACGAGGGCAAACGCCGATTTAGTTAATTTCTACATTTTTTTTCTTCTCAGTGTATTAAAAATACAGTCAGCAATAATTAAATAGAAAAATCTTAAAGTCGAGCTGAATAATTTTTGGATTCATACACTGAGAAAAAAACCAAACAAATGTGCGGTTGTGGGTGGCGAAAGAAATATTTTGTTCCGTGAACGAAATAATAGTTATTGTGAACCATGTTGAATTAACCAAATATTTATTTCGCCACCCGCAACCGCATATTCGGTTGGTCTTACCAATTTTTTTCTCGGTGTAAACCGAGAGAAAAGATTTCATTGATTCACGGAAATGTTTGCCAATGAAATGAAATACATGAATTTCAATACTATCTTTTCTTTGAATGATCTCAAACTCAATGAAAGTAGTGACATTGATTCGATTTCTTTAAACCAATGAACCTTTTTCATTGATTTCAAAGATGTCGTCTCTAATTCAATAAAACATTCTTCTTACACTCAGAGAAATCGTAGTAGTACAGTTAACTATAAAGTGACAACTATTCATTTTTAGTCCATGCAACTATGAAAATAGTTATGGTAGCTATTTGATAGTTGTAATAACCATTTTATCGTTGTGGCAACTATTAAAAAATTGATCGTACGAACTAAAAATTAATAGTTGCCACTTTATAGTTACTAGTGCCATCATTTTCTCTCAGTGTACCAGCTCAAAATTTCAAAACCTTTTTTTTCCTGAAGTAAGCGGCAGATAAAGCTCAAATTTTGCGAGTATGTAAGGAAGTATGGCAGAAATAGGCTAACCTTCTGGCTCCTCGAAATTCGAAGCCGTTCGTTCGGGAGAACCGGAAAACTAAAAAGTGAGGTTAGGTGCGAGAGAGAAATCAATGAAAACATTTCTTTGAATCAATGAAAACGTTTCGTTAATATAATGAAACTGTTTCTTTATTATATGCTCACTAAGTAAATCTTTATTTACAGGCAATGAAATGTTCTCTTTGAAATTCAAATGCACTATTTCATTGAAATCAATGAAAAAAAAAAACCAATTCACCTATTTCTTTGGCGTCAATGAAATCTTTTCTCTCGGTGTAAGGATTAGATTTTGAATGTTTATGAATGGAGATCGAGAGATAGGGCAGTGAGTAATCATCACTATGCATATACTTGTGGTATATAATGAAATGAGAGTACCTATACGTTTCAGTGTCTCGTGTGACTTGGTTGCACGCTCTGATACGCGAGAGTGTGACGCTACTTCCCTCCACCTCCACTGAAATTCTAACACAACATCGTGTCTTGTGTAGAGCTCAAAATATTGAAAGATAAAAAACCAGAACGACTTCAAATTCTGATAAAAATACCAGAACGACTCAAATTATGATAAAAATACCAGAACGACTCAAACACTGATAAAAATACCAGAACGACTCAAATTCTGATAAAAATCCAGAACGACTCAAATTCCGAATTACGAAATATCGAATATTAAAATAGCCATGAGATCAATATTCGAAATTTTTATTTTTGACAGATTACGAAGGCAAATATCTGTTTTGCCGAAATCTTTTGATTAAGAGTATTTATTTATTCGTATCTTGACATTTAAAAATCTGTGTTTTGGCTGATCAAAATCTGAATGCAAAAATTGAAATGTTTGATGAATAGTAAAAGTTTGGGTTGTTAATTAATGCCAAGGTAAGATACCAATGATCGGACAGGTGCCAGTCTTCGGACACTTCACTGTTTATTGAAGTTTATTAATTATTGTAATTTTTTGGGCTTTTAAAAAAAATGGAAGAATTTTTTAAAAATAAGTACTCTACGATGGGCAACAGATAGACATTTTTTCTATGCAACACATGATTTTTAGAATTTTCTAGCTGCTGCGCATCGTGAAGTCACTATTTTTTCTATTTAAAATTTTTTTTTGTAAAACCGAAAAAAAAATCGATGTAATTGTCGGCCCACTTCGGTTTGGTAATCAAAAATGTTTATTTTCAAAAAAAGGATATTTTACAATTTTTGTAGATTTTAAAAATGCGTCTTTTAATAATTCGTTTAAACAAATCGTGGATAATTCAAAAAGAGAAAAAAAATAAATGAACAGAATTAATTTGTGCTTATTGGAGTTATGTAAATCATATAAAAAATTGTGGAACCAATTGGAAGGGTCAAGGGTCAGACTCAGGTCGAAACCAGCTGGTATGCCTGAAATATAGCCCATGCACTTTAGAGTGTTATGTATAGTATTACACAGTATTACATCGACGTATGTATGGGGCATTCCATTCCGATTCGACCTGGATCTGACCCTCGACCTCCCCGATTTGGCTCGTAATTTTTTGAAGGGTTGGTTAGACCCTCAAACGCACCAGATTTTTATTTTTTATTTTTTATTTTTTCTATGCAAATTTTGTGTTTTATATTTTTTTTAATGTGGCATATCGAATGCCATAATTTAAAAATCTGAAAAATACTTTGTTGAATATTAAATTTTTTTAGCTTATAGCCAAAGTGGGCAAGATTTTTCTTCTTATAGTTTTTAAGCTTTTTTCATTTAAAAGAAAGGAAAAAGTAGAAAAAGAAAATCCATTCTACTATGGACGACTCGTCAAACATTTCTGTATATAAAACTGTATTTTTCAGAATTTTTTCAGATGTATAAATTATGGCATGCTAGAATGTGGCTTGTATGGTGCTGGAATATATAGTAGTCTTAGTTCAGAAAATTTTGAAAAATTCCTAAAAATCTGAATTTTTTTTTTTTAATCCGAATTTACATAAATAAACGTTTGACCAGTCGCCCGTAGTAGATTAATATTTTTTCTATTTTTTGATAATTTTTCAAAATCAAAAAAGTTTAAAAACTATAATAAGAAAAATTTTGCCCACTTTGGCTATAAGCTAGACAATTTTGATATTCAACAAAGTATTTTTCAGAATTTTTTCCGATTTTTAAATAATGGCATTCGATATGTCACTTAAAATTTTTTTTTTTTAATTTGCATAAAAAAAATAAAATTAAAAATCTAGTGCATTTGAGGGTCTAACCAATCCTAAAAAAAATTACGAGCCAAATCGAGGAGGTCGAGAGTCAGAGACCCAGATCGAATCGGGATGGAATGCTCCATACATATATGTACCGAGTGACAGTGAGTGCGATATCAAGTGGCCAGAGGAGCGTTATGCGCCACTGTATAGGACACATACGCCGTGTGCTCTGTTACTATACGCGATATTGTGCTCCTGTCTATTTTATAAGAATTTTTAAAAATAAAAAAACGTTAAAAACTATAACAAGAAAGATCTTGCCCACTTTAGCTATAAGCTAGCAAATTTTGATATTCAACAAAGTATTTTTCAGAATTTTTTCCAATTTCAAAATAATGGCATTCGATATGTCACTTTAAAAACATATAAAACAAAAATTTGCATAGAAAAAGTAAAAAATAAAAATCTGGTGCGTTTGAGGGTCTAACCAACCCTTCAAAAAATTACGAACCAAATCGGGGAGGTCGAGGGTCAAACCTATTTTTTCAAATTAAAAAATTATGCATATTAAAAAAAATAAAAAAAAAATTTGCATAGAAAAAGTAAAAAATAAAAATCTGGTGCGTTTGAGGGTCTAACCAACCCTTCAAAAAATTACGAGCCAAATCGGGGAGGTCGAGGGTCAGACCTTTTTTTTTCAAATTTAAAAATTATGAATATTAAAAAAAAATAAAAAAAAAATTGCATAGAAAAAGTAAAAAATAAAAATCTGGTGCATTTGAGGATTCAACCAACCCTTCAAAAAATTACGAGCCAAATCGGGGAGGTCAAGGGTCAGACCCAGGTCGAATCTGGATGTAATGCCCCGTACATACATGTACCAAGTGACAGTGAGTGCGATATGAAGTGGCCAGAGGAGCGTTATGCGCCACTGTATGGGACACACACGCCGTGCGCTCTGTTACTATAGGCGATATTGTGCTCCTGTCTATTTTATAAGAATTTTTTAAAATAAAAAAAGGTTAAAAACTATAACAAGAAAGATCTTGCCCACTTTAGCTATAAGCTAGAAAATTTTGATATTCAACAAAGTATTTTTCAGAATTTTTTCCGATTTTTAAATTATGGCATTCGATATGCCGCTTTAAAAAGATATAAAACAAAAATTTGCATAGAAAAAGTAAAAAATAAAAATCTGGTGCGTTTGAGGGTCTAACCAACCCTTCAAAAAATTACGAACCAAATCGGGGAGGTCGAGGGTCAAACCTATTTTTTCAAATTAAAAAATTGTGCGTATTAAAAAAAATAAAAAATAAATTTGCATAGAAAAAGTAAAAAATAAAAATCTGGTGCGTTTGAGGGTCTAACCAACCCTTCAAAAAATTACGAGCCAAATCGGGGAGGTCGAGGGTCAGACCTATTTTTTCAAATTAAAAAATTATGAATATTATAAAAAATGAAAAATAAGTTTGCATAGAAAAAGTAAAAAATAAAAATCTGGTGCATTTGAGGATTCAACCAACCCTTCAAAAAATTACGAGCCAAATCGGGGAGGTCAAGGGTCAGACCCAGGTCGAATCGGGATGTAATACCCCGTACATACATGTACCAAGTGACAGTGAGTGCGATATGAAGTGGCCAGAGGAGCGTTATGCGCCACTGTATGGGACACACACGCCGTGCGCTCTGTTACTATAGGCGATACTGGTGCGCCTGGCGCGTCTATGCATCGAGTGAGAAAGAGCACTCTCGCTCGTAGCGACTACCGCTGCTGCTGGACACTTACGTAATCGAGAGTGATCTCACATTGTAGGTGGGGACTTGCTATGTGTATACATAGTGCTCGCCCGGTGCTGCGACGTGCGAGAGAGTGTGCACCACCGTGTCGGACGCGCTATTGCCGGACCAAAGGGGGGCTGTCCCCTCCCCCCCCCTTGCCCCTTTTGTGACTCGACCCCTCTACCGCCCCCGACTGCGTGCACCAGAACACCAACGCAACAACGTCACTTCCCTCCTCCCTCCGCCTTACTGGCTGCTACTCTACTTTACTATGCTGGTCTATCCTCTACATATGTACTTGGAAAATATACGTTTATACTATACATATATCTACACAACATGTTGCTGCTGCTGCTGCTGCTGCTGCTGTTACTCTCCTCTAGCCTATTCTCCACAACGTCGCGCCGCGCTCGTTTTATTTTCTCTCCGCGCTGTCCGACAGACCTTGAGAGACAGGCGGTGCGCCGTGCCATTCGGTGGCTAGCATTAACGCCAATCGACACAGTTCCTAGTCCACCGTGGAATTAGCGGAAATGAAAAGTTTATATGAATTTCTGTTTTAATTTTAATTAAAATTGAATAAAATGATTATTATTTAATAATGGAAAACAAAATAAAGTATCTCTTGAAGCAATAAATACACATACATGCGTATGAATTTTAGAAAAATTTCTTCGCGGGTTTATATGGGCTAGTGATAGAAATCTGGGCGACTAATTTTTTGTTTGCGTGGAAATTTTACGGGATATTTACGAATAATATTAGTAATAATTTACTAATATTATTCGTAACCTAATAATTTACTTTTCTAATTAATATAAATTAATTAGTTTATCGATTATTGTTGGATTGTATATTTTTCATTATTTCTAACCAATATAGGTGAAAATCATTTTAAAAATGCAAGTTCTTGTGTGAAAAAATGTTTAACCTCTAATGAATTTAAGTGTTTTTTTTTCTCTGAGTTCCCAGATATTAAAAAAATGAAATATGTAAGTTTCAATGGTCGTGTATTTACTAATTTTACTAGAAATTTACATAGTCGGATGGTATGGGTTTATATTAAAATTTAATGAATGAATTAAATGAATTTAAATTAGTTTGATTAACTGCTATTTTATAATATTTAAATGAAAATAAATCTATTATGATAGTCTTCCTAGGTTTTTATCAAACTATGAAGATGTTTATTACATTGTCTTTGGTTTTTTAAATAAAATATTATAATCTTATAATTTTATAAAATGATTATAATATTTTACAAAATATTATAATCATAGTGATTATAATATTGATTTATGATTTGATATTGTGATTATAATATTGATATATTTATGATTTATTTATTGATTTATGATTATAATATTTTATAAAAATTATAATATATAAAAAAATTATATAATATATTTTATAAAATATTATAATCACTAAGATGTTTTGCTAAAATGAAAGTAATAAATTAAGTCTACATATTTTTTCGTACGAGTCTCTAAACTGGAAATTGGCAAAATCTGATCGGTGATTAATTTTGTTTTTTTTACTCACACGGGTCTGAGATTTTGTGATCGACACATTCGGGCCAAAGAATCATCAAAATTATAGCATTTATAAATATTTCATTTGTTGGCGTTGGAGGAATAAAAAGTTGATAGAGAGGCAAACGTGTGTAAAATAAGTTGATTGATGTACTGAATAATCTGCTAATTGGATATCTTAGTCATGGCCTTAAATTAGGGAACTACCCATAAAATGGAAAAAAAACAAATGTCCAGTTTTTTTTATCTGGTAAGAAAAAAAAGCTCTATATACAATTATTATACATAAAGCCAACTTTACAGTAGGTCTTATATATAAATTACATGTAGATTATATATGGGGCATTCCACCGATTATCGACAGGGTCGCGATCCTCATATTTTTTTTTTTAATGAAAATAAAATTATTTAAAAAAATAAAAGTATTTTATTCTTAGTTGTTATTCCAGACAGCCCTCCATTTTCATTCTAGTCTCAAAAATTTCGTTTTTGGACAAAGAATCTATTATAAAAATTTTGAAAAAAAATATCGAAGTACTTTTGGAGAGATTCAAATTTGGGATATTTATTTTACATTAAAAAAAATCTTCTTTTATTTTTATCTGCTAATCTAGGCCTCGACTCACTCTGGGCCTAGGTTTAAAATTTTTATTTTTGGATACAGAATTTACTGTAAAAAAAAGGAGAAAAAAATCGTCGACGTACTTTTTGAGAAAATCAAATTTTAGGTAATTTAAAAAACACGAATTTTTTTAAAAATCTAAAAAAATCTCTAGTTTTTTTTTTCTATATTGCTTTACAACATCTCAAAAGAAAAAAAAAATGATAATCGGTGGAATACCTCATAAATAGTTTATACAGACTGTATACGTCAGACTATATACCATTTTTTTACTTGGGCGTCGAAAAATCAATGAAACTTTTGCAAGATATATTAATTTCCCCAAGCAAATCGTAGGAGGAAATGAAGAGCAAAATAATCTGAAGGATAGATGGAATAGTCGTGATTATACCTTGCGTTAGAGGTCGTGAGTCACGTTCGTTAATGCACCGTGGAATCTGTTTTATGTTTCATTTTTTTTTGTCTTACTTCTGTCTCCGCCTTCTCTCTCATTCCTGTCTCTTCGTTGTTTTTTTGTCTTAAGCATAACAGCCTCGTGCTTTTATCTTCGTCAGAATATTACCCGTAAACAAGTGCCGTACATTCGTATACGTATTTTCTACGGGGTAAGAGTAATTAGCAGCCTTTTGTTGCCAGGTCATTAGGAAGTTATAACTCTCTTGCGTTATATCTACCACTGCGTATTGTAGAAGCGGTGGTAGAATATTGTACCACTACATTGGCAAAATAATTACGAACGTGAAACTGATGTTTCTACTTTTGCCGTTCGCGCTGCTAAAAAATCTTTATGCTAATATTTTCGACGGATCAACGATGGCTCAGCGAAACGTCATTCGACCGACTATGAACCTGAACAAGTGTATATCCGCACTTGAAACAACAAGGATGCAAAGCAGAACCTTGCACATTGTTTCCTCATTATATTTCGCTTTTTACAAAGCAACCTCTAAGAGAAAGTATGGGAATTGATTTTGGCTTCCTCATAGAGGAAGCTTTGTACAAAGCGAAATATAATGAGGAAGCAATGTGCAATGTTCTGCTTTGCATCCTTGTTTTAAATAAATATAAATAAGCGCACACTCTCGCTTTGTGAAAATATAATAAGGACAAACGGTCCAGAAACTCTCTCGAATAATCTATCTTCTCTGTTTTTTTTTGTAGAACACGATAGAAATCGGTGGTTTCCGAAATTTCATTGGGAAGCAAGGATATGGCTAGTTTATACGACATAAATCGCTACTTTTCGCAATATAGACTGTACAACATCGCTATGAAAATATGTTATCGTTCAACATTTTTGGGCTATATCTGACGTATTTTTCTGTTAGTCATGAATTTGGCACTCATTTGACTCCTAACTCGATATTTGATACCAAAATTCGCATCGCAGAAAAAAAATCAAAAAATTAAAAAAATCAAAATGTCATAAAATGTTAACGTTTCAACCGATCTTAACCAAATTTAATAGGGATTACCGGTGTATGAAAGCTCACGTACATACCAATTTTGAGCTTAATATCTCGAAAATTAAAAGAGTTATCGCGTTAACAGACATTTTTGAAAAAATTCAAAACCGCGTAAAAATTTAATGATCATGGGGATTTTTACAAAAATTGGTATGAACAATGAGAATTGAACCCTCCATCTATGGTGTAAATTTCAGCTCTATATCTCGAGGCATTCCCGAGTTATAACGGTTTATATTTTTTGAGCGTGTAACATACACATGCAGACATTTTTTCTAAATCACTTTTCTCGACGTTTTGGACTATTAGTCCAGACGCCAGAGGGGGTTCTGTGTGCCATTCGAGGTCCGCGAAATATTCTTGATGCAGATGATAGGTTTTGACCTCCTGAACACGAATATATAAGGTGTTTTGCGGAAAACCCGGTCGTTTAGTTATTAATCGCAATTGTTTATTAACAATAGAAATTGTTGTTTTTTTGAACTCGGATATTTTTTTTTGTATAGTCCTGTCAATTCTGAGTCGAAAAGGTCCCGTACAATTTTGCTCTACAATCCATAGATTCGGAGCAATAAATTGTTGAAAGTTGCAATTAGACCAAAATTGCTCTTCTTAACAAATTAGTAACTTCGAAAATATAAGTCGTAAAAAAAAATGAAAAGGAACTAATTTTGCCCAATGAACCGAGGAATATGAAAAAATAAATGCGAACACGAGCAGAACAAAAAATAATTATTTATGAAGAGTCGCGAAACGGTATTTTTCCTCTCATAACATACGCATCGAGCGTCGTTATGAGAGAAAAAATACCGTTTCGCGACTCTTCATAAATAATTATTTTTTGTTTTGCTCGTGTTCGCATTTCTTTTTTCATATCTTTCGGTTCATTGGGCAAAATTAGTTCCTTTTCATTTTTTTTTACGACTTATATTTTCGAAGCTACTAATTTGTTAAGAAGAGCAATTTTGGTCTAATTGCAACTTTCAACAATTTATTGCTCCAAATCTATGGATTGTAGAGCAAAATTGTATGGGACCTTTTCGTCTCAGAATTGACAGGACTATACAAAAAAAATATCCGAGTTCAAAAACACAACAATTTCTATTGTTAATAAACAATTGCGATTAATAACTAAACGACCGGGTTTTCCGCAAAACACCTTATATATTCGTGTTCAGGAGGTCAAAACCTATCATCTGCATCAAGAATATTTCGCGGACCTCGAATGGCACACAGAACCCCCTCTGGCGTCTGGACTATATTCTGAGTGTACTGACATGAAAATCTCGAAAAAAAAAAAAAATTTCACGAAAACAACGCTTCCTCTATGAGGAATCAAAAATCATGCAGCTACGAAGCGTGAGACTTTCTTTATTTCTTTCGCTTTTTGTCGCTCTAAATTCTGTTGGCCGACGCGTCACGCCACAAAATTTGGTATTTGGGTCGTGGGTCTAACGCTCTGATCGTATGCTAACGCTTGGCGCAACGAGAGCCAAGTATTATATTGGCCTGCAACGAGCCCGGCCGCTTTGAGAAGAGGGAGAAATTGCGTCCTAGTGATGCACGACCTGCACTCACTTTGTTTGACGCTGAAAAGCCTCGAACGAGAGCAAAGATACGTGCTATCGCGGAGAAAACACACTGAGAGAAAAATCTGGTAATTAAAAAAAAATATAGTTAGACCGACGATAATCTAACTATAAACTATAATTCCCAGGAGGA
Organism: Ephialtes manifestator; assembly: GCA_963970395.1. Lineage (NCBI taxonomy): Eukaryota > Metazoa > Arthropoda > Insecta > Hymenoptera > Ichneumonidae > Ephialtes > Ephialtes manifestator. The sequence goes on from OZ019971.1 coordinate 4,502,124, forward strand.
ACGTCTATATTTTATGGTTATAACAAATATAAGAAAATAATTGGATGATTTTTTCATTATAAATAATTATATTTATAAAATGTAATTAATATAAAAAGACATTAATATAATTCCCAGAAGGAACGTCTCTATTTTATGGTTGTAGCAAATATAAGAAAATAATTGGATGATTTTTTCATTATAAATAATTATATTTATAATGTATAATTAATATCATTAATATAAAAAGACATTAATATAATTCCCGGAAGGAACGTCTATATTTTATGGTTACAACAAATATAAGAAAATAATTGGACGATTTTTTCATTATAAATAATTATATTTATAAAATATAATTAATATAATTAATATAAAAAGACATTAATATAATTCCCAGAAGGGACGTCTCTATTTTATGGTTATAGCAAATATAATTATAGTAGCAATCAACAAAATAATAATAGTTTCAAATATGCCGTTTCGTTGCATATACGATTTCAAAGTTTGTTTCCAATAACCTTGCAAGTGTCGTTTATTGAATCATATATTATCATCGCTTCACCATAAAACATTGCAAGCCTTCCTATATTCGTTTTATCATGTGAAATCGTTAAATCAACGATATGCTGTTCTCTTAGTGCACGTTGCTACTCTTTTAATTAACAACTTCGTTAGCCAATTTCTATCGTATTTGTTATCGTGACAGTTTAAAAAACGAATAAAAATTCTGTAGCGATATCTCAATTATTTCTAGTGGGAAAAAATACTTGCAAAGTTGGAAATCGTTCGGTTAGTCAGAAATGCTGTAATTCGCAATGACTACATTGAAATTGCTGTACTTCGTAATGAGTAAATTGAAATTTTTGTACTTTTAATGATAAAACTTGTCCACAGAATTTCTTAGCTCATTTTTGAAATTTTTTTTGTCATTATGGCAGTTTAGAAAATGAATACAAATTCTGTAGTGATATCTCAATTATTTTTATTAGAGAAAAATACTTAGAAATGTGGAAATCTTTCGATTATTTAGAATTCCTATACTTGGTAATCATTAAATAAAATATTTGTACTTTTAACAATAAAAATTGTCCACAGAATTTTTTTGTTGGTTTTAGAAAAAAATCTGCGATTGTGGTAAATTATTTTTATTGGGGAAAAATACTTAGAAACTTGGAAAGCGTTTGGTTAGCTAGAATTGCTGGATACCGAGTAATGAGTAAATTGAAATTTTTGTACTTTTAACAATAAAAATTGGCCACAAAACTTTTTTGTTGATTTTTTTAAAAAATGCTGTCATTGTGGTAATATAGAAGACGAATAAAAATTTTGTAGCGATATTTCAATTACTTTTATTGGGGAAAAATACTTAGAAACTTGGAAATCTTTCGATTATTTAGAATTCCTATACTTGGTAATGATTAAATTAAAATTTTTGTACTTTTAAAAACACAAATTGGCCACAGAATTTTTTTGTTGGTTTTAGACAAATTTCTGTCATTGTGGTAATTTAGAAGACGAATAAACATTTTGTAGCGATATTTCAATTATTTCTATTGGGGAAAAATATTTAGAAATTTGAAAATCGTTCGGTTATTTAGAATTCTTATACCTCGTAATGACAGAATTGAAATTTTTATACTTTTAACAATAAAAATTATCCACAAGTGATCACCAAATTTTTTTGTTGATTTTAGAAAAATTTCGGTCAATTTGGTAAATGAAAATTTGATCTAATTTGTGGTTCAACAAATAATTTCTTCAATATATATATTTTTTTTTTTGCAAAACTTGAAATGCATCAGCATTATTATTCTGTTGAATTAAGAAAAAGTTTATCTCGTCAATTGTTGACAAAATTCTTATGTTTCATGTACAAAAAATTTCAATTTATTTTTTACGCTGCATTTTTAGATTCTTGGGGTGACATTTCTAAAAATTTGTTTTGAGTTAGGGAAAAAAGGATTCGATTACGATTGTGAAATAAATTCTGAAATGAAATTTTGAAAAAAAAATCTACGATTGTTATTTAATAGTACCGACAAATGTAATTAATTTAATTTCCACAATACAGAAAATATTGTTTATACCAATAACGACTCTTATCGGATTTCCGTGTCAAACTTGCTATTCATGACACAATAAAAATGCGTAACACCGTCTAGAAAAATTGAAGTCTTGAACCCAAAGTTGAACCCTTTATCGAAAGTTGCTTCATAGGAAGTTCAATATTCATAGCACTGACTTTTGACAAAAGTGTCAAGGACGTTCTTGTGAATTTCTTTTCTGATTATGATGGTGAATTAAGAATTCAATGCGACTGTAATACAGTCAGAAGTGTTAATTAATAGCTTGTATGACGCATGGAATATATTTTTAAGCTCATGAATAAATCAAACATTTCAAATTCCTATGTCATCAGTACATCAGCTAAGTTCGATATTTTTCACTTTTTGGTCCAATAAAAAGAAAAATGATAGACACGAGTTTTCATTTAAAAAGAAGCGGTGGATTTAAAAAAAAAACTTTTGGTATAATCTTTGCTTAAGCCACGTGTATTACAAGTTGAAAAGTTTGCTAATGCTAACGACTAAGCCCGAGAAAAGCCCAAGAGAAAAAGAACCGACAAGCACACGGAGAAAACGTTTTTTCTTGGGCCAGCAAATCTTTTGTTATTATAATGATGGAATACGTTTTTTATTGCTGTCGTATCAAAAATGATTTGAAAGCTTAGAAAAAAAAATTGTTAATTTAACAAGAAGATTTGTAAGATCAACCAATTTTTTACTTAGACTAGCAAATAACATAATATTACCATCATTTTTACAAAAGATTTAGCTGGCCAAGGAAAATCATTTTCTCCGTGCAGATTTACACTGTTAGAAATTTTTGTATGAAAATTAATATAAAGTATTGGAAGTTTTTTTGCGGATACGCGTATATTAAATTTAATACACAAATGTTAATTAAAATACAAATAAATTGTTGAAAATTGATATACAGTATACTAAATACTTCATAAAACTTGTGTTTATAATATAATTATTGGAATTTTACGACATATCTGTATATTAAATGAAATTTAATAATGAAATTTAATAATTAAATGAAATTAAATGAAATTTAATATACTGTATCTGAAAAAGAACTTTTCAAAATATTTTTAACAGTACACTGATAAAAATATTTAAAAAATTAATATATGTTTTGTTCATTTGCATTAAATTTCATTAAATACTAAATTAATATCTTAATAAAATATTGAATATTAATTAGATATTAAATTTCATTTAATATACAGATGTTGTCAAATTCTGATAATTATATTATAAACAGAACTTTTATAAAGTATTTAGTATACTGTTTATTAATTTCACAACAATTTTTTTTTTAAATTTAATATTACGCGTATCCGTAAAAAAAATTTCCAATGCTTTATATTAATTTTCATTGAAAAATTTCTAACAGTGTGGCAACAACACTGAGGCGGATAAGTAAGTTTGCTCGACGACTAGCAAGCAGGATAGGAGCAGTACAACCGATAGATGAAAGTGAAAGGGAAGGTAGAAAGGGCTGGTACATTGCTGCTGCTCTACACTCCACGTTTCTCGCCACGCTCTTTGCTGCTGCTACTTTGCTCGTTCGTTCGTTCGTTCGTTCGTTCGTTCGTTCGCTGTACCGGCCAGTTTTCACTGCCTTTTCTATACACTACACTGTTAGAAAAGACTGGAAGTTTGTATCGATAAACTCGTCATCGAAATTTAATATACAATTTTGGTATAAAATTTATGCACTTTTCTAGTAAAATTAAAACAAATTATTACACTGAGAGAAAATTATGGTATTAGCAACTATAAAGTGACAACTATACATTTTTAGTTCGTCCGACCCAATTTTTAAGAGTTGCCACAACTATCAAGTAGTCACTATAACTATTTTCATATTTACTGTAACTATGAAAATAGTTGCATGGACTAAAAATTAATAGTTGTCATTTTATAGTTGACTGTACAACTACGATTTCTCTCAGTGTAAAATTCAAGTAATTTTACTGTAAAATTAAAGTAAATTGTTGAATTTGCTATACCATACATTAATTTTACATTACACTTGTATATTAAGCGATCTTTCCAGTGTGAAAAAAAAATCGATTTTTTTTCGCCTTATCCATTAGTATATACGGTCAAAAACATCCTCTCAAATTTTTAAAGCGAAAATCGAAATACTTCACTGGCATACTTTATTAGTCGTAAATACACAATTTAGGTATATGAAATTTCTACACTCGAAACTTTAAACGCGTTTTTCTCGAAACGACATTTTTCAAAACGGTGGACATTCTCAAGGGAACAGTTTTCAAGCGATCGTTTTCAAATTTTAGGAGAACATTCTTCACGCTACTCTCTATCGTGCTATGGAAGCTTTTTATTTTTTTTTTAATCTTCCCATTTTTGTAAAAGAAAAACTGTCGAAAAACCGGCTAAAATCGGTACTTTTTGTTCAAAACGCCGCCATTTTGTCAATTTTGATTTAAAAAAAGCCTCCATAGCGCGATAGCCAATCGCATACTAATTAATAATCCTTCGGGGTTTTTTTTAGGTCAAATTTGTGACCCCTAGGATGTCCACCATGAGACTATCTTTTTTATCAACATTATTTTCAACAATTAAAAAAAAATATTTAAACAATAAAAATCGTCTTACAAAAAATCATTTTTTGTCATTCATGATTATCTTAATGTGTCATAAAAATTTCAGATTGATCGGTGTATAGTAACCGTCCGAAAAAAAATCGTGAAAATAGGCTATTTTTTGGGCCGTCACACTGGAAAGATCCCTCAAATTTAACATACTAGTTTTTGCATAAAAACTTCCGATAAAATTACATTAAATTTCAAGTAGATTTTTTTTACAGTGTATATGTACATACACTGAGCGAAATTGAGATAGTCCTGATAACTATTCAATGATAATTATATTTTATTAGTCCAGGTGACTATTTTCGTAGTTACATTAATAGTAACGTAGTTAATGTAACTACAAAAATATTCACCTCGACTAATAAAATATAATTATCACTGATTAGTTGCCAGTACCATCTTAATTTCTCTCAGTGTACGTACACCTCTATATAAAGTAAATATAGTTTATAGCTATAGTTTTAATGACTGGACCGTAAATCTTAAAAAAAGAAAGGAAAAAAAGTGACCTTCGCCTACATTCAATTTTGTATTACATTTTTAATACCGACTTTTATAGCCGATCGATATTCGAATGTTTAAATAAAACAATATATTTATTAAACACGCAAAATTTCATCATTTTTAAAATAACTAAAATGTAACGTTATTTGCCTATAACGTGGGAGTAGAAAATTCAGGTATGCCGGAAAAGGGGACGACAGGGAAAAGGGTTGTACGAACGTAAACTTAATTACCCCAATTCACCGTTTTCGGGCGTTGGAGATATAATGCAAATTTTAGGTGCAACAGGTAATTTACCTGAGGCAAGGGACTGCAGTTTAGTGTATATGAATACCTGAGGGGATCCCGGAGGTCGTTGAATTTGCGCGTGGCGTCCAGCAAACTGCTGGACCCATCAAACGACGACTCGTCGCGTGCCAAACTGTTGAAATATTTACGAACTCTCGAACGGACGCGCGCGCCTGTCGAGCAATCAACTTAAGGGTTAGAAGGGACGCGAAAGCGAAAGTTTACGACTCGTGGCTATACATACTTCATTGAAATTTTTTTCGTCCCAATTTCACGGTAATACTTTCGTTGTAATAAAGTGATTAAAAATATTTTATGTACACAAATTTTATTACAAATAAATTCATTTTATACACTATTTAAATAACACAATATAATAATACAAAAATATTTAAATATACTGTTAGAAATTTTTGTATGAAAATTAATATAAAGTATTGGAAGTTTTTTTGCGGGTACGCGTATATTAAATTTAATACACAAATATTAATTAATATACAAAAAAATTGTTGTAAAATTAATGTACAGTATACTAAATACTTCATAAAACTTGTGTTTATAATATAATTACTGGAATTTTAGATATGTCTATCTGTATATTAAATGAAATTTAATATGTATATTATGTATTTTATATTATGTCTAATTTAATATGTATATTAAATGAAATTTAATATACATATTAATTTAATTTATATTAATATACATATTAATTTAATATACATATACATAATTAAATGAAATTTAATATACTGTATCTGAAAAAGAACTTCCAATACATATATTAATTTTCAAAATATTTTTAACAGTGTATAACTTTTGTTTTGTTTTTGAGAGAAATTCATACATATACGAAATGTGATTAATTAATGATAATTGTATCGGTGAAATGTTTTATTAGTACGAGATTTTTTGTCATTGAATATTTCATAATTTAATAAATTACCGATTTGTTGTTTTTTTTTTTGTGATAAAGTGATTAAAAATATCTTCTGAACCAAATTTCTCGTACTGACTATTTATTTACAAATAGGAAAATTTGATATTCCATATTTAAATAAAACAATGTTATACAAAAATCGAATTTTTCTTTTTTCTTTCAGAGAAATTCACGAATTTATCAAATGGATTTAATTAAAATGCTCTTAAATAATAAAAATGTTATTTATATCGGCAAAATTCCTTATTGATAGCTGACGAGATTTTTCTCTCGGTGAATATTTCATAATTTAATTAATTACCGACCTGTTGCTTAGTTGTAATAAAGTGATGAAAAATATATTCTGTACACAAATTCTAGCTATATTCTAAATTCTACTGATATTTATTTGGAAATAGGAAAATGTTATAAAAATATAATTTTTGTTTTATTTTTCAGAGAAATTCACGAATTTATGAAATTGATTTAATTAAAATGCTCTTAACTAATAAAAATGTTAATTATATCGGCAAAATTCTTTATTGATAGCTGACGAGATTTTTCTCTCAGTGAATTTTTCATAATTTAACTAATTACCGACCTGTTGCTTTAGTTGTAATAATGTGATTAAAAATATTTTCTGTACACAAATTCTAGTTATATTCTAAATTCTACTGATATTTATTTGGAAATAAGAAAATTTTACAATAATATAAAAATATAATTTTTGTTTTATTATTCAGAGAAATTCGCGAATTTATCAAATGGATTTAATTAAAATGCTCTTAACTAATAAAAATGTTAATTACATCGGCAAAATTCTTTATTGACAGTTGACAAGATTTTTCTCTCAGTGAATTTTTCATAATTTAACTAATTACCGACCTGTTGCTTTAGTTGTAGTAATGTGATTAAAAATATTTTCTGTACACAAATTCTAGTGATATTTATTTGGAAATAGGAAAATTTGACAAAAATATAAAAATATAATTTTTGTTTTACTTTTCAGAGAATTTCGCGAATTCACCAAATGGATTTAATTAAAATGCTCTTAACTAATAAAAATGTTAATTACATCGGCAAAATTCTTTATTGATAGCTGACGAGATTTTTCTCTCAGTGAATATTTCATAATTTAATTAATTACCGACCTGTTGCTTCGCCTGCATAATACGAAAAGTGCACGTTGCACTTTCTCACTCGACGTTTATTATTAAAGCCCCCTTAAATAACCCTCGTCGGTGCAATGGAAAATAGTGAGTGCATGCCGAGAGGAAATAAGAGTAGAGGCGTAGAGAGCCCGAGGCTGATACGTAGTGCAATAGCCAAGTTGAGAACACGATGTACATAAATGTGAAAGAGAGTGAGAGAAGTTGCAATTAAAGTGCTAAAAGCTGGTTCGCGCCAAGGATCTCGCTGACGCGGTGTTTCCCGAGTCTCTGGGATTCGCCGGAGCGTACCTCCGCTTCTGATTAGCTTCCTCTTTTCCCACATCATCCGCCGCTCTCCCTTACATCCCATTCCTTCGGTACCTCTTTCTTTTCTTTTCTTTTCTTTTCTAGCCGGTTGAGCTGCGTTCTTCTCATTTTTTCTTTTCTTTTTTCTCCTTTTATTTTACACGGTCTTCCTTCATAATACCACGCGAGAATAATATGTGAGAATCCCCGCAATACGGAACATCCTAACGCGAGAAAAACATTTGTGCAAAAATCTCATTGGAATCAAATAGTAAAGACAATCCGATAAATCGGGATATTCAATAATATTACCATGAAGATTTGTAGGAATTTAATATTTTTTGCCTCTATTAGAAAGTTTGCACATCATATTATAATCACTGCAAGTTATTATTATAAAAACATAATTACAAAGCCAATTGGAACGTTAATTTTATTTCATAAATATTTAGGGATTTACAATTCTATTGCTGACAACTATTAAGAATATCAATTGTTTTCCGTTCAAGACATCATCCGCTCTCCTTTACATCCTATTCTTTCGTACCTCTTTCTTTTCTTTTCTTTTCTAGCAAAAATCCAATTCGAATTAAGTAGTAAAGAATTAAAATTGATTTAAGTGGTAAAGAATTGGAATTAAGTGGTATTCCTGGCCAATAGAGTTAGGCATATTCGAAACTTTTTTTCATTCTTTCGAATCTCTTTTTATTCATGAATAATAAAGATATTTTATTCATTATTAATTTTAGAATGAATATTGGACCGATCTCTATTCATTGTTGAAAAAAAAAGTGATTTAAGTCCCTATTATTTTAAGAAATAAAGTGTGCAGAACAGTTTGTTTTGCAATTACGTTTTTTGAATGATAACCAGTAGCGAATATAGACGTATATGTGAACTTTTGAATACCTGTAAAAAAACCTCATTTTCAATTAAATCATTGATCAGGCAATATAGGGAAAAAAAATAGTTCGAAAGAGGGTGGACGTCATTGAAAAATGGTAACTTGAAGAAAAAAAAAATGTGCACATTTTTTGGGTGCAATTCGAAAAATTCGTAAATTTTTATTTTTGAAAGTACTTTAAAAAAATTGGAATTCTGGCTTTTTAAAAGTTATGATACTATTTAGGATTGCCGATATATCACGGATTAAAAAATAATAATGCTAATAGCATTGGATACACTCAAGATCTTAAAACCAGGACTTTTTACAAAATTTGTATATAGTAACGTTCAATATCACGGAATCACAGAATTTTCTGAGCACTTTGAAAATTCGAGTGGTTGAGTTGGAATGACCCATAGACAGTCTGTATAAACTCTATATACAATGTATATATGAGACTAACTGTGAAGTTGGTTCATAAATTGTATATATATGCCCAATTCTATGGTTAAAACTATATATTTTTTGTATATAGTGACTGGATATGTCCAATTACATATATAGGATTATATATCATTTTTAGTACTTGGGAAGGTGTGGAGGTCCATGAGGTTGCACCGCGATCTTGATAACAGCGCGTGTGTCGAGTGGCGCTAATTATATGTGGCCCCCGCGTTAATTAATCGTCCTCCTTAACGTTCTCTCTCCCAGGTGATCACCGACTGTGCAGTCACGAGCGACCGATCGATTTCCGTGGCAAACCGATTTGTTAATTAGTTATTCACCCGAAGACCCGTTGGCGAGTAGTCGTGCAACGTGAGATCCGCACAAGGATTGTAAAGGAATGAGTGGCGCATGGCGCTCGTGATCGAACAGGTGCTTCATCACACTACCATTCACCATGTATTCCACCGTTGAATATTCCAATAAACTACTCGACAATTCAAGATCAACATAAGATTCGAAAATGGGCAATTTAATTTACTGTATAACTAAATGTGGAATTATATTTTATTCTATCGATTGTGGGATTTATTAAGGGGAGGGAGTTACGTAAAAAAGAATTCATTTTTGAAATTCAATATCATCCAAATCCTACACCGAGAGAAAAGATTTCATTGACGCCAAAGAAATGGGTAGATTGATTTTTTTTTCATTGATTTCAATGAAATAGTGCATTTGAATTTCATTGCCTGTAAATAAAGATTTACTTAGTGAGCATATAATAAAGAAAAAGTTTTATTGTTTTAAAGAGACGTTTTCATTGGTTCGAAGAAATGTTTTCATTGATCTCTCTCGCGCACCTAACCTCACTTTTTTGTTTTTCGGTTCTCTCGAACGAACGGCTTTGAGTTTCGAGGAGCCAGAAGCTTAGCCTATCCCAGACAACACGAAATGGCCCATTTGTAGAAAACTATCGCTCTACTCCTGACCGTCCATTTATAAGCTTACGATGTCCAAAAAAGCATTCGTTGTTGCAGGCTAGTATTAGAACAATAGTAGAGCCCAATATTAGAGTACTCTAAACTGTCAAGTCTCAATCACCTACAAGCGACCTAGTGCTAGGCAGCATGTAGGGAGCATTATGTGGTATACATTTATATCGCATTATGTGAACTTAAGTTAACTTTCACTTCATTATAAATAATATTACAATTAATTATTAATTTCAGGGCATTATATAGTAATATTAACAATAATATTCTATTAATATTGCAAAAAAAAAAAAAAACGAATCGTCTTCGGTGACGACTTTTCCTAACACTATTCGAGAAGTGATGCACGCAGGATTTGAACTCAAGACCTACGGGACCTACCTATTTACCTAACTACCTAACCGAGTACGCTAACCACTAGACCAAACTGACTATGTGGATATCTCATACTGTAATTCCATAATAGTTCATTTTACGATAACAGTATAAGGGCGTGATGTGAGAGGGTGATATATGAACCAATATTCTAAGGTGATTCTGTCAAAAACTTCGAATTGAAAATGGCCAACCTTATAAGACATCTGTCTGGCACACAAGTGACTTGAACTCAAAACTCGTAAAATCAAAATGGCGGATTTAATTATGCCGGGCGAAAAAGCAAAAACAGACATGATTTAGATAAAATTTATTAATTGGGGTTTTTCGAGGTCGCTGGTTACGAAATTGATTTAAAAACATAAAAAACCAAATGGGGGATTCTGTGCGGCGGATCAAAATGCAAAAAATGAGTTGATTTGCATGAAACTCGATGTTCAGAGGTTTTTAAACTGGCGCAGACTAGTCGCTGCCAGTTCGGATGAAATCTTGAGAATATGATAAACATATTCTAGAGTAAAAATATATATCTAAATGATACCAATAGCTAGCGTCATTACATGTAGGAATATACATGTCGACAAATACTAGAAATCATTAGTATACTAGCAGTGGGTTTGATTTTCTAGTACTAAAATGAGTTCTTATTGGAACCTCATCTGCGCAACGAAAATTTTGCTGCTCTACGTAGCGATCTACAAGTAACCTAGTTGTAGACGACTTTTAGTAGTTCACGGATATATTGCATAATGGAACCTACGCACACATGCAACACTAGTTATTGACAGCTAATAGTGCGCTAGTCCTAGGTCACTTAATGGAAACCTTAGGTTTGTTCGTCTACAATAAGGATAGCACTGCAGACTTCTATACCTAGATAACAAGAAGGCCGCAAATAGTACATATTTCTTGATTATCATTTTCATGCATCCTAATAGGGAGCATTTCGTACGCTACAATGAAACATTTATGAAGTACACCCATTTGGGACCTAGTCATATGCTTCTATATGACCGCTACACTAAAAGTTTCCATCTTCGTGTTGTCTGGGTATTTTTGCCGTACTTTCTTACATACTCGCAAAATTTGAGCTTTATCTGCCGCGTACTTCAGGAAAAAATAGATTTCGAAATTTTGAGCTGGTAAGAAGAAGGTTTCATTGAATTAGAGACGATATCTTTGAAATCAATGAAAAAGGTTAATTGGTTTAAAGAAATGTTAAAAGAAATGTTAAAGAAATGTTGAAGAAAAAAATTAATTTTTGAAATTCAATATCATCCAAATCCTACACCGAGAGAAAAGATTTCATTGACGCCAAAGAAATGGGTAGATTGATTTTTTTTTTCATTGATTTCAATGAAATAGTGCATTTGAATTTCATTGCCTGTAAATAAAGATTTACTTAGTGAGCATATAATAAAGAAACAGTTTTATTGTTTTAAAGAGACGTTTTCATTGGTTCGAAGAAATGTTTTCATTGATCTCTCTCGCGCACCTAACCTCACTTTTTTGTTTTTCGGTTCTCTCGAACGAACGGCTTTGAGTTTCGAGGAGCCAGAAGCTTAGCCTATTTTTGCCGTACTTTCTTACATACTCACAAAGTTTGAGCTTTATCTGCCGCGTACTTCAGGAAAAAATAGATTTCGAAATTTTGAGCTGGTAAGAAGAAGGTTTCATTGAATTAGAGACGATATCTTTGAAATCAATGAAAAAGGTTAATTGGTTTAAAGAAATGTTTCTTCGAATCAATGTCACTACTTTTAATTGAGTTTGAGATCATTCAAAGAAAAGATAGTATTGAAATTCAAGTATTTCATTTCATTGGCAAAGATTTCTGTGAATCAATGAAACTTTTTCTCTCGGTGTATTGCATATAAAAATGCCCAACGCACTATAATGTTGGTACTCGATGAAAGGATTTTTTACTGTCGTCTGACTTGCATATGCTTTTCAATATTATCTTAAGCAAAGTTCTTAGGTTTTCCATTCTGCGCATGATTCAGATCAAACTACTAGGCAGATTGGAATGGTTGACGTCTCATTTTCTTCTTCATGAAAAGATACACCGGCTAAATGGAGCAAATGTTAATAAAATGTTATATTTTTTAAGTGACACAATTATTAATAAATACATTTTATGTTTTTTTTTAAATCAGTGATTAACTTTGCTTTCAGAATGAAAAAAAATAGTTTGCTCCATTTAGCCGGTGTATCTTTTCATGAAGAAGAAAATGAGACGTCAACCATTCCAATCTGCCTAGTAGCTTGATCTGAATCATGGGGAGAATGGAAAACCTAAGAAGTTTGCTTAAGATAATATTGAAAAGCATATGCAAGTCAGACGACGGTAAAAAATCCTTTCATCGAGCACCAACAATGTAGTGCATTGGACATTTTTATATGCAATAGGATTTCGATGATATTGAATTTTCAACATCATTTTTTTTTACCTGACTCCCTCCCCTTAAGATTATTAATTCGCTTAGAGCAAAATATGATATCGGTAAGTAAAAAGTGACAAATATTAGTTTTTATTTTGTACGCGGTTGTTTTTTATAGTTACAATAATTAATTTTGTAAATCAACGTAAGACTCAAAAATGGGCAATTTAATTTACTGTATAACTAATTGTTGAATTATATTTTATTCTACCGATTGTGGGATTTCTTGAGATTATATTAATTCGCTCAAAGAAAAATCTGACATCGGTAAATAAAAAATTAGAAATATTAGTTTTTATTATATGCGGTTGTTTTTTATAGTTACAATAATAATTTTGTAAATCTGACGATATTTATAATTATTATTTATTCATTGAATTATTTTCAATGGTAAAATGATCGCATGATTTAAAAATAATTGATAGTTGTCATGTTATATTCGGAATACCACGATTTCTCTAAGTCACTTTCATAAATTTTTATTTTTATTTTTTATATCAGAAACGAAAGAAAAAAAATACAGTTTTTTAAATATATTTTTCAAGATTTTCGATCTGATCGTGGTTTAATGTCACGTGCTCGGCGACTTATTTATATACTATAATAATAATTAAAGATAGATGTAATCTGTGACGTTATTGACGCCTGATGTTTGCACGCGCAATAATAATATTGTATTAATCCCACATGTACACACCAGACATTCTTTAACGAGCTGGGAGAGCCTGGTAGAAGAAAAAAAAATATATATATATATATCTATATATATATGGCGGATTCCAAGTCAATTCGATGAACGTCTGATCTTTTATATTTATAATTTTACTGACTTGTACCACCCACACATTTTTTAAATATCTTGCCGTCAGGTAATGTCAATGTTAAAAGAAAAAAAAAATTCATAACAAAAAAATTAAAGTGGCATTCTTTGGATTTCCCTTTTTCTGATGATTTCAATGAAAAAAGACGTTAGGCGTCTTATAGAAATTTTTATTCTTGGTAAATTGTGGAATATATACTTTTTTTTCACATTTTTAATGATCACTAAAACTATATGTTGAATTTTAAAAAGAAAATATTATTTTTGCCATATTTATATAACACAATTAATAATTAAATCACTCAATTATCAAAAAAAAAAAAAAAAAAAAAAAAAAAAAAAAAAAAAAAAAAATAATTCTTTTCAAATTGAACATTTAGTTTCAGTTTGCATTGAAATATGGAAGAAAAGTTTATTCGCCAATTTACCGAGAATAAATCCCTTTTCTAAGATTATATACCAACTAAGACTATATAATATCCAATTTTTCGAAAAAAGGAACATCAAAGGATTTTTCGATTTTTTTTTTTAAGATTAAAATTTAAAAAAATCATAATTTTCAAGACTAACAAAAATTAAAAAAATTTTAGATTAAACAAAAATTAAAAAATTTTAGACTAAAAATATTTCCAAATTATTAAGATTTACAAAAAAAATAAAAAAATTTAAGATTCCAATAAATTCCAAATTTGAGAGATAAAAAAATTAATTCTTGTCCGTTTTTGAGATGATCCAAGCCAGTAAAATAGAAATAAGTCCAATTAAATATATAAAAATTCCAAATTACTAAGATTTAAAAAAAAAAAAAAAAAAAAATGTTTAATATTTCAAAAAATTCCAAATTTTAGAGAAAAAGAATTTAATTCTTGTCCATCTTTGGGGTGGTCCAAGCCAGGAAAATATAAATAATTTCAATTAAATAAGGCCCGGACGTTCATCAAATTGACTTGGAATCCCCCATACATATATACATAGATATATATAGACAGCCGCGCGGATTCACTTAGTCACGCAAGAGTGTGTTATGTAGTATCAAGAAGTTTATCGCGAGATATATCAGTTATGGAGAGGAGAAACCCCTTCCTCAAAATCCCTTCCCCCCCTCGCCGCTTTAACCCCCTCCACCGGTCCACCTCTCTTCCTCCTCGCGAAGATAATAACACGACGATGAATGCGAAATGTGACGGAGTCGTTCTCGGGCGCCTTTCGACGTGCTCGCGCGCGACCTTGACGGAAGATCACTTTTCCTTTACGATCGACGGGAGTCCACGCGCACTCCCCGCCGCATTACCCGCAACTTAACTGCTGTTGCAACTCCCTCTTTGCTGCAAGTGACGAGAGACTCGATCTTTTACTCGCGACTGAAGCTTCTCTCAATCGATCGACTGATATCTTCTTCATTCACGTTCAATATTATTATAGCAAAATCAGTAATGATAATATCGATGATTAATCGATATTTTGACTCACAATCGGGCACGTGGATCGATAAATTAACACGTATACATCAGTTTGGAAATACGTACGTCTTGGAAGATCTTATTAACTCAGTTTATAATACTTCGCTGAATCGCAGCGTTTAAGAAGAAATTGATGTATCTATTCACAGGTAAAATACGAAAAACATTTTTGTCATTTTTTGTTGGTATTATAATTGAGGAAATTATGGTAGAGTTTGCAAATGTAAGTGATATTTATTAATTATTCACCAAAGCGATAAATTCATAGTTAAATTTACTTTTTTTACATAGATCGTTTTGATTTTTTTTTATTTTTATAATTTTTTTAGGCAAAATACTAAAAATGTTTTTGTTATTTTTTGTTGGAATTATAATTGAGGAAATTATGGTAGAGTTTGCAAATGTAAGTGATGTTTATTAATTATTGACCAATGCGATAAATTCATAGTTAAATTTACTTTTTTTACATAGATCGTTTTGATTTTTTTTTATTTTTATAATTTTTTTAGGCAAAATACTAAAAATGTTTTTGTTATTTTTTGTTGGAATTATAATTGAGGAAATTATGGTAGAGTTTTCAAATGTAAGTGATATCTATTAATTACTGACCAATGCCATAAATTGAATTTAATTTTTTTACATAGACCGTTTTGATTTTTTTTTATTTTTGTAATTTTTTTAGGCAAAATACTAAAAATGTTTTTGTCTTTTTTTGTTGGAATTTTAATTGAGGAAATTATGGTAGAGTTGGCAAATGTAAGTGATATCTGTTAATTATTGGTCAACGCGATAAATTCATAGTTAAATTAACATTTTTTACATAGACAATTTTGTTATATATATATTTATTTATTTATGTTTTATTTATAATATTGTAGAAGATAAATTTTGTAACCATGATATTTTTTAATAGAATATTCAACGAGCGATTTCAACAGTACAGCGAAAGAAAAAAAAAGCGGTGATACCGCATTTCTTACTTTTATCGAGGTCCTCAAAACTTTACTTTTCGTAAGACGTCAAAACGTTTCCGCGGCTCTTGATATAATTGACTGTTTTTTTAAAGCTATTATTTATAGTTATCAATACTGGATATAATTTCAGTTTTTGATTAATTAAATAGATTTAGTCACACTTATTTGCTCATTAATTATTTTCTGACAATTTACACGAAGAGAATTTTGCAGTTTACTCAAAAAAATCATGACACTTGAATTATTAAAACATATTACGTATTATTTATTAATTATTAATCCATCTAAGTATTTTTATTATCGGTCTATTTAATTTCTACAGTAATTAACTTTCATCAATTATAACTACTAATTACTTGAAGTAACTATAAAAAAAAAATTCCCAGACCTACGACAATTTCTCCGAGTGTATCAGCTTTTTCTGTACTGCACTTTGCTAATTATTTTTAACCAGCCCTTTTTATATTCTCGACCTACATAAACGTATAAAGAAATATCTTTCAACGATTTTCACCAATCAACCAATTAATTGAAAACAAGCCCGTTATCATTATGATAAAGGGCTTTTTGTAACAAATTAATTATTATATTCATAATCGAATCTCTATCGTGTCTCTATATATTCTATTCAGAAGTTGATAAAAAAAATGATGTATAATCCAATTGAATTTTCGCCATATTTTCGCAGCAAAGTCTCGACTTCCTCTTTACATTTGACTACCGAATCGTCTCGAGTCCAATCAACCATTAAATAATTGAAAAAAATATGGAACCCTTTAACATGATAAGAGATTTCTACGTAACAAATTAATTATTATATTCAGAATCGAAACCTTATCGTGTCTCTACATATTCTATTCAGAAATTGATAAAAAAAATTATCTATAATCCAATTGAATTTTTGCAGTATGTTCCCAGCAAAGTCTTGACCTCCTTTTCACATTTGACTACCGAATCGTCTCGAGTCCAATCAACCATTAAATAATTGAAAAAAATATTGAACCTTTCAACATGATAAGAGGTTTCTACGTAACAAATTAATTATTATATTCAGAATCGAATCCTTATCGTGTCTCTACATATTCTATTCAGAAATTGATAAAAAAATTATCTATAATCCAATTGAATTTTCGCAGTATTTTCCCAGCAAAGTCTCGACCTCCTTTTCACATTAGACTACCGAATCGTCTCGAGTCCAATCAACCATTAAATAATTGAAAAAAATATGGAACCCTTTAACATGATAAGAGATTTCTACGTAACAAATTAATTATTATATTCAGAATCGAATCCGTATCGTGTCTCTACATATTCTATTCAGAAGTTGATAAAAAAATTATGTATAATCCAATTGAATTTTCGCAGTATTTTCCCAGCAAAGTCTCGACCTCCTTTTCACATTTGACTAGCGAGTCCAAAAAACCATTAATTAATTGAAAAAAAAAGATAGAATCCTTCAACATGACAAGAATTAATTATTATATTCAGAATAGAACCTCTATCTTCTACATATTCTATTCAGAAATTGATTTTTAAAAAATGACGTATAATTCGATCGATCTTTTCCCCCAATTGAATTTTCGTCGTATTTTCCCAGCAAAGTCTCGACCTCCTTTTCACATTTGACTAGCGAGTCCAAAAAACCATTAATTAATTGAAAAAAAAAGATAGAATCCTTCAACATGATAAGAATTAATTATTATATTCAGAATAGAACCTCTATCTTCTACATATTCTATTCAGAAATTGATTTTTAAAAAATTACGTATAATTCGATCGATCTTTTCCCCCAATTGAATTTTCGTCGTATTTTCCCAGCAAAGTCTCGACCTCCTTTTCACATTTGACTAGCGAGTCCAAAAAACCATTAATTAATTGAAAAAAAAGATAGAATCCTTCAACATGATAAGAATTAATTATTATATTCAGAATAGAACCTCTATCTTCTACATATTCTATTCAGAAATTGATTTTTAAAAAATTACGTATAATTCGATCGATCTTTTCCCCCAATTGAATTTTCGTCGTATTTTCCCAACAAAGTCTCGACCTCCTTTTCATATTTGACTAGCGAGTCCAAAAAACCATTAATTAATTGGAAAAAAAGATAGAATCCTTCAACATGACAAGAATTAATTATTATATTTAGAATAGAACCTCTATCTTCTACATATTCTATTCAGAAATTGATTTTTAAAAAATTACGTATAATTCGATCGATCTTTTCCCCCAATTGAATTTTCGTCGTATTTTCCCAGCAAAGTCTCGACCTCCTTTTCACATTTGACTAGCGAGTCCAAAAAACCATTAATTAATTGAAAAAAAAAGATAGAATCCTTCAACATGACAAGAATTAATTATTATATTTAGAATAGAACCTCTATCTTCTACATATTCTATTCAGAAATTGATTTTTAAAAAATTACGTATAATTCGATCGATCTTTTCCCCCAATTGAATTTTCGTCGTATTTTCCCAGCAAAGTCTCGACCTCCTTTTCACATTTGACTAGCGAGTCCAAAAAACCATTAATTAATTGAAAAAAAAGATAGAATCCTTCAACATGATAAGAATTAATTATTATATTCAGAATAGAACCTCTATCTTCTACATATTCTATTCAGAAATTGATTTTTAAAAAATGACGTATAATTCGATCGATCTTTTCCCCCAATTGAATTTTCGTCGTATTTTCCCAGCAAAGTCTCGACCTCCTTTTCACATTTGACTAGCGAGTCCAAAAAACCATTAATTAATTGAAAAAAAAGATAGAATCCTTCAACATGATAAGAATTAATTATTATATTCAGAATAGAACCTCTATCTTCTACATATTCTATTCAGAAATTGATTTTTAAAAAATGACGTATAATTCGATCGATCTTTTCCCCCAATTGAATTTTCGTCGTATTTTCCCAGCAAAGTCTCGACCTCCTTTTCACATTTGACTAGCGAGTCCAAAAAACCATTAATTAATTGAAAAAAAAGATAGAATCCTTCAACATGATAAGAATTAATTATTATATTCAGAATAGAACCTCTATCTTCTACATATTCTATTCAGAAATTGATTTTTAAAAAATGACGTATAATTCGATCGATCTTTTCCCCCAATTGAATTTTCGTCGTATTTTCCCAGCAAAGTCTCGACCTCCTTTTCACATTTGACTAGCGAGTCCAAAAAACCATTAATTAATTGAAAAAAAAAGATAGAATCCTTCAACATGACAAGAATTAATTATTATATTTAGAATAGAACCTCTATCTTCTACATATTCTATTCAGAAATTGATTTTTAAAAAATTACGTATAATTCGATCGATCTTTTCCCCCAATTGAATTTTCGTCGTATTTTCCCAGCAAAGTCTCGACCTCCTTTTCACATTTGACTAGCGAGTCCAAAAAACCATTAATTAATTGAAAAAAAAGATAGAATCCTTGAACATGATAAGAATTAATTATTATATTCAGAATAGAACCTCTATCTTCTACATATTCTATTCAGAAATTGATTTTTAAAAAATGACGTATAATTCGATCGATCTTTTCCCCCAATTGAATTTTCGTCGTATTTTCCCAGCAAAGTCTCGACCTCCTTTTCACATTTGACTAGCGAGTCCAAAAAACCATTAATTAATTGAAAAAAAAGATAGAATCCTTCAACATGATAAGAATTAATTATTATATTCAGAATAGAACCTCTATCTTCTACATATTCTATTCAGAAATTGATTTTTAAAAAATGACGTATAATTCGATCGATCTTTTCCCCCAATTGAATTTTCGTCGTATTTTCCCAGCAAAGTCTCGACCTCCTTTTCACATTTGACTAGCGAGTCCAAAAAACCATTAATTAATTGAAAAAAAAAGATAGAATCCTTCAACATGACAAGAATTAATTATTATATTTAGAATAGAACCTCTATCTTCTACATATTCTATTCAGAAATTGATTTTTAAAAAATTACGTATAATTCGATCGATCTTTTCCCCCAATTGAATTTTCGTCGTATTTTCCCAGCAAAGTCTCGACCTCCTTTTCACATTTGACTAGCGAGTCCAAAAAACCATTAATTAATTGGAAAAAAAAAGATAGAATCCTTCAACATGATAAGAATTAATTATTATATTCAGAATAGAACCTCTATCTTCTACATATTCTATTCAGAAATTGATTTTTAAAAAATTACGTATAATTCGATCGATCTTTTCCCCCAATTGAATTTTCGTCGTATTTTCCCAGCAAAGTCTCGACCTCCTTTTCACATTTGACTAGCGAGTCGTGTCGAGGCCAACACAAGTAGAACTGCCGCCACAACTGCAGAGATACAGTGACACACTCATCAGAGAAAAATTCTTGGCAATACAAGAGAAAGAGAGAGAGAGAGAGAGAGAGATGTAAACGCTGTGAGATTCGCGATAAACGTCATTCGTAAATCACTCACCGTGTCGCCGAGATTACAGGGTCGTCGACACTTATAAATAAACGAGTGTGAGAGTCATTCTTTTTTTTTCCTTCCCTTCTTCTCCTCTTTCCTCCTCCTTTTTTTTCTTCCTCATTCTCAACTCTTTCGCTTGTACGTTTTACAATCGAGAAACAGTCATCCTCTCGAGGAGCTGCATATATGTTTAATGCATAATTCCAATTACAGTGAGCACACACAATTCATTAATCTAATTAGCCACTATTAATTGGCACATTATCTCAGGTACTAACCTTGTTTTGTATTATCCTCCACGCTGTCAAATCCGTTTTGACACGGTAAGTTATAAATTATTCCACGTACGATGACGAATTAATCGGCATCGATTAAATCGACTCGTGTTCGAAAATGATAATCGAATTAAATTATTTAATTAATTCTCATTAGGATTCTCTCGAAGAGACACGACGCATCTCCGCGACACTGTGCAGATCCTTTGGCGAAGTCGACGTTGCGAATTTGAAAATCGCCGTTGAAAAAAATGGAACACGACAATAGGCAACAATCGCGCGGAGAGGCCCAACACGGCGACACGTGACGTACATTGAAACAACACTTTTCTTCTCCCTCTTCTCGTTACGTCAATATATAATAAATATATATATATATATTAAAAAAAGAATTATTTTCTCTTTTCGCGAACGCGTGTCAAGTCACGTGGTATCTCAAGATAACGATATATTATCAAATATATTTTTATTTCGTCACTCTATTCCGTCGCATGTAAACACTCGTCAAAATACACACATATTTTTTAAAAAATAAAACGCTTTTTCTTCCACACAGTCACTTCCTCCTGGATTATTTGATTTCACGCGTATTAGCGAGAAATTAATATTTCCTTCTGTTCGCGCGAATTTCCTGATGTTGATTCACTGGGCGATGAAGAATAAGAAGAGTGGGAGTTTGTGAAATGGTCCTTGCATCACGAAGAATTTCGCGATTGTAGAAAGGTATCGTTGATTATAATTGTGAAGGTGATTTGTGTCTAACGCTTCGACGCACACGCGACGATCGCGTATGATAACGAGGATACGTAAGTCGTTGATTGATTTTTTAAAAATTTCTCTACATGTTTTCCTTCCTTTCTCTTTGTTGTTTTTTTTTGCCGATCTGTTGGCGAGACGTTCTCACTCTTTCTTACGAATGTGCCAAGGGGCCTGAGCCGGCGATCCGGGCTTCCCAGGGTCAGCCGGCTGGCACTCGTGGTTCTTTCGCACCAACAGCAGCAGAACGGCCGAGCAGCAACAGCAAAAGCAGCAGCAGCAGCAAAAGCAACAGCAGCAGCAGCAGCACTTTTACCCGTTGGTTACTCTCAAGGACTCCGAAGTCTCCTATATTCCTTTCTCTTATCCTTTCGCGCGAGCCTTTTTTATCCCGCTAACCTTTTTAAGCGGACTTTTAATTCCTCTCTCGACACACACACACACAAACAATATAACACAGAGAGAGAGAGAGAGAGAGGAGTATCAGCAGCAGTACAACACGTTCTCTTGGTTGCTGAGTCTCGACAGTTGCATTAGTATCAACAGTGTCGACTACGTGTTGTTTTTTATTCCTTCCAACAATATTTTTCTATTCCCACAACACATAAATCGAATATTATTAATACACGATTAGCAGTTGCATAGATCGTGAAGTATTTGCACCGCAAAGCTTGAGGCTTCACTTCACAACTTAGAAACTGTTGGGAATATATCGAAAAACATGTGTGAGAATTTATAACGCCTATGTGTGTGTCTCTATCGCATGCGTTGGCGAACACGTAATACGATGCAGTGCGTATATATATGTATACACGATGTACATATAAAACTATCGTCGCACTTTGTAGGAATAAACAGACACTAGTTGACTCTATGTATACACATTGCACTCACTCACTGGTGGTTTTAACACTGTTGTCAAGTTATATGCAGTGAAAATGTGAAATAGATCAAGAAGAAGAAGAGAAGAAGTGACGATCGAGAGAAGTGGAGACGATCGTTGATGGATTGCGCGGGCGCACATGCGGCTTTTACTCGATAGAGCTGAACGCGTCTCGTCTCGTGGTCTCTCGCGTTGTCGTTGCCAGAGGCGACTTACAATCGCGACCGAGCGCACGTCCCTTTCCTAGCTCTCGTTCGACTTGTGCTCTCTCGCGTTTACACTCGACGATCCTCCTCTCTTCTCGGTTGTTCCGCTGTTGCTCTCAGCGAGTCACGCAGTAGTAGTAGTAGTAGTAATAACCCAAGGTGAAGAAAAGGCGCGGCGCGACGACGACGACGACGACCACTACGGCCACTTGTGGGAAAAACTTCTTCAGTAGTCACACGAGGAGCTTTCCGAACGTCACAACGAAGGGAGCGCGCGAATTCTCAAGCCTGTTGAATCGTATATATCGTGACGATGAGAGGGTGAGAGAAACTGTGCACAACTGTTCGCTGAATGAATACACAGGTGTGTCCTACCTGATCACGAAATCCTTTACCCATTTCACACTGATGTGTCTGCTCAAAAAATATCAACGAAATTCACTTATGATTCACACTTTCAATCCGTACCACCAAATAAACACTCGGCTGTCACTGTCGTCCTTGAAAAAAAAAAAACAACGAACAAACACGATGTTTTCCAGTTATTGCGAAATCCAAAATATTTTGTCATTCACTGATTGATTTTGATAAACAATATTATCGTGCTTTAATTTATACGAAATGTTTATTTATTTCGAGACGGTTAATTAAGTGTGTATAATTAAACGATGACGAGAAGGAGACGTGAGAACGATGACGATCGTTCGAAAAGACCACGAGGGGCCAATAAGCCAGTCAACAGCAGCGCGCAACTTCACTTTCGCCCGGTTTCAGTGTGTGGCTCTCTCTCGCGTTGTAAGAATCGCGCGGGCGCCTCTCCCTTCTCACTCTTTTTCCCTTCGAACGGAATAATGGTTTCCTCTTTCTCTCCTATCGCTCAGTGGCTCCTTTCTCCTCTCTAAGTCTCGCGGTGCTGTGAACGGATCGGTTATGGCTCTCTGTGTGTGTATTATGTGTTGTCGAAGCCCCGTGGCCCGGCTCCTCTCTCTTTCTACACGATTTTGTAATCCCTTTACGAAACGTTTCGAGCGCTCGCGCGCGGTTCTCCGCTTCGGCACGGCCACTACTACACGAAGTAAAAGTCGTCGAGGCGAGTTGCGAGCGGCTACTCGACGACTATACAACAACTCGACGACGCGACGACCACGACGACGACGACGACGACGTGGCGGACGGTGAGAGACCGACTGGCGAACGAGAGGAGCTCCTATTACCCCGGCGAGGTTGTGCCTGCTGCCAGAGTCGCACACACAAACACACACACTCACACACACACTTCCCACTCTTCCGGCGACACGAGACCTCTCACGCCTTGAGACCTTCCGACTTCCGGAACTTCTTCTTCTTCGTTCTCGTACAATTCGCCCACGATTTTTTTTCGATTGATTCTCGGTTTGTATTTTTTTACAATCGCGCAATTCTTGCACTTTTCACGACTTGAGAGCTTTCGACTTCCGGAACTTCTTCTTCGTTCTTGGGTAATTCGTCCACGTTTTTTTTTTAATTCGCCGAACCAATTTTTCTGGGCTTGTATTTTTTATAGTCGCGGAATTCTTGCACTTCTCACGACTTGAGAGCTTTCGACTTCCGGAACTTCTTCTTCTTCGTTCTCGTGCAATTCGATAACGATTTTTTTTTAGTTCGCCGAACCAATTTTTCTCGGTTTGTATTTTTTATAATCGCGGAATTCTTACACTTCTCACGATTTGAGAGCTTTCGACTTCCGGAAATTCTTCTTCGTTCTTGGGCAATTCGTCCACGATTTTTTTTTAATTCGCCTAACTAATTTTTCTGGGCTTGTATTTTTTATAATCGCGCAATTCTTGCACTTCTCACGACTTCCGGAATTTCTTCTTCGTTCTCGTGCAATTCGCTCAGGATTTTTTTAATTCGTCGAACCAATTTTTCTCGGTTTGTATTTTTTATAATCGCGGAATTCTTGCACTTCTCACGACATCCGGAATTTCTTCTTCGTTCTCGTGTAACTCGCCTACGATTTTGTAATTCGCCGAAACAATTTTTCTCGGTTTGTATTTTTTTACAATCACGCAATTCTCGCACTTCCGTTTTTGTTTTTCTTCGCCTAATTTCAATTTTGCTTTTCCTGACGTGTTATTATTTACGGCGCACTTCCGGAATATAAATATGTATAAAAGTGTCACTTTTACCGTTGGTATTCACGAGTGTTAATTGTAAACGGACCCGCCGGAGGATCGGCAAAATAACCGACGATTTCCATGTTTTTTGAGTGATATTTCATTCTTCTTAGTGTGTTTCGAGAGGAGAATTTTCGTTGGCCTATTGCGCTAGTACCGATTCTCTTTTCGTTCTACCGTTCGCCCTCGTGAAGACCTTCTCTTTTCTTCTCCTCTCCCTCTTGTCCACTCTTTCGCGTGGCTGTGTTGAGCGAGGTTCGGGTTACGCAATATTCGAGCATATAGATACGAGCCTCTCTTGCATCTCCACCTCCTTCTACCTCCTCTCTTTGCGGTTTTCTTCCTTCTCCTACACGCATTTATTTCTTCCTTCTTCAAAGTCCAACACCAACATGACAGCGAGAAGCAAATGCCTGAGAGTGTAGCCGTCCCTCTCGATTCTTCCTCACTTTCTCTCCACCGGAGACTGTGTATTTTCAAGGACAACCAGCACAACAGCTCGGGCAACCCCTTCACTTCGTTTCCTCTCTCCGTTGTAAAATTCTCTCGATGGTTTGCGTATCGTTTCTTATCCACTGAATCGAGTCGATTTCCTCACACGATTATTCATTCCTTCGTCTTTATAGATTAGTGAGACAACGAGAGAGGCCAAAAATAGATGATGAATATTTTTTATTGTCTCTGACGATTTCTTTCGAGCGAAAGCCACAAAAAACGTCAAAGGGTGGGGATATATTCGGCTTATTTGTGTACGTATATCTCAATCAGCTTCTCCTTTTTTTTCCTTTCTCTGTTAGTAGCTCTTTAGGTCGGGCTTTTGCTCGCTCTGCCTACGGGATCGGGATTTTAACGCGCTCACGCGGTCGCGCTCGTTCTCGGTCTCGCGCGTTGAGCGTTAGCCGCGCGCGCGGTTTCAACTTTTACTTTCAGTTCTTACACAACGCGGCACGGCACAAGCAGCAGCAGTAGCAGCGCCAGTCGAAGGCTCACAGGCCTCCACACGTATATTATGCGAACAACCCACGGGAACGCGAGCGAATAACTCGCCCTCGTGTATAAAAATTCTTCTCTCTCTCGCTTCTTTCTTTAATTGTATTTTTAATACAATCGTAATAAAACTATATTTAATTTTTTAAATAAAATTTGTATTTTATGTAGCCCAATAATTTTCTTTTGTTTACAATATTATCTTTTGTTAGTCTTGTTATTTATTTTACGTTATTTTTTTCTCACGATTTTTATTGAAATTTGTCCCATAGTAAATGAGTCAATCACTTCTCCATTTCATCTTACTTTTAATCCTTCGTCTTGCGTTTATTCGTGGATATTATTTCCGAATAAAATCGCGTAAATATCGCAACACTCTCCGGATTTCCCAACGAAACAATTCGCTCTCGCCAAGCCTTGATACTAAATGAATTTCAGTTCACTTTCTACCTCCGGTGTCTTCGTGAAACGGTGAGAGAGAAACAGTAGGCGACTATGCACGTGCGCCCGAGGAAAAATGCCACGATATCGTTGCTCGACAACGTAGCAAACAAGGAACTCGATATTCGCACTATTATTGTTATTTACATGGTTCGTCAGCTGTAAAACGTTGATTCCGATTAAGTGATATCGAGTGACTCTTTATCACGTATAAACGAAAATCATATAGACAGAACCAACAACAACAAAAAAAAAATAAATAAAACGTTGCACTTGAAAAACAAAAAAAAAACTATAATTATTTGAATGGTAAAATTTATTTTTGTTTTATTTGTTTTGATGATAGATTTGCCGGTAATGAAGATAAGACACAACCGGCTTTGTTAACCGAGTTAGGATTTCGCGCGCGCTTAATCCACACGTTTCGATGATGTATTTCGGAAGAGAGGCACTCTTCCGGTCTCCGCGTTGTGTCTCACTACTGGGCTACAGCGTAACTTTTGCGCAAAGCTCTGTGGACTCCGGCCTAGCACTAGCTTCGTTTCTCTTCTCTCTTTTCACTCGGGCTCATTCAATGTTTCACTTTCCCACCCGCTCGACTCACAATCACTTTGTCTTTCTCGCTCTCAGCGACCTGAGTAGGTGATCGCGCACAGTTTAACCGAGAAAGAGTGAGTTGTAAACAAAGATGGGGCGTTTGTGTTTACATGAGGAGTGAGAGAGAAGTGAAACTTGAAATCTTGACGGTGGTGGTGGCAGAGTAACACCAGCAGCTAAAGCAGCAGCAGCAGCAATATAGTGTATCTACTGTAGAACAATTCATAGCTGTATTGGTGTTTCCGTAGGGTATGACACGAGCCGGTAGGTAGCGGGGGAGGGAAAATTCAGAGAGAGAGAGACAGAGAGAGAGATGAAATGAGTAACAGAGCACGTTTGTGTGTCGATCTGACTACCTAGCTTAACGTACATATGGGTCATTCCATACCAAGTGGAGTATGTATTTGTCATCACGCAAATTTTTTCTATAGTTTGTAAGCATAATAATGGAAATTATGTGAAATTTTGAGAAAATTCGGAATCGTCTGTCTCAATGAAAAATAATATTGTTAGCTTATTTTGCGGAAAAATTGAGGGAGATTTTTTTTGGATGTTTATGGAAATTTTTTTATTTAAAAGAATATTCAAAAACGCATATTTTTTACAGAGAAATTTTGAGAGTAATCGAAATGGTCTGTCTCAATGAAAAAAAAATATTATTCGTTTATTTTGTCAAAAAATGACGGAATTTTGTTTTGAGCGGGAATGAAAAAATTTTTATTGAAAAGTAAATTCGAAAACTTATATTTTTGACGGGAACAAATTTTTTGTATGATCGGTAATTTTAAATGTACAGTGAGTTGAAAAAAATGGAATAGAAAAAATCGTTATTTGATTTTGGGCAAAACATTAGTGCTAAAATTCTGAAATAATTTATGGATGTTCGTGATACTCCAAACAAATTTTGAAAATATTATGAATACTTTTTGCCATCATGCTAAATTTGGGTGGCAATTTTTATACAGGAAGAAATTTTTTATACAAAAAAAAGTAAATAAAAAAATCGTTATTTTATTTTGGACAAACCATTGGTGTTAAAAATTTGAAATAATTTATGGATGTTTCTGATACTCTAAAGAAATTTTGAAAAAATTATGAACAATTTTTGTAAACATGGTAAATTTGGGTGGCCCACTTGGTATGGAATGACCCATATAGAAATAGGAGTCTGCAACACAAAATTGAGTGCGCTTCGATGTTACACACAGTTATGAACGGGAAAGGGTTACAGTGCTGATTAGTTAAAATCGTATTGGCCTGAAATAGTGTAGACAAAAAACAGTGACGATATTATTGGAGTGTTCGTCGATAAAAGGGGTAAAGAGAAAGATGGTAAAACTTTTTCTGTAGTTTATAAACATAATAATGGAAATTCTGTGAAATTTTGAGAAAAATCGGAAAATCATTATTTTCTCAAAAAATGGCGGCAATTTTTTCCTGAGCGACTATGGAAATTTTTTTAATTAAGTCCATTCAAAAACTTAAATTTTATACGGTAAAAAATGTTTGCACTATCGGTAATTTTGAATATACAGCAAATTGAAAAAAAAAAATTAAATTTTGGGAAAACTACTGGTGCTAAAATTCTGAAATAATTTACGGATGTTCGTAATGATCTTAACGAATTTTGAAAAAATTATGAAGAATTTTTGAAAATATTGACCCATTTTCGCGACGATGTAAAATTTGTTTGTTCCACTTGGTATAGAATGACCTATATAAAAATCGGGCACAGCAACACAAAATCGAGTGCAACACGTTTCGATGTTACACACATTCATGAACCCAAAAGGGTTACAGTGTTGGTTAGTTAAAATCGTATTAGCGAGAAATAGTGTAGACAAAGTTGTTCGTAGATGATGAGAAGGGGTAAAGAGAAAGATAGTAAAAACGAGAAAGGGAATAAGCAACGTCATAAGAAAGACGCAGGTAAAGACATAGTGATGGAAGGGGTAAAGCCAGGTGTCTCGGGAGGGCTAAGCTCAATTCCTTGTGTTAGTGAAAGAGTGAACGAACCCTTTGGCCACTAAAGGGTTGTTATACTGCAGGGGGAGGGCTTTACTAACCCACCGTCACGTCGCGACAGAGAGATCAAACCTGGGTTAGCGAGAGTTCGCACTATGTATACGTCGTGCTATTAGTCGGTGTAAAATGTACATAAATATATATATATATATATATACATATGTAGGTATGTATATACTACACAAGCTCTTGTCGGCCACTCTCGGTACTTACGGAGGCCAGAGCAGCAGTACTCGCTTCGTTTCGTGGGGAACTGCAGTATTAGTTCCTCTGTAAGTCGGTAGTTGGCTATTTGCATCTCTCTCTTTCTCTTGGTCTTTCTCTTTTGCTGTCTCTTTCTCTCTCTCTCTCTGTATAGGTCGTTTGACGTCTCCCTCTATATCTCTCACTCTGTACCACTTGCACACACCTCCTACCTCCATTTCCACAGCGTCCACCACCGCCACGCAACCTCTTCCCACCTCTTTGCCTTTCATCGTCATTACCCCACTCGGTTTGTGCACTCCTCCTCTGTGTGCTGTGAGCTCTTTCACCCCTTCTCCTATGCTCTTCATCCTCGACCGCCTCCTCCCGCTTCTTCTGCCTATGCTCTTTCTAGGAGCAGTATAGTAGTAGACGGTAGTGTACAACGTCACTCGTACCGGACCTCCCACCTTTGGTAACGCGGGCCTCGAGGAGATTCCCTTTCCCTGACACTAGGAAACTTCTCTGAACCTCTCTCTCTCTCTTTTTTTTTCTCTCTCTCTATCACACATTTTGCTTCCTCATAGAGGAAGCTTTGTTTTCGTGAACATTTTTTTTTTTCGAGATTTTCATGTCAGGACACTCAGAATGGTCTAAAACGTCGAGAAAAGTGGTTTAGAAAAAAAGTCTGTATGTGTGTGTGTGTGTGTGTGTGTGTGCGTGCGTGCGTATGTGCACCATTTTTTGTTAGCACGACACACGGACAGAAATATTTGGTTGTGACAACTACGTTTCCAATTTGCTGTACACAATGTCTCAAAAATTAGTTGTCTCAACCATATCGAACAGTAACCTCAACTATTCACGATTAGTTCTCGATTGGATTAGTTAGGTTAACTAATCCAATCGTTGGATTAGTTAGGTTAACTAATCTAATCGTTGGATTAGTTAGGTTAACTAATCTAATCGTTGGATTAGTTAGGTTAACTAATCCAATCGTTGGGACTACCACTCGAATAGTTGGGACTACCATTCGAATCGTTGGTATTATCATTCGAATCGTTGGTATTACCATTTGAGTTGCTAGTTAAAATAGAATAATCGATTGGTTGTGTTAACTCATTTCTTGGTTATGGCAACTAATCTTTTTTTTCCGTGTAGGCTAGTCACGCTTGAAGTACGGGGCCTTTGGAGGCTCAATATGGGCGACCCTAGTGAGGGTTCCACATTTAAGCCTGATTAGGCCCCGAAGTTTGTCGTGGCCGCCTCTGTTGAGCCTAGTAGGGTTCTAGAGTAGATTCCCTATTGTGGATGCCACGTTTATATCTAAAAAGGCCCCTTATTTAATCGCGGCTGCCCGAACTAATTTCTGCACGGGTAGTAAGGTTAACCAATCCAATCATTGGCACTACCACTCGAAAAGTTGGGACTACCATTCGAATTGTTGGCACAACCATTTGAGCTGTAAGGGAAATAGAATAATCGATTGGTTGTGTCAACTCATTTTTTGATTATGGCAACTAATCTTTTTTTTTCAGTGTAACTGTCGCAATTTTTAAGATAACGGGCTCAAATTTGAACCACGAGTGTTCAAAATTTATGGCATTTTGAAGTTTTTGGAGAGTGTCAGCAATTTTTATGATATCCGGCTCAAACTTGGACCAGAAGTGAACTGTTATCAAATAGTATTTGGGATTAAATTTGGTGTCAATCCGTTAAAGGGTTCACAATTTTGACATTTTTTGTTCGTGTTCTAACTTTCGCAATTTTTAAGATATCGGGCTCAAATTTGCTCCACAAGTAGAGTGTGGGTAATCTAAGCATCAGTTCAAATCTGGCGAGAATCTGTCAAGGGGTTCAAAACTAATGCCATTAAAAAAAAATTTTAACCAAGGCTGCAAAGTAGAACTTTGCAAATTGCTTCCTCATTATGATTGGATTTTTACAAAGCTTCCTCTATGAGGAAGCCAAAATAGATTAACATGCTTCCTCATAGAGGTAGATTTGTAAAAATCCAATAATAATGAGGAAGCAATTTGCAAAGTTTTCACATTTACTTTCCAGTATTATTTTCTGTTGTTTTGTGTTGTTTTATTATTGTCGACACATAACCTCAAAATCCATTGTTAATATCTAACAACGCTTTTTTTAACATTTGTTTTTGGTTTAATCTTTATTGTACTTATTTTTATTTATTGTATCAAGAGACGCGGCAGCGTCGCGATGTGAAGTATCAAAAGAAAATTAATGTGGCGTTCGCACGACGATTTTTCTCTATATTTAACTGCCCAAAATTTCACTAGGGCATTAATGAATATTAATCAATGAATGAATCAATCTCTCTCTCCCTCTCACACATTTCTCACATTTATTTTCTATTATTTTTTTTTTGTTTTATGTTATTTCTAACATTAACATTATTGTTAACACACAATCTCGAAATTAATCGTTAATATCTAACAATTTATTTATTTTTTTTTCATTTATTTTTATTTATCTTCATTCAACTTATTTTAATTTACTTTTTACTAACATTTTTCATTTATTCATTTTTTATTCATTTATTCATTCATTTTTCATTTACTAATTTGCCCAAAAGTTTACTATTGTATTAATAAATATTATTTTTTACATAATTACTAATTTTTTATTTTGTTTTCATTCTACTCATTTTAATTTAATTTTTTCTTACGTGTCTCATTTATTGAATAAATTGCCAAAAACTTTACTAGGGCATCAATAAATATAAATCAATAAATTCCTCTCTCTCTCTCTCTCTCTCTCTTCACTATTACATCACAAATAGCTCTATTGCCTAGTTTCCACGATGAGAGACAGAGATGCCTTCCTTTAGATACAGTTACACTAGTTTAGTCTAGAAGACATTGATAAATTTTATTCAGATACGTATCAACGCATACTGATAATATAAAGCATACACGTGCGTTGCGCCCAGCAGCATATAAATACGTGAAAACACACGTGGTTTGTATCAGTGTGTGCTTGACGATACCAACGAAACTGCACACAAGCTCAGAGAGACTAACACACATAGAGCGCTCAATAGAAAGATGATAACGAGCCGAACTGGGCTACGTCTTTCTCGCCTCTCCTCATTTTCATTTTCTTCTGTCTTTCTCTCACATCGTGGCCCACTCAGATGCACAGAACTCGACAGACATTTAGCATCTGTCTCACGAGGTCACTCTCGCTCTTATAATCTGATTCTCAATCGTTCTATATATTTATTTGGTTTAAATACATCTGTTTATGATTATAAGTGTAGAAGAAACTATTAATATAACAGCCAGAGTTGTAAATCCCCATTATTCATGAGATATAGTTTACAGTACAATTTGTTTTGTAATTATGATTTCATAATAATAATATGTAGTGATTATAAAAAAGAGTGTAAACATTTGAATAGCTGTAAAAAATACTAATTTTCGCTTTACTATTGCAAGAAATAGTGAAGAAAATGGAAGAAATAAGTAATGCATTACTTAATTTTTTTCCATTTTTTCAAAAGGATTACCGTGTATTTTTATTGAAAAATAATAATTTTTCCAGCCATTCCAAAGTTTAATCATCGTATTACAATCGTTACATGTTCTGTAAGTATTAGGGATTTACAACTCCGATAACAGCTAAGTAGAGATGTGAAAATACCGGTATTTTTATTTTCGGTAAAATGACCGTACTTTACCGTCATTTTTTTTTTCTACAAACTTTGTGTTGTGAAAATACGGTCACGAAAAATTGCTCATAAATTTGACCGGTTACAAATTTTGTTGGTAAATTTACCGTAAAAGAATGGTAAACTTCGTCTATATCGCTGTAAAATTACGGGTAAGAAATTTTTTGGTAAAATTACCGTAACTTTTTTTTGTAAATTCACCGTATATAATTATAATTATATAATTTTATTACCAATGTGGTAATTTTTAAAGCGGTCATGTAGGTAATGGTAAAAATACGGTAAAATTACCGGTCATATTTATCGCTCACATTTCCTACAGTTTAGCTAAAATTGTCTTGATAGGAACGGTGAAAGTGAGACGAAACTTTGGGACTCTCGCTTTTCACGTATTTCCTTTCATTCAGTCGCTTTTATTCTCTTTCGTTTGAGTCCCTTCGCACTACTCGCTTTGGTTCAACTCGGCTCTCGTTTGCATTCAATCGCACTCGCTCTCTGTTTTTTTTTCTGTCTCTTTCTCTCTGTCGTTCTTTACCTCACAGTGCCCCAGTAAAATTGCTCTCCCCTTCTGACCTATTCCACACAACGCCATCCATTTACTCTACCTCAGTGGCCCACGGGTCGTTGAATATATTATCAGAGCTTATATTTTGCCTAATTCTATTTTCACCCAATAAGTGTACGTTATAAATAGTGTACGAATTACGTTCATTCGTGTGTCGTAAAGTGAGAATAAAGTGAGAATAAACGTAAAAATTTTGTTTGTTTTTTTCGTTGAATATACAGATTTTCTTCTTGTAGCGGATAAAAGAAAATTAAGCTATCTAAAACGGTATTTTAGTGAACTCAATTTTTTTTTCTTTATATAGATAAGAATAATAATGTAACGTTCATGTATTTCATTCATGTATTTAAAATGTGAGTCGTCAACTAGAAATAAAATAAGGACAATAGTGAGATTTTGTCTGAAATTTCCAAAACATTATGTTTGAGTAATGATTTTTTTATTTATTTAATCTATTTATTAATTAATTTTTTTGAATATACAGCTTTTCTTTCAAAACTGTTTAAAACGATATTTTAGTGAGATTAATTTTTAGTTTTTTCGTTATTTAGATATCCGTTTCGAAATTAAACGTGAAAATGAATATTTCGTTCGTTGAATATATTATCAGATTTAATATTTCGCCTAATTCTATTTTGACCCAATAAGTGTAACGTTCATTCATGTATTTAAAATGTGGGAATAAAATGAGGACGATAGTGAGAATTTGTCCGCGTGGTTAAATCTGTCATGGCATAACTCGTGTACTACATAATGTTACTGAATCGCGTTGCTATTATTATTTCTCCATTCTACAGATATTTCCGCTCTCTCTTCCTCTCTCTTTCTTCATTCCGCGCGGGCGCTACGCGCGCGCGGTCACGAATATAGTCGAGGCTCTCTCGCTATTCGGAGTATTTCGTACCACTCTCCACTCTCCAGGAGCGAACGCGCGCGCACGCCGTTCTATTTTTATAGTATTTCGCTCCGCGCGGCCGCCACTGGCGCTCTAACCACTCGCTCGCCCGGCTGAGCTCAGCCGTCACGCACTACTCTTCGACTGCGTACATACAATTGTTGCATGCGAGACTCTCGCGTTCAGACGCACAGCCAGACTCACCGATGCCCGCGTTGCGCGGGATGTTACCACTGCGCGTGGCCCGTCATCCTCTCCTGTGCTGTACTGTATGTGGTAGCAGGGATGAGCATTAATTCTTCAATGAAAATTCTATTTGAAATACTTTCATGACTAAATGATTAAGGGGAGGGTGTCAGGTAAAAAAATTGATTTTGGGAATTCTATATCATCCAAATCCTCTTGCATATAAAAATGCCCAACGCACTATATTGTTGGTGCTCGATGAAAGGATTTTTTACTATCGTCTGACTTGCGTATGCTTTTCAATATTATCTTAAGCAAAGTTCTTAGGTTTTCCATTCTGCGCATGATTCAGATCAAACTACTAGGCAGATTGGAATGGTTGACGTCTCATTTTCTTCTTCATGAAAAGATACACCGGCTAAATGGAGCTAAATGGTGCTCGATGAAAGGATTTTTTACTGTCGTCTGACTTGCATATGGTTTTCAATATTATCTTAAGCAAAGTTCTTAGGTTTTCCATTCTGCGCATGATTCAGATCAAACTACTAGGCAGATTGGAATGGTTGACGTCTCATTTTCTTCTTCATGAAAAGATACACCGGCTAAATGGAGCAAACTATTTTTTTTTCATTCTGAAAGCAAAGTTAATCACTGATTTAGAAAATAACATAAAATTTATTTATTAATAATTATGTCACTTAAAAAATATTACATTTTATTAATATTTGCTCCATTTAGCTGATGTATCTTTTCATGAAGAAGAAAATGAGACGTCAATCATTCCAATCTGCCTAGTAGTTTGATCTGAATCATGCGCAGAATGGAAAACCTAAGAACTTTGCTTAAGATAATATTGAAAAGTATATGCAAGTCAGACGACAGTAAAAAATCTTATCATCGAGTACTAACAATATAGTGCGTTGGGCATTTTTATATGCAATAGGATTTGGATGATATTGAATTTCCAAAATCAATTTTTTTAACCTGACTCCCTCCTCTTAAGGATTATTAAGCCTAGTAAATATACTTTAGTGTAACCCATATTTTCAGGGGTGCAATATGCGACTTGAGAACAATAGTGAAAGTCAAAATTCGATATCTTGAAGAAACAAAAAATTAGGCTGGATTTTCCGACCTGGCGTCGGATCTGTGAATTTTGGAATCAGAAACGGGAAAAAACGTCACTTTTTTTAAATCATGGTAAAAAGGCTTGTAACCGGAATTTTATGGGGTTGAATATGCGATAGTGATGGCCAAAGTTCGATACCTTGAAGAAGAAAAAAAATTAGATTGGATTTTCTGACTGAAAGTCGAATCTGTGAATTTTGGAATCAGAAATGTAAAAAAAGTCACTTTTTTTTAAATCATGGTAAAAATGCTTGTAAGTGATATTTTCAGGGGTAGAATATGCGACTTGAGAACGATAGTGAAGGCCAAAATTCGATACCTTAAAGAAAAAAAAAATTCGATTCGATTTTCCAACCGGAAGTCGGATCTGTGAATTCTGGAATCAGAAACGGAACAAAAAGTCACTTTTTTAATACCATGGTAAAAAGGCTTGTAACCGGAATTTTATGGGGTTGAATATGCGATAGTGATGGCCAAAGTTCGATGCCTTGAAGAAGAAAAAAAATTAGATTGGATTTTCTGACTGAAAGTCGGATCTGTGAATTTTGGAATCAGAAATGGAAAAAAAGTCACTTTTTTTAATATCATGGTAAAAATGCTTGTAACCGATATTTTCAGGAGTAGAATATGCGACTTGAGAACGATAGTGCAGGCCAAAATTCGATACCTTAAAGAAAAAAAATGTTTAGGTTGGATTTTCCGACCGGAAGCCGAATCTGTAAATTCTGGAATTAGAAACGGAAAAAAGTTACTTTTTTAAAAACATAATAAAAAGGCATGTAACTGGTATTTCCTGGAGTAGAATATGCGACTTGAGAATGATAGCGAAGACCAAAATTCAATATCTTAAAGAAAAAGAAAATGTAGGTTGCATTTTCAGACCGGAAGTCGGATCTGTGAACTCTGGAATAAAATCGGATAAAAGTAACTTTTTTCAAAATCATGATAAAAAGTGTCCTGACATGATAGTTTCGAGAAAAAAAATCTTTCATGAACAAAACTTCTTCTATGAGGAAGCAAAAAATGAGAAATGTCATTTTTCCTTCATTTTCAACATTGACGCGTCAGTTTTTAACAATTGGGTATCCAAATATGAATGAGCAAATCGTCTTCTCGTACATAAATTTAACTATTGTTAATTTTACAGTTTATGTTATACTAATAATTATTTCACACATTAAATTTTGTTTTATAAATTTTATTTCACTTGTCACAACAAATTTACAATGTTTTTTGCCACTGTCAATAGGTTGATTCATAATGTAACCGTTTTTCATTCGTATTAACTATTCTCCGTCATTCATAACTACTTAACCTTGCTGTTGATTACGTATTGTCTTAATTTCAGTTCGATCGTGTTGTTCAAGGAAGGTGAATAGTGCAATTCAACTATTCATGACTGGAATAACGTTGAATAGCGAAATGCATAGTTTTGAATGAGTAGAGAGGACGGAATTGTTAAGGAAGGTTAGAGGCGGTGCATTCACTGTACATAAGACGTTGTATTGGCAATGGTCGAAGTAAATATATCTTTTACGAACCTATTACGAGGCCACGACGGTTAATTCAATTATTAGAATTCGAATACGATTCGTAATTTCCTAAACATTATGTTGCAGTAATGTTTATTTATTTATTTATTTTTCTTAGTTATTTTCTTTGTTGAATATACATTTTTTTTCGTAGCTGGTAAAAGAAAATTAAGCTATCTAAATCGGTATTTTAGCCGACTGATTTTTTTTTTTCGCTATTATTATTCGTAATTTCCTAAGCATTATGTTCCAGTAATGTTTATTTATTGGTTTATTTTTCTTAGTAATTTTCTTCGTTGAATATACATTTTTTCTTTTCCTATCGGGTAAAAGAAAATTAAGCTATGCAAAACGGTATTTTAGTCGACTGAATTTTTTTTTTTCGCTATCTCGAATGACTAATATTAATATTTCGTTCGGTTAAGAAATGGTCCGACTCGTTTGAAATGCATTAAGGAAAAATAGTTTAAAATTTTTTATGGATACTAATTTGTAAGCCTCGACATTTCATTTTTACTCCATACAACAATTTTTTAATAGTTAAGAAACTATAAAATAGTTATCACTGTATTAAAAAAAAAATTTGCATAGACTCGTAATAAATGGTTACCATTTTATAGTTACCTATGTGAGTGTTTTTTAATGAGCATACTTGCGCGAGTTACTTATTCGCGTTACTGAATTGCTTTAAAAAAAAAAAAAAAACCGAATGTTCCCTATACGCTTTGGACAAATTTTGGTGTCAACAAATTTTAAATAACAACTTTCAATTTTAATTCTACACGGCTATTTTTATTTAAATTCCCTTAGCTATTACAAAATTATATACAAAAAAAATTGTCACAAGTCGCATCGATTAAAAATTAATAAATTTTATACTTTATAATTTCCAGGACTTTTACAATTTTTCAAGTTACTTGTAAAGAATTTTTTTTTCCACATAATTTCGTTAATACCGATTTAAAAAAAACCGATAAATAAATGAAGAGTGAAGCAGGAACGAGCGGATACCGGACGCATCATTTTGCATTTGTGCTAAGCCAGAAAAAAGCGCCAGTGAAAAAAAAAAATGTCACAAGTCGCATCGATTGAAAATTAATAAATTTTATACTTTATAATTTCCAGGACTTTCACAATTTTTCAAGTTACTTTTAAAGAATTTTTTTTTCCACATAATTTCGTTGATACCGACTTAAAAAAAAACCGATAAATAAATGAAGAGTGAAGCAGGAACGAGCGGATACCGGACGCATCATTTTGCATTTGTGCTAAGCCAGAAAAAAGCGCCAGTGAAAAAAAAAAAATGTCACAAGTCGCATCGATTGAAAATTAATAAATTTTATACTTTATAATTTCCAGGACTTTCACAATTTTTCAAGTTACTTTTAAAGAATTTTTTTTTTCCACATAATTTCGTTGATACCGATTTAAAAAAAACCGATAAATAAATGAAGAGTGAAGCAGAAACGAGCGGATACCGGACGCATCATTTTGCATTTGTGCTAAGCCAGAAAAAAGCGCCAGTGAAAAAAAAAAATGTCACAAGTCGCATCGATTGAAAATTAATAAATTTTATACTTTATAATTTCCAGGACTTTCACAATTTTTCAAGTTACTTTTAAAGAATTTTTTTTTTATTCCATATAATTTCGTTAATACCGATTTAATTAGCGTAATTGGGAAGAAATTCGAGAATCGATGCATTCAGGTAGAATCATTAAAAAAAAATGGAGAGTGAGGCAGGAACGAGCGGATACCGGACGCATCATTTTGCATTTGTGCTAAGCCGGAAAAAAGCGCGCCAGTGAAAAAAAAATTGTCACAAGTCGCATCGATTAAAAATTAATAAATGTTATACTTTACAATTTCCAGGACTTTCACAATTTTTCAAGTTACTTTTAATGAATTTTTTTTTATTCCACACACACACACACATAATTTCGTTAATACCGATTTAATTAGCGTAATTGGAAAAAAATTCGCGAATCGGTGCATTCAGGTAGAATCATTTAAAAAGATGGAGAGTGAGGCAGGAACGAGCGGATACCGGACGCATTATTCTGCGTTTGTGCTGGGCCGGATAAAAGCGCGTCAGCCGGTCAGCTGATTCCCACGCGATTGAAACCAGAAAGAAAGAAAGAAAGAAAGAAAGAAACAGAGAAAAAGAGATAGAAAGAGCGAGAGATGCTCCCATCAAATATTCATTTTTGCGAGCTGGCCTCTGGCTTTTGCTATCAGTGTTTCAAGGCATCGAGTATTAATTAGCTGGCCGATTAATTGTCGAAATAATTTCCACTGATTCGCGTGTCAATTGGTCTCCCCTGTTTTTTCCCCGTTCTACCGCCGTATTTATCGCGGAGCGATGCCATTTATTTATTTATTTATTTATTTATTTATTTATTTATTTATGTACGCGTGCTGTCTAAATTAAAAGCGTGGTGGGACGTTCTCTCTCGTTCTCGCGACGAGGAGAAGGCCACAGACAGGGCCTATTGCGCAATTTGCTTTTGCAGCTCGCTCTCTACGCACCACTCGTCGTTTATCATTTCGAAAGTACGCTGCCAGACTAACTCGTACACAGACACCTAGAGAAATTAAATGTGAATTTATCATTTGGCCCTTTTTTTTTAAATTATCAAATCGCAATATCTGTCGAAGCATTTCTCAAGAGTAAAATACTCCACGTGTACCAGTTACTAATCTTGGAATTTTGTTTTTTTTTTTTTTTTTTTTTACTATTTCTTATTGCAGACCAAATCAGAATTTTCTTAATCGGCTAAGAAATTCCCTGACAGCATCATGTAAATACCGTTTAAAATGTTTAGTGCAAATTGATATTAGAGGTTAAAGAAGCTCTTTTACAGAAACTGGTGTATTAAATTTGGTATGCAAGTGAGATGGAAAATTACAATACTTCCAACGAAATTCTATGGAAATTAGGAAATTTAATATACAAATTTGGATTTTTATTACACTTGTGTATTAAATTTGATGGTATCAGGAAAAAATGGCCGAGGAAAAAAAGGCCGGGGAAAAAATGGCCGGGAAAAAAAGGCCGATGGAATAAATGGCCGGGGAAAAAATGGCCGGGGAAAAAAAGGCCGATGGAAAAAAAGGCCGATGGAAAAATAGGCCGATGGAAAAAAAGGCCGATGGAAAAAAAGGCCAATGAAAAAAAAGGCCGATGAAAAAATAACGTACTACATGTTATAAGGTGGCGATAAGCTTTGCTACAAGAGCAACATGTACACGGTTCACAGAAAAAACAAAAGTGGTTTTCGTTGGAGATGTGTGAAGCGTAATTCGGAATGGAAGGTAAGAATAGTATTAGATTCAGTGAGTATTTTTCAGGGAGAATTAGACAGAATTTACGAACAGTCGCTGGCAAGCGTAATTCTGTGGCGCCGCCGTGCCCGTGGGCGGACGTCCGCTCACAAGGGGGGGGGGGTCCGGGGGGGCAGAGCCCCCCCTGGTGGGGGTCGAGGGGGCGAAGCCCCCTCGTGGTAGCACAGGGGGCGAAGCCCTCGCTGGGGGGGTTGGGGGGGGCGGAGCCCCCCCCAAAGCAACTAAAAAAATTCAGAATGCTTTTGGCATATTAATAATTGAAAAAGTTCGAGCCCGAGCCCGTTTCACGCGAATGACGAAATTGGAGCCGTTTAATGTTTTTTTAAAAATGTTTTCGATAATTGATATTGATAAATAAACTATTGACAAATCGATTGCATGGTCTTTATTTAAATCAGCGTTTTTCCATCGGCCTTTTTTTTCCATCGGCCTATTTTTCCCCGGCCATTTATTCCATCGGCCTTTTTTTCCCGGCCATTTTTTCCCCGGCCTTTTTTTCCTCGGCCATTTTTTCCTAGATTCAAATTTGATATATCAGCTGAATAAAATTAATAAAATTTCCGGTAACACAAATCTGTAAACATTTTTAACAGTGAATAAAATAAAAATAAAAATATAATCTTAATATATTCGAGACAATTAAATTGTAATGTGTTACAAGTATTAAAATCATACTTTTATTTATACTTATTGTTATCATGAACAAAGGTGGATCAAAGATCGATTTAGAAAATCGTCATTACATTTGTGGCGAAGTTTGCAGTTAGGTAAGTTGAAATTTTGAAAAAATCTGTGTATATTTACGTTCTATAGCGATTTTGAAAATTGCTATAGAACGTAAATCTATACAGAGGAGTATAGATTTACGTTTATCTATAAAGAGGAGTATCTGTTTTTCTTAGATTGCTAAATTTACGAACTCATACACGAATACCGATTTTTATTTTATTCCACTTTTCTCGACGTTTGAATTATTTTAATATCCTGACATTAAAATCCTGAAAATAACTATACTATTTTTTTAAAATCTTCACAGTATAGTCACAGCTTAACGATCTTTAATTGCAGAATTTGATTGCTCATTAATAAAAATAAAAAAATATTTTCACCAAAAAAATCAACGCCAGTTAATTAGAAACTTTTTGAAGAAAACTTTGACCGAACACCGATCTTTATTTTACATCACTTTTTTCGACGTTTGAATTATTTTAAATATGCAAACAATAAAACCCTGAAAACAACAACCCTAAGCTTTTTTAATCCTCGCAGTATAATCACGTATAAAAATTTAACGATCTTTAATCGGAATTGAAGAATTTAATTGCACATTAATTTTTTAAAATACTTTCACGAAAAAAATCAACGTCTGTTAATTACAAACTGGTTGTTTTGAAAAATGTCGTTTCGAGAAAAACGCGTTTAAAGTTTCGAGTGTAGAAATTTCATATACCTAAATTGTGTACTTACGATTAATCGGCGATGCCAGGTCCATAAAGTATTCCAACGAAGTATTTCGAATTTCGCTTTAAAAATTTGAGAGGATGTTTTTGACAGTGGAAAGATCCCTTAATATTCTGACATTAAAATCCTGAAAATAACTATCCTATTTTGTAAAAATCCTCACAGTAAAATCACAGCTTAACGATTTTTTAATTGTTCTTTAATTAAAAAAAAATATTTTCATTACAAAAATCAATGTCTGTTAATAACAAACTAGTCTTTGTTTTTTACAATTCCATACTGGATTGTTGAAGAAAACTTAGACAGAATAACTATAAGAATTGTATTACGTTTGACGACTCAAAGATCGAGTTCTTGGCCGATTCTCTTTTCTCATTCAGTTTGGCCTGTGTTGGTTGCCGCTTCTTCATGATCGTGGTAACGCACGACTGCTATACAAGACCGCCCCGTTCTTACCCACTTCGCGCACTCGCCTTTCCTCTTTTCATCGTCTTTCTCCTGGCAACCGCGATCCGATGTGCCGGTGCACCGCGTCCGTTCTCCCCGTTTCTACAGTCTTCTGCCGTTGTTGCTCCCTGTGTTCCCAGTGTATTTCTCTCTCTTGTTTCGTTGTGCTGCTATCCACACAGGAGCAGCCTGCTTTTATTGCGAATCCGGTTTGCAAAGAGCGCAACGCGTAGAATTCTCTCGGTATTACGAGGATGAAGAACGGAAGGGCGGCAAGAGGGTGGAAAGAGAGAAAGAAAGAAAGAAAGAAAGAAAGGAAGAGGGAAAGAAAGGCTTGCAAAGTCTCGTGTAAAGGGCCTTTGGCCGCTAGCAGCAGCAGCAGCAGGAGCAGCACAGCCCGATATATAGGCAAAGCAAACCGAGCGTCCGGTCGTACGATGAAAAATAGAGCAAGAAGAAGCGGATTTGTGAGAAAGATAAATAGAATAAAAAGAATGGGTATTGTGGAAAGGAAATAAAGAATTATCCGATGAACCGAGTAAAATGTACGTTCTATTCTACACTGCTGAAAATATTTTGTGTAAACTTCCATTATACCGGTTAATAAAGTTCTTTTATATAAACTAGTATATTTAAATTGATATGCAAGAGTGATGCAAAATTACAATATTTTCTACAACTTTTTTTTATTGCAAGTCAGGAAATCTAATATAAAGATTTGTAATTCTACTTAACTAGTGTATTAAATTTCACATGCAAGTGAAATGCAAATTTACAGTATTTCCTACAATTTTTTAATGAAAATCAGGAAATTTGATATAAAAATTTGTAATTTTACTTAACTAGTATATTAAATTTGATATACAAGTGAAATGCAAATTTACAGTATTTTCTAAAAATTTTTATGAAAATCAGGAAATGTAATATAAAAATTTGTAATTTTACTTAACTAGTATATTAAATTTGACATGCAAGTGAAATGCGAATTTACAGTATTTTCTACATTTTTTTATGAAAATCAGGAAATTTAATATAAAAATTTTCATTTTTACTTAATTAGTACATTAAATTTCACATGCAAATGAAATACAAAATGACAGAATTTTCTACAAAATTCTATGAAAATCAGAAAAATTAATATAAAAATTAGTAATTTTACTAAACTCGTGTATTAAATTTAATATATCATCCAATGAATTAGCATACATTTTTCAAATTGTTATTTCAAGGTTTATAAACCTCCATTACTGTACGAAATTAATATTTATGGTATAATGAATAGTATAATTATTATTTCATACAAATTATCAGCAATATTTATAAAATGACGTTCATACTGTTGAGTAACTGTTAAAGAAAAACCGAACGTGCGCTTGTACGTTAAAAAATAGAGTAACAAAAAAACTAATTTTTTGAGAAAGAATAAATGAAATAAAAAGAATGGTAATTTATAAAAGAGAAATAAAGAGTTACTCTGAACCGAGTTAAATCTTCTATACTTATCTCAAGGTTTATAAACCTCTATTACCATAAGGAATGAACATTTACAGCATAATACATCGCATAATTATCATTTCATACCAATCATCAGCAATTCTTATAAAATGACGTTCACACTTTTGAATAAATACCAATAAAGAACATTTCCTATAATAGATACACTATTAATTACAAAGTCCATTTCCGCATTAAAAAAAAAAAGTTACATTATGAAATATGATTATCCTGCAATTATTGAGAAATATTAAAATATCTGTTTATTGAAATTGCAGTTAATTTCTGCGGAATTTTATATAAATGTTTATGTGAAAAATAAAATGATGACGTCTCACAACTCGGCGTTTATGTTCTCACGTGTGATTTCATATGGAGCTTCGATGAAGGTGTAAAAGATTCGCCACTTGTGCTATGGACTGACCACTTTCAAGGTTGCATGCCTCTATACTTGCTGCTCGTTAATGCAACGAGAAGTGCTACACGTATTCACGGGATACGCGTGGTCTATACAATGTATATATATCTATGGGGCATTCCATCGCGATTCGACCTGGTTGTGATCCTCGACCTCGCCGATTTGGTTCGTAATTTTTTGTAGGATTCGTTAGACCCTGAAATGCACCAGATTTTTTATTTTTATTTTTTCTATGCATATTTTTTTTTAAATATTTTTTTAAAGTGACATATGGAAAGCCATAATTTAAAAATCTGAAAAAATTCAGAAAAATACTTTGTCGAATATCAAAATTATCTAGCTTATAGCCAAAGTGAACAAAATTTTTCTTCTTATAGTTTTTACGCTTTTTTGATTTAAAAAAATTATTAAAAATAGAAAAAAAATTAATCTACTACACGCGACTGGTCAAACGTTTATTTATGTAAAATCGGATTTTTTAGAATTTTTTCAGATTTTTAGGAATTTTTCAAATTTTTCGGAACTAAAATTATTCCAGCATCATACAAAACACTTTCTAGCA
The DNA here is from genome assembly GCA_963970395.1 of Ephialtes manifestator. NCBI lineage: Eukaryota > Metazoa > Arthropoda > Insecta > Hymenoptera > Ichneumonidae > Ephialtes > Ephialtes manifestator. Next base: position 4,547,040 of record OZ019971.1, read on the forward strand.
TAAGCATGACATTATTTTAAAATCTGAAAAAATTCTGAAAAATACTCTGTTGAATATCAAAATTTTCTAGCTTAGAGCCAAAGTGGGGAAGATTTTTCTTCATATAGTTCTTAAACCTTTTTCCTTAAATAAATTAGAAAAAAATAGAAAAAGAAATCAATCTACTATGGACGACTTGTCAAACATTTCTGTATATGAAAGTGTATTTTTCAGATTTTTTTCAGATTTTTAAATTATGGTATACTGGTACTAGAATGTAGCTTACATGGTACTAGAATAGTTTTAGACTCAGAAAAATTTGAACATTTCCTAAAAATCTGAGGAAATTCTAAAAAAATCCAAGTTTACATAAATAAACGTTTGACCAGTCGTCTGTAGTAGATTAATTTCTTTTTCTATTTTTTAATAATTTTTTAAATCACAAGAGCTTAAAAACTATAAGAAGAAAAATCTAGTCTTCATTTTTTCAGATTTTTAAATTATGGCATTCGATATGTCACTTTAAAAAAATATTTAAAAAAAATGGCACAGAAAAAATTTAAAAAATAAAATCTAGTGCATTTAAGGGTCTAACCAATACTAAAAAAAATTACGGGTTAAATCGGGGAGGTCGAGGGTCAGACTCAAGTCGAATCGGTATGGAATGCCCTCTATATGTAACCTGTGTTGCGTGCACGCTTATTAGACACGCTCACGGTCGCCACGGAATCTCCTTACCTGTTTCTAGTTTCTACCTCACTTTTCTGAAATAATTCTTTTCATAGAACCTCTAAAAAAATGTTTAAATTAAAACTAATCTCTTTTGCTTTGTGATGTAACGGCTATAAGGACAATTACAACAAACAGTTACATGCGTTTCTCAGGCTTTCATTAAGTAGATAAAATTTAAAAAATCGTAAGTACAAAATTGATTATTTTTATTACCACGTATAATGGGTGTATTTATTTCTATTATTGTTCATCTTATGTAATATGTAATGATACTTGTGATTTTCTCCGAAGCTGAGAGTTTATTGGATTATTAATTACCTTAAAATAATTGTTAAAATTATTTAAATGAACTGGACTTTATTGTCATTTCTATTTTTATTTCAATAAAACATGTAGCGAAAATAATGCATTCTAGAATACGAATTTTGCATTCCATTTTATTCTGTGACTGATGAATCAATTCTAATTGAATTAAACTATAAATACCTTATATTATTTTTAACTCGAAATATAACTCGAAGCAAAAATTGTAATGAATTTTATTTTACTTCAGAAATAAAACAAAATATATTATTAATCCTCAAACTTGAAATAATAATAAATTATATATTGAATTCCGAAAATAATTGCCTATTAATAACATAAAATTTTTATTCAAAGGGATTCCTATTTTTTAAATTAACAAAATAATATTTTCAATTGGAATGAACAATAACAAAAAAAAGATTAATAAACGATAATGTATGAAGTAGCTTTTGAAATTTATGTGACATAGCAGAATAGTGATATTTTTATTAATTCTGATTGACTTAAATTAAAAATTCCTCATATTACTTTAATCTCGAAAAATAATTTTATGTAAATTGAAATCTAAAATGTGAATTAAATTTTTACTTCGGGACTAAAACAAAATATACTATTTGAATTTGAAATAATAATAAATTATATATCTATTTCACTGCAGTGAAATTATATAATAATTTTCGAAAATAATTGCCTTAATGATAACTACATGGAATTTTAATTCAAAGGAAATCGTATTTTTTAGTTTAACAAAATCGTGTTTTCTATTGGAATGAAAAAAAAATTAAAAAATAGAATAAACGATAATGTACGAAGTAGCTTTTGAAATTTATGTGACATGATCCTCCACGGTTAATCGATACGACGTTGTCCTACCTGATTCATCGAGCGGCACTCTCGCTCTCGCAGCACTCCCAACGATATCGGAATCGCAATATGTAGTATGTATAGGTGCGCATAATACGGTGGATGTGTTGCGGGCAAACTGCTGATACGCATACTGCATACAATGTAGAGGGAGAGGACGGAAAGAAAGAAAGAGAGGAACACCCCGCGCCTGCAATCATTATGTAATATCATAACGTTATGCCAGTCCTCGTTGTCTCGCACCATTGCGATTTCAAGGTCCGCGAGCATTGTTGTTTACGCGTTGAGTTAGCGCGTCGTTGTCGTCTCGCTGCAGTCCAAGCACGGATACAGAAAATAGTGATACTATAAATCTTCCTGCAACATCACAATTTTATTCGCCTCATTTTTTTTTGCTTACTCATAGAGGAAGCTTTGTTTTCGTGAAATTTTTTTTTTTTCGAGATGTTAGACTGAGCGAAAACTTGAAATCCTGACAACCTCGCGCGGTGGTTGGCAAGTATTACTTTGGCTCAAAGAAATAGAGGTTGACACAAACACCCATTCGTCGAGGGAATATAACACGAAAAGAAATGTTTGGTTGTGGCAACTACGTTTATGATTTGCTGTACACAATGTCTAAAAATTAGTTGCCTCAACCATATCGAATAGTAACCTCAACTATAGGCCTCAGGCGTATCTCCGACGCTAGCGCTCGAGCGGCCGCTGAGTGCAAAACGAGATGATCAGCTGTTCTTAGTTAGGCGCACATTGGTCCGAACTAAGAACAGCTGATTATCTTGTTACGCACGCAGCGGCCGCTCTGGCGCTAGCGTCGCGAGATATGCCTGAGGCGTGAATGAAACTAAAAAAAAATTGTAGATTGGTTTAAAAATTGATAGTTATATGAGAATAAATGCAAAGATTAACACGATTTATCTTTGTGTAAACACTGAATTATCGGCACCGGAAATATTGCAAAATTTGACTTATATTGAATTTCGAAATATTTTGAAAAATTCGGAGAATTTAATCTATTATTTGCTGAGATATATATAGCCACGAAGAGAAATTATAATAATCTGTCACTCACCGCTTCATTAATTGCACAGCTGATTTTCTTCAGGAGCGTTCATTAAACCCTCATTTACGACGACCTAAATGCTCTCAAAATATATACGGTTATATTTACTTCTTACTCATATGTGAACTCAAACATTTATTTTCTTATCGATTCAACTTCCTCTAACATATATTACGAAATTTTATTTGTCAAGGTGTGAAAATGGGGATTTATGCACGCGTGCGTAAAATCGCATTTCTCGCACCGAGTGAAATAACTTTTATTCCCCATTTTCAATATATGGGGGATACCACGGGACTTTCGCCACCCCGAAAAAAAAATATCAAATTTTTTCTAAAAATCAGATTCAATGGTGTCTATTGATGGACCAAATTTCAAAATTCTAAAAAAATATTTGACCGGATATGCAAATTTTTCCGTTTTTTATCATTTTTCATTTAATCTGTAATATCTAAGAAACTATTGATCGTATCGAAATCATTAAAAGACGAAAATGTGCATTTTTTTATTGCCAACAAGAAAAAATATATATTCAAAATTAATTGTTTAATTTCAGGTCACATTTTATGGAAAAAACAACAAAATTATTATTTTTTTATGGTTGGACTTCAGATTTTTTCATCGGACAAATTGTCTCGGAATCTTTAAGTGATCGCCGAATTTTGAGTATTTTTTTTTCATGGGATGGCCAAATGCTGTGACGTTACAGCAATTTGAATGTTTTTAATATATAAAAAAATCCATATTCAAAATTAAAATTAATTAAAATGGTTGGTCTTCAGATTTTTTCATCTGACAAATTGCCTCGGAATCTTTGAGTGATCGCCGAATTTTGAGTATTTTTTTTTCATGGGATGACCCAATTCTGTGAGGTCAAAGTCCAACCATTTTAATTAATTTTAATTTTAAATATGGATTTTTTTTATACATTAAAAACATTCAAATTGCTGTAACGTCACAGCATTGGGCCATCCCATGAAAAAAAAATACTCAAAATTCGGCGATCACTTAAAGATTCCGAGACAATTTGTCCGATGAAAAAATCTGAAGTCCAACCATAAAAAAAAATAATTTTGTTGTTTCTTCCATAAAATGTGACCTGAAATTAAGCAATTAATTTTGAATATATTTTTTTCTTGTTGGCCATAAAAAAAATGCGCATTTTCGTCTTTTAATAATTTCGATGCGATCAATAGTTTCTGAGATATTACAGATTAAATGAAAAACGATAAAAAACAAAAAAATTTGCATATTCCGGTCAACTATTTTTTTAGAATTTTGAAATTTGGTCCATCAATAGACACCGCTGAACCTGATTTTTAGATGAAATTTGAGATTTTTTTTTTGGGGGGTGGCGAAAGTCCCGTGGAATCCCCCATATACCAATTCTTACAATTTTTTTTTTATCAAGCAGACAAAGTTGATGAACATATGAGAAGTATGAAGCAGACGCAGCGAGAAAGAAAGAAAGTTTTCGCGTCGAGTGGTTAAGATTTTGAAGCATTTTGAAGACGATTTGTATTTTCCCCATAGTTTAAAAAAAAATTCATTCGTCACTTCCAATATATTGGAATTTTTGCAATTTTTCTTTTATCAAATAAAAGTTGGTGGATATATGAGAAATATGGAGTGGAGAGATCGAGGAAGAAAGTATTCGCTTTGAGTGGTAAAAATTTTGAAGCATTTCGGAGACGCTTTATATTTTTTCCATAATTTAACAAAAAATTCATTCGTCACTTCCAATATATTGGAATTTTTGCAATTTTTCTTTTATCAAACAAAAGTTGGTGGATATATGAGAAATATGAAGTGGACAGGTCGAGGAAGAAAGTATTCGCTCCGAGTGGTAACAATTTTGAAGCATTTCGGAGACGCTTTATATTTTTTCCATAATTTAACAAAAAATTCAATAGTTGGTGGATATATGAGAAATATGAAGTGGACAGATCGAGGAAGAAAGTATTCGCTCCGAGTGGTAAAAATTTTGAAGCATTTCGGAGACGCTTTATATTTTTTCCATAATTTAACAAAAAATTATTCCTCATATTCAGTATATACAAATTTTTCTTTTATCAAGCAGACAAAGTTGTTGGACATATGAGAAGTATGAAGTGGACACAGCAAGAAAGAAAGAGAGCTTTCGCGTCGAGTAGTTTCTGAAGGGAACGTTCTAAAAGAAAGAGGGAGAGTGAGAAAAAAATAAAAAGGGCGTGAAAAGAGGAAGTACACATACACACGTGATTGGAGCAGCCGCTTCAGTACCATGAAAGACCGTTCAAGTGGTAGTATAGGTTCAAGCATTCTCTCAAATGCTGCGAAGAAACCGCGCGGAGAAAGAACATGCAAGAGCTGTGGTAAGCGAAAGGGAAAGGGCGAGTTCGTGTGATGCTCGAGGGGAAAGAAGCGTTCATCGTTGGTTGCTTCAAAGCTCGTACGACGTCCATATACATATATAAATACACAAATACATACATGCATACATACATACATACATACATACATTCATACATACATACATACATACATACATTCATACATACATACGTACATACATACATACATACATACATACATACATACATACATACATACATACATACATACATACATACATACATACATACATACAAACATATGTACATAGGGGAGATGGGGGCAAAACGGGCAGGGGGGCAAAACAGGCATCACGACTGAACATGACAATTGGTGGCAAAACGGGCATCGTTTTAACTTTTTCGAACACGACTTCTTTCAATTTCCTGACATTTCTTACTTGAAAATTTCGGAAAATAATTGGTGATGTCAATAAAACAGGCAGGGAGGCAAAACAGGCATCTCGGCTAAATATAAGTATTGGGGTCAAAATTGGCACCAAATCATAAAATGAGAATTTCGTTCTAATTGATTGCTTTATGATATACCGACTTTTTTTCAAAGGATTAATTTGATTATAAATTTTTTGAAAAATTCATTTGACTATATTTTTTTCTTTGCTCAACAAAGTATCGAAAAAAAGTTCTGAACGGATGGTTAAAAAAATTCTGATCTGATGAAGATTATCAATTTTTTTTTCATCACCAATTTGACGTATTTTCCGCACTTTCCCTATCTAAGGAACGTAAAAATCTGAGACAAATCGTTTTTACGAAAGTTGAGACGGACCTCGGAATCGATCCCGATTTTTAATGGAGCTGCCCGTTTTGCCCCCATCTCCCGTATATGTAAGGGGAAGATGGGGCAAAATGAAACGGTGGGGCAAAGTGAAACAGTAATTTGTGGCAAAAAATGTGGGGCAAAGTGAAACACGCCGACATTTTATTAAAAACGCGTTTCAAAAATACAATTCAGAAGTGTTATTCAAAATACAATGTTTTTAAAACCGTTTTGAGTGTTTAAACCAATAAAATGGGCAAAAAAAATCGAAACCGGGGCAAAGTGGAACACTCCGACATTTTTTGAAATTGCTTTTCTATAATACAATTCAAGGAGGAAATCATAGTAACTTCACAAAACAATAACTTGAACAAATAGAAAGTGGATCGCCGGGGCAAAATGGAACAATTGTTTGTGGCAAAAAATTTGGGGAAAATGAAACTCTCCGACAGTTTATTAAAAACGTGTTAAAATCATTTTGAGTGTTTAAACCAATAAAATCGGCAAATTAAAAAATCGAAACCGGGGCAAAGTGGAACACTACGATATTTAAAAAAAATTACATTTCAACAACTCAATTCAAGGAAAAAATCAAAGTAAAAAAGAATTTTTATTTTCTTTCGTATATTAAATTTAATTTCCTACACGGGTTCAGTAAAAATACGATACATTAAATTATTATACCGTATACGAATTTTCCAAATATTTTGTAACTTTTGCAAAACTTGAGATAACGAGCTCAAATTTTGTATACGAAACAATATTCAGCCATTATATATGTATAATTTAGTGACAAAGGGTACGACATTTTTGACTTTATGGAATAATGAATTATTTAAAAAAATATACATTATCACATTTACTTTCCGAAACGCGCTAATAATAACGAAATAACGGATTAACGAAATAGAAAAAGCGAATTCACAACATGTTTATTTATCTAATTAAAATAAGGATTATTTTTCGTTTTTTATTTTACGGTGCACATTTCCGGGTATGGGGAAGTGTTCCACTTTGCCCTACGAAATTTTTTCCCGACGCTCAAAATTGATTATTGGAATCGACTTTTTGAGTGAAAAGCAGTAAAAATGCACTTTGAATTTCGTGCGATAAATCCATTTTTTGCTTATGCGTTTCACTTTGCCCCACCTTCCCCTACATACATACATGCATACACTATACATATGAATCGAGTGAGAGAACGGAAAGAGTGAACGAACAGAATAAAAAAAAGGAGGGGGAAGCCCGGTCGAATCGAGTGGTTTTACAAATCCTCAGGCTCTTTCTCATTCACGCGTGCGGCTTTACAAATCCTCGGGCGAAACGACGACGTACAACCACCGCCTGGTTCTTTACTATAGTTATAGTGATGGGTGCGCGTGGGAAGAGCATTTTATCGCGGCGGAGGAGAAGAAGCATCGTGAGGCTCGACGTGCGAGTAAAGCGAGAGCGAAGCCAGCGAAGACAGAGGAGGAAAAGTGCGCTCTTTCTCTTTTTCTCTCTCTCTCTCTCTCTCTCTCTTTCGCTGCGACATCATGAACGTCGTACGCACGGTCTGATAAGGCCTTATCGTGTGTGAAAGCACCGTGGCCTACTTATTCTCAACACATGTGTGTATATACGAGCTTCACACGTGGCTTCATGTGTAGGGCTCTTTCTGTCTATCCGTAAGTCTGTCTCATATCGTTTGTGTGTATATGTGTAGACGATTTTCATGCTTATATGTATAGTATGTATTATACATGAAATCTTGCATGTACCTCTTGACTTCGTCGTAGATATACGTATTGCGCTGCTACGACACGTGTACTCGATGCACATACGTTCGCTGGATGAGAGCTCTATTATAAGCGAGTTCTGATGTACAGAGCTTGTACAAGTTTAGTTCATGATGCTTCTCTAAGGTGAATATCCTCATTTACTGACGTGCTGAAAACAGATCGTTAGTCGTTATATGCATATGCATGCTTGTATGAAGGAAGAATAAAAGGAATTGTACTTCGTATAGAAATAATTTGGTACCAGATTTTAGGAGGTATTTTTATGCAAGATCGATAATGTTATTTGGTATATGCAATAAAAAATGTTTTTGGTATGCATTATTTTCTTGTTTATGTTATGTAGCTACTGGGTTTTTCTTACGATTTATTTTATCCTTTCTGGGAGTTTGTAGGTTCGTCTCTTATCCACGATAATGTGACTCATTGGTTGCCCTGAATGAGATAGTTAAGTGTGAAGGAAAATAATTTTTCTTATAGCGAAAGTTCTGTTAGCTTTACTGGTTTTATTTTTTCAAATTGTTTTTGCTTATTGGGTATTAATTAGTATGCGTAAAAGTTTTTACTATCCACTCCATCTTATTCCCCGTTCATTCTTACGATTAAAAACCTCACTAGAGCTTTACACACTGTCATTATTTCATAATGCAATACTGTAACGTATTTACACGAGGGCACAAGAAAACTGTGGAAAACCTGGTGCGCAGGCATCCTGCGTGTGAGTTTGCCTGTGCGCGTGTGCGTGTGCGTGTGCGTGGGCGTGCGCGTGCGCGTGCGCGTGTGCGTGTGCGTGGGCGTGCGCGTGCGCGTGCGCGTGTGCGTGTGCGTGCGCGTGTGCGTGCGCGTGCGCGTGCGCGTGTGCGTGTGCGTGGGCGTGTGCGTGTGCGTGTGCGTGTGCGTGTGCGTGTGCGTGTGCGTGTGCGTGTGCGTGCGCGTGTGCGTGCGCGTGCGCGTGTGCGTGTGCGTGTGCGTGTGCGTGTGCGTGTGCGTGTGCGTGTGCGTGTGCGTGTGCGTGTGCGTGTGCGTGTGCGTGTGCGTGTGCGTGTGCGTGTGCGTGTGCGTGTGCGTGTGCGTGGGCGTGCGCGTGCGCGTGCGCGTGCGCGTGCGCGTGCGCGTGCGCGTGCGCGTGTGCATGCGCGTGCGCGTGTGCATGCGCGTGTGCGTGTGCGTGTGCGTGTGCATGCGCGTGTGCGTGTGCGTGTGCGTGTGCGTGTGCGTGTGCGTGTGCGTGTGCGTGTGCGTGTGCGTGTGCGTGTGCGTGTGCGTGTGCGTGTGCGTGTGCGTGTGCGTGTGCGTGTGCGTGTGCGTGTGCGTGTGCGTGTGCGTGTGCGTGTGCGTGTGCGTGTGCGTGTGCGTGTGCGTGTGCGTGTGCGTGTGCGTGTGCGTGTGCGTGTGCGTGTGCGTGTGCGTGTGCGTGTGCGTGTGCGTGTGCGTGTGCGTGTGCGTGTGCGTGTGCGTGTGCGTGTGCGTGTGCGTGTGCGTGTGCGTGTGCGTGTGCGTGTGCGTGTGCGTGTGCGTGTGCGTGTGCGTGTGCGTGTGCGTGTGCGTGTGCGTGTGCGTTATTGTATTTGTCTTCGATATTTTATTTGAATTTTAGTTACTTTTGTTTTTGTAATAAATTCAAGCTACTGGACTAAAAAATTAATGACTGTAGTAGATTGATCTTTTATTTGAATTTGTAAAATTATTCAAGCTCCGAAATATTTTGTATAAATTTTTATTAAAATATTACTCGTCCCTAGAGTGAGCTGTCAAATAAATATCTAGTTACGATAAGCAAATATATTTTTTACAGTGACTAAACCTTCATTCGTTTGTCGGATATAACCGAACCAATCGTTTTCTTCAGCTTTATGCCATTAAAGCCCATACGAATTATACTGGGCACAAATAGTACACGCACACATTTGCAAATACGCTTTACTATGTATTATGTATTATGTGTTTCGGTCGCATTTGAGTGTCGCTTAATCTTATATCTACGCGACTGTTACATTATGTAGGTAGAGACGCAGTACGAGCATAGTATGCATATAGTTATTGTCTTGGTAATCCGTAAATTTAGCTTTTTTCGGTCCTTCGCTTTGCCGAGAACAGAAACTAAACGCGAGCTGCACATCTTGCACGTGAGTGTCACGAATCGACGAAGCGAGACTCTCTAATTCTCAGTCGTTCTTCCAAGCTCCTTGGCTCGCTCATTCTCGAGATAAGGGAATCGGTACAACGGATTGTCCTACTTTTAACGAACGACTGGCGCGATGACGTAGTCGCTGTACGACTTTGCGTCTTTGAATCAAGTTTGCCCGAAGAATAGCTAATCTTTTCTTGTTTCAATGGAAATTTCATTGTATTTTACTACGTTATTGTTGGACTTACTGCATGCCATTAGTCACACTCAGAAAAATCCATTTGATGGGTTTATTTGATATAAATGATATTTACACGATTTATATATATATGCAATAAATTTTATTTGATCGGAATAAAATTCTATGAAATGGGCAATAAAATATTATCCGCGTAAATAGTATTGATTTAATATATATTTTATGGTAAATAAATATTTCATTCAAGTAAACGGTATTGATTTCAAATAGGTTTAATGTCATCGGAATAAAATTGTATTACTCATTATAGAATTGGAATTAATATGTGTCTTTCTCTTATCTTGAAAATGAAACGAACGCTAAAAAAAATTCTAAAATTTCATAAATCAATAAATATATGGAGCATTCCATATAATTAAAATCTAAAAAAATTCTGAAAAATACTTTGTTGAATATCAAAATTTTTTAATTTAGAAACAAAGTAGGGACGATTTTTCTTCATATAATTTTTAAGCTTTTTGGATTTCAAAAATTATTAAAAAATAGAAAAACAATCAATCTACTATGGACGACTTGTCAAACATTTCTGTAAATGAAACTGTATTTTTTAGTATTTTTTCAGATTTTAAAATTATGGCATGCTGGTGTTAGAATGTTGCTTGTATGGTGCTGAAATAGTCTTAGTTCAGAAAAGTTTGAAAAATTCCTAAAAATCTGACAAAATTCTAAAAAAATCCGAGTTTACATAAATACACGTTTGGCCAGTCGTCCGTATTCGTTCGATTAATTCTTTTTTCTATTTTTTAATAATTTTTTTAAATCAAAAGAGCTTAAAAACTATATTAAGAAAAATCTTGCCCACTTTGGCTATACGCTAGAAAATTTTGATATTCAACAATGTATTTTTCAGAATTTTTTCAGGTTTTTAAATTATGCCATTCGATATGTCACTTTAAAAAAATATAAAAAAAAATTTGCATAGAAAAAATAAATACGTAAAATCTGATGCATTTGAGGGTCTAACCAAACCTTAAAAAAATTACGAGCCAAATCGGGGAGATCGCGGGTCAGACTCAAGTCGAATCGGGCTGAAATGCCCCATATATAAAAATTTGTAACTAGGTTTAACAAAAATACGTAAAAATGTAAATATGTTTTGGTCACTAATAACCAAATTATTGATGCGCCGTTAAATAAAAAAATTGAATTAATTTCAAATAAATTCCGTATTTAATTAAAATAAACCCATCTGACCGATTTCTCTGGGTGCAAGGACCATTTTATCAAGGGTACTATTATTATCCACAATATAAACGCAAGTCCAGAGACTCGTGTTTATGCTAGACTCTGGTTTTATGATAATTGAGTGAAATCGAATCAAATTGGCGAGAGAGCTCTGTGTGGCCCCGAGACTCTAACGAAAAGAGTTAACGTGGGAGGGATGACAACGAGCGCAAGCTGCTGCTGCTGCTGCTGCTGCTGCTGCTAGCTGCTCTTACCATTGCCGCTACCGCTGCGTTATTGCTGCACTTCTCTCTCGTTGGGTAACCGGCGCGGGCCTTGACTTTTTGCTCGAACGCGCCCTCCCGTCCCGCTAAGAGCCAGTCGACGATAGAGATAGCGTAATAAAGTATCTATGCGCTCTTGTGTCAATAAGTTTTCAGAGCGATATTTCGCAGTCCCCTCAGGCCGATGGTTATAGTAATACCACCTTCGAGATATAACCCTTTGCAGTTTCCTTGTATCGATTTCACCTTATCGAAACGATCTTATGGTACCCAGCGAAAAACACACCTTTAACATACTACATACTGTAAAGTAATGGTATCTATTCGGATAAGTGGCAGGCACTGGAATCAATGGGCCGTCAAGTGTTGGACGATATTCTGATTACAGGGAATGATAGACATTTTTATTCATTTTATTTTTTTTGGGAAAAGGGGAGAAAGAGAGTTGATGGTGTTTACTGGTGAGAGAAAATTTTTATAATTGGAGTTAACACTATACTGAGAAAAATAAGTATGATAGATTGGTAAACATAGTGAGTTCCACATTAAAAATAATGAATTGTGCTAAATAATGAATTTCGTTGCTGGTGACATTATTTATTGTTATGGAAACCATAAAAATCATTGTTGTCTTCTCAGGGAAACATCCCGTGCAGAAATTTGTACGGGCATCCGCGAATAAGTACGGGCCCATTATAGGCTTATCCGTGGAAGCCAGAAATAGGAAATCCGTCTTGGACCCTACTTGGGCCAACAAAAGCCTCCACAATATAATTTCCGGGCATTCGCATGGAAGCCATAACAGGCCATATCCAATATTGGTCCCTAGATGGCCCAAGAAAGCGTCGATAACACAATGAACGGGCACTCTCGTGGCGGCCATACTGGGAGCGCCAATACTTAGTTTCATTGGGTCCTGTAAATGGTAACGTTCGACAAAGTTTACCTATTTCAGTAGGGAAAGGATTATAGGGCCCGTAGTAGGGCACTTTCATGGAAATTCTTCTAAGTGTGTCGAATAAAAAATGACTGTATCAACCATATGTGTTCCAGTTGTTACATAGCGACCGTCGCCGCTGGCTGTGTTAATAAATAAATTCTCCTAAATATCCCAAGGGTCAGTACTTGGATGGGTGACCGACCCACTCCTGAATTTTTCTAAGTTCCTCGTAGGTCAGTACTTGAATGGGTGACCGACCCACTCCTGAATTTGTCTAAGTTCCTCGTAGGTCAGTACTTGGATGGGTGACCACGCCACGGCTGATATTTTTGGAATTCCGCAAGGATCAGTACTTGCATTAGTGATCGCTCCGCGTCCGAGCTTCTTTAAGTCCCCCAAGTCAGTATTCGGATCGGTGTCCGCCTCATGGCCGAATTTTTCAATGTCCCTCAAGGGTCATTTAGATGGTTGCGATCGAAAGGTCGCAACCTAACCTATTTAACCGGCACTTAAATCCAAGTACTGATCCTTGCGAAATTCCAAAAATATCAGCTGTAGCGTGATCACCCATTCAAATACTGACCTACGAGGAACTTAGAAAATTTCGGGAGTGGGACGGTCACCCATCCAAGTGCTAACCCTGGTGAGACTTATAGTGAGATTTTAGGCGTGAGGCAGTCAACCATCTATGTACAGAAATGTAGTCGGAACGCGTTTTCATTTTTAGTATACTTCAAATAGACAATAAAAATTAGAATCTTTTAAGATGTCAATGGCCAAGTGGGCTAAGACATGCAACAGCCACCCAACATCAAAAAAATTGATTCCTACCAACATCAAAAAAATGGTATATTTGTTTTTTCAGCAATTAATATGTAACTATCAATGCAATAACTCCAAATATCCAACTAAAAATGCAAGATAAACCGAATTCAATCTACGCAGATAATTATTTTGTAATTAATTATTTCGTTTTTTTATATGGGGCTTAGCAGGGTAGCCTTTATGGGCCCCGCCAAGGAACCCAATACTGGCCCAAAGGTTTAAAGTGTGACCGCCCAATACAGGCAGTAGTTAGATTTCCAGGATAGGCCCCGTAGTTAGTCAGGGAAGATTATACGGGCCCAGTATATAGCCCTGACTAAATTTCTGCACTGGGTACTTCTGGAAAAAATAGGTTTCGTAATTTTGAGCTGGTAAGATGAAGGTTTCATTGAATCAGAGACGATACCTTTGAAATCACTGAAAAAGGTTCATTGGTTTAAAGAAATGTTTCTTCGAATAATGTCACTACTTTTCATTAAGTTTGAGATCATTCAAAGAAAAGATAGTATTGAAATTCAAGTATTTCATTTTATTGGCAAAGATTTCCGTGAATCAATGAAACTTTTTCTCTGGGTGTACGTATGCGTGTCGTCATTTGTTAAGGGGAGGGAGTCAGGTCAAAAAAATTGATTTTGGAAATTCAATATCATCCAAATCCTATTGCATATAAAAATGCCCAACGCACTGTATTGTTGGTACTCGATTAGAGGATTTTTTACTGTCGTCTGACTTGCATATGCCTTTCAATATTATCTTAAGCAAAGTTCTTAGGTTTTCCATACTGCGCATGATTCAGATCAAACTACTAGGCAGATTGGAATGGTTGACGTCTCATTTTCTTCTTCATGAAAAGATACACCGGCTAAATGGAGCAAATGTTAATAAAACGTAATATTTTTTAAGTGACATAATTATTAATAAATAAATTTTACGCTATTTTCTAAATCAGTGATTAACTTTGCTTTCAGAATGAAAAAAAAATAGTCTGCTCCATTTAGCCGGTGTATCTTTTCATGAAGAAGAAAATGAGACATCAATCATTCCAATTTGACTAGTAGTTTGATCTGAATCATGCGCAGAATGGAAAATCTAAGAACTTTGCTTAAGGGGGGGGGAGTCAGGTCAAAAATTAAAAAAAATCGATTATTTTTTTTTTCTGTGAAAACATTCATTTCCATGTAATCTATCTATTAGCAAAGTTATAAGCCGGAATTCGCAAAAATGGCTAAGTTTCTACGGTACCATTCATATTTAATTTTCTCAAAAGTCGTAAAAATTACCAGAATATTATATTTAAATTTTTAATTATTTTATTTATTTATTTTTGTTATATGCAGACATTATGGCCGATTTTTTGTTCACACAAAATAATTAAGGGTGTTGAAGAAAAAAAAATCAAATATATATATTTTTTTTTTCTCTTCGGCAGTTTCGTTTAGTTAAGTATACCCTCTGAACCTGCAAAATCTTAGACCTGAATGCGAAAAAATGGCCGATTTCTGCAATATACCTGTTTTTTAATGATTTTTTTCTATAGAATAAAAAGTTTATTACGTATTTGTAAATAAATTTTTATTTGTTTACCATTTTTTAAATCAGTTAGCGAAACGCGATACAAATGACGCGATGAGAGTGTGATGTCTTACATTATATTTGAATTGGCGCGAATAATGGGACATGCGCTGTGATATCTTAGCACGTATCGCATGCGCAGCGTGTTACTGCCTCGAGAAGTTACTTCTGCTACATGCGAGACGCATAACCTCGAATTGACGTTTTTATTTTTCGTTCATATTATTTTATTAGTTTGATTCCGTTGGCCATTTACGGTTTTTTTTCAATCAATAGTGTTTAAAACAGAATCAACAATCATCAGAAGTGATCAGATATGTAAATTTGTTATGAAGTGATGATTTAATGTTTGTGCAGCACATTTGTGAATGTGTCGACACTGGATAAATTTTCAGTGATGTTGTCAATAAAAGTGATCATCCCCATATTATTTACAAGTTTTTTTTCAAATTATGCATTCATTTACTTATTTATTTGTAAAAAAAAAAAACATTTATTAATAACATTATTAATAATATTCTGTAATCTGACTTGCAAATAATATTTTTATTTTGTTCATTAAAGGTACTAAGGTGCCCCAAAGGTGAAAACAGCATAAACATTTTTATTTGAGTGGTAAGCTTTAGATGCCATTTGCCGAAACTTGGTTTTAAACCTATTCTGCGTGTGATTCAGACCAAACTGCTAGGCAGATTGGGCTGGTTGACGTCTCATTTTCATCTTCATGAAAAGATACACCGGCTAAATGGAGCAAAAGTTAATAAAAGGTAATATTTTTCAAGTGACATAATTATTACTAAATAAATTTTATGCTATTTTCTAAATCAGTTATTAATTTTGCTTTCAGAATGAAAAAAAAATATTTTGCTCCATTTAGCCGGTGTATCTTTTTATGAAGAAGAAAATGAGACATCAACTAGCCCAATCTGCCTAGCAGTTTGGTCTGAATCACGCGCGGAGTGGAAAACCTAAGACCTTTGCTTAAGATAATATGGAAAGGCATACGCAAGTTAGATGGCAGTAAAAAATCCTTTCATCGAGTACCAACAATATAGTTCATTGATCATTTTTATATGCAAGAGAATTTGGATGATATTGAATTTACAAATTTAATTATTTTGACCTGACTCCCTCCCCTTAAGATAATATTGAAAACCATATGCAAGTCAGACGACAATAAAAAAATCCTTTCATCAAGCACCAAGAATATAGTGCGTTGGGCATTTTTATATGCAATAGGATTTGGATGATATTGAATTTCTAAAATCAATTTTTTTTACCTGACTCCCTCCCCTTAAAAATGAGCTTATTGTCCGTCCTTGTTGCACACACGTAATGTGGTTATTTTTTAGCGAAATCGGAAGAAAAGTATAGTACGTTACATGGGAGGGGTGCGACTTTTCACCTCGTGTGAATTTCTGCCCTCGTTTCGCTCGGGCATCAAAATTCACTCTCGGTGAAAAGTTGCACTTCCCTCCCTTGTAACGTAATGTACTATTGATTTGCTCCTTTCGCTCCTGCTGAAAACTGGGAGTTGGTCGACCGTAGCCGCTAACACCCGCGTAGAAAAAAAGAATCTGGCCGAGATTCTTAAGAAGATTCTCGCCGAGAATCTCAGCGAGAGTCTCGACGAGAATCACGGTTGCGCACCGAACCGAGATTCTTTTTAAATCTATCTGAGAATCTCGCTGCGATTCTAGAGAATCTCGGCCAGTTCCTTACCGAGATTCTTTAGTGGGTAGCTGAAAATAAAAAGAATCTCCATCAGAATCTCGCCCAGCTTTTTACCGAGATTCTTTAGGGGTTTGCCGAAAATAAAAAGAATCTCTATCAGAATCTCGCCGAAATTTTCTAGAATCTCAGCGAGATACTGATAGAGATTCTTCAATGGGTAGCTGGAAATAAAAAGAATCTCTATCAGAATCTCGGCCAGCTTCTTAGCGAGATTCTTCTCATTTGCATTTTCATTGAAAATGAAAAGGATCTATATAAAAGAAGATCTTTACGAATATTTTAATATTGCTAACACTAATTTGTTAGTACATCAACGAAGGTTAGACCCCTCGTGTGTAGTCGAACTCAGAAAAGCTTTCCAGTCTTATATATACGCTGGCGCTTCAAGTCACTTGCGAGAAACGCTTCGATCCTTCGCCATCTAGCGGAGTATTGTCCACCAGTGTTTCGTATAATGTCACTAGGTGGCGAACGGGCGGAGCGTTTCTCGCAAGTGGTTTGAGGCCTCAGCGTATATATAAGACTGGAAAGCTTTTCTGAGTTCCACTACACACGAGGGATTGAAACTTCGTTGATGTACTAACTAATTAATGTTAGCAGTCCGTCAATATTCGTAAAGATCTTTTTTTATATAGATTCATTTCATTTGCAATGAAAATGATCAGAATCTCGCTGGGCGAGATTCTCTAGAATCTCAGCGAGATTCTGATAGAGATTCTTTTTATTTCCAGCTACCCACTAAAGAATCTCAGTAAGAAGCTGACAGAAATTCTCTAGAATCTCGGTGGAATTTTGATAGAGATTCTTTTTATTTTCGGCGAGATTCTGATGGAGATTCTTTTTATTTTCAGCTACCCACTAACGAATCTCGCTAAGAAGCTGACCGAGATTCTCAGATAGATTTTTAAAGAATCTCGGTTCGGCGCGCAACCGTGATTCTCGCCGAGATTCTTAAGGAGGTTGGATACCGTCTTTCTGGAGGGGAGGTGCGCGGTTTGCCGGGGAGGTAGTGTGCGAGAGAGAGGTCCGTGACGCGCCATCACTGGCGTACATTGTTGTACTATTCCAGCAGTTTTGTTTTTACGTTTTCTCGGCAACCAAGCAGACGAATCATTTCGGTCTTCGTAAAAGTTCTTTTCGAAAAAACAAGAAATGATTTGGTTCTGTTATCAACAATTGTTTATCATTTTTATTATACTTTCGAGCATAACGTTGAAGGTGCGTATAGTTGTCGCTATGTTGCCCATGCATAAGAGTGTAATTTCAATAATTAATTTCTCGATAACCATCTAGACGATTGACATGAAATTTGGCATGAAGATGTAATTTTTATATACGAATATCCTCAAAAAATTTGAGAGCGTGTTTATCATTTTGAGTTGGGTATCCACCCTCCTTAAGAATCTCGCTGAGAATCTCAGCGAGAATCTCGGCGAGAATCTTCTTAAGAATCTCGGCCAGATTCATTTTTTCTACGCGGGCACATATATCTTATAACTCTTCTTAAGTATTCATTACAGCTTCTTCGTATACCCAAAGGTTTGGAGAAACTAAATATGATTGGAATTTATTCGTAACACTATGCTAGAACATTTTTTTAATTGTAAGAAAAATAAATAGGGTCACACTGTATACCCCATTCACCCCTACAAGACACGCGTGATTTCCACGTGAATCTATCCGAGAAATAAACCTATATCTGCCGTTGGCTTCGAAAACCAAATCTCCTGGAGCGTGCTTACTGAAACGATGTGGTACTCTATCATGCACAAAGTAGTAGCGCTTAGTAGAGTGTTCGCGTGCGCGCGCGAGCGCATAGAACCGACGACAGTTTCCGCAGCTACGCGTGTGCGTGAGCCCGAGCGCACGCATTGCGAAATTGGGTCGACAGAAATTCAACGCAGAGCCAGCGAACAAGCCAGAGTCTGGCTGTGCCAGCAGCACACCTCGCTCTTATACGGTGTGGAGCCACGCGTTGCCTTTAAGGTGCACATACTATCCTATACCCTAGCAAAGATTGTCAAACTATATTATTATAACTCTACACCCGGACAAATGGAATTCTATGTCTATTAAAAAAATTTTTAAATCAAATACCAAATCAATTTGAAACAAATTAAATCTGCATTTAATCAAATAAATCGTATGTGATCTAAATAAGATCTGAATTAATTTATTTAATGGCCGGACTCATATAATTTATTCAATTTAAATAGACTTTATTTGATCCAAATAATATTTTATTCGATTTTAATTCGTTTTGTGTTTAATAACACATTACATCGATTTGAAACTAATGAAATTTGGGTTAATCAAATAAATTGTATGTGTTATAAATTAATTTGTTTAATGGCCTGGCTCATATAATTTATTCAATTGAAATAGACTTTATTTGATCCAAATAATATTTTATTCGATTTTAATCCGTTTTGTGTTTAATAACACATTACATCGATTTGAAACTAATGAAATTTGGGTTAATCAAATAAATTGTATGTGTTATAAATTAGTTTGTTTAATGGCCTGGCTCATATAATTTATTCAATTGAAATAGACTTTATTTGATTTAAATAATATTTTATTCGACTTGTATTCGATTTCAGTTTAATAACACGTTAGATCAATTTAAAACACATGAAATTGGCTTTAATCAATTAAATCGTATATGATCTAAATTAATTTATTTAATGGCCGGGCTCATATAATTTTTTCAATGGAAATAAACATGAGAAGAAAATAAAGATAACACTTAGAAATAAATCATGCTTAATAATGAATATGACGTAAATAGGGTGCCAAATTTTCCTATAGTAAAAACATATGTCTGTTTACCGACCTTTTTTACTAAAATTATCAACTCAAAAGTTGAGAATTTAACAAGACGTTTTATGGGACAACGACTTTCCCAACACCTCCATCAAAATATTAACACTGTTTGCGGTTAGATAACGCAGATAATAAAGTCGCTACTTGTACACCTGATTGTAAATAATCCAACGCTATCGTGGAAAATAGAACTCACCGAATGTTTCATATACATAGTTATCTTGAATTAAACTGCAGATAAACAGCCAAAATCAGCCATTAAGGCTACATTGTCAAGTGACATTGATAAATCTCTCGACAGCTGAGCCAACGGGGATTAAAACAATAACCTTAAATAATCTATCTTAAAAAAATAATCTAAATCAGGTAGAAGTATATTTCCTTCTTTTCCGGCTTTGTTATCGGTATAATCGTCCTAATATCTACAATTCTCTAATTTCATTGATTCGAAAGACATTCGTAGATTAGATTTTTTAAATTGATTCCAAAGAAATTGATGGACCAGATTTTTTTCAACGATTCTAAAGAAATTGGTGGATTTGATTTTTTTCAACGATTCTAAAGAAATTGGTGGATTAGATTTTTTTCATTGATTCCAAAAAAATTGGTGGGTCCGATTTTTTGCTTTGATTTCAAAGAAAATGGTGGAATCGATTTTTTCATTGATTGCAAAGAAATTAAAAAATGAGATTTCTTTTCATTGTTTCCAAAAAAAAAAAAAAAAAATCGAATGAAATTGATTTGTTATTTTTTTCCAAATACATATGAATTTTTTTCTTTATTTTGAATTTAAAAAAAATGAATTAAAAAAAGTGTACGAAAAATAACGAATTTTGGAGATGCGTTTGGCATAAAACCATCCATTACAAGTCAAGTTTTTTTTTTTGCCAAACGCATATCCAAAATTCGTTATTTTTCGGGCATTCATCAAAATTAAAATGAAAAAAGTTCAAAGTAAAGAGAAGATTCCGAAAAAATTCTTATGAATTCGGAAAAATTGACAAATCATTTTCATTCGAAAAAAAAACGTTAGGTTGTCGGGTGATTTGTTCAACAATTTTTTTTTCATCAATTTGTTAATAACATTTTGGAATCAATATTATTCAAAATCAATCTTTTCAGCACATTTTACATGCTCATTTTTGTCCGATTTTTAACCCACCGGGAAGTGTTGGAATTTTTTTTTGAAACTCACGTTTCACATACACCCTTAATCCACAACGCGCCTACCAATTTTTCTTGTTAACTTTTTTAACCAAGTTTTTTTGGTACACCCAGAAAAAAGATCTTGTTAACGGGACTAGAATCTATGGAACGGAAATAAAATTTCTTATTTGTATGCCGACCTACTAGACTTCCATTCACCTCAAATAAATTTTTTTATTTGTAATTTATATACTTATTGAATAGTAAATATATTTAAATCTAAGAAATATTTATTTGGGTCGGCAGTTATATAAATATTGATTAAAAAAGAAAAAAAAAATTATTGAGATATTCTTCACTATCCCTTAGAAGCTCAGAAACTGCCTTCCGCTCACCAAACCAGGGCGCGGCTAAGCGATCACCCATCCAAGTTATGACCGCAAATAATGCTGCTTAACACTGGGGACCATCGAAGCCACGCACCGACCGCGCTTCCACTGCTGCCGACTTAAAGAATATATAATTTTTATACAAATATACGACAAGAATTAAATCAAATCGATAAATGTTGCATGTCGATAATAATAAACTCCAATGATGAAAGGAAATAAATATATATTGGATTACAAGATAGTTCTAATTGATTTTATTTAAAAATATCTAATACATGTATTTGGTCGTTTTAACTTTTTTTTTCCGGATTAAGAAAGTATTTAGTAACAACAAATAAAATATTCTTTTAGTATCGTTGATTGAAATAATTAAACGTTGAATAGATCATTTTAGTTAATATTGCCAAATCTTTTTTCCGGCTGTAATTAAACGAAATTTTTTCCGCTTGTAATCTATTCGTAAGCGTGAAAATAATATCTCGCTTTCAAGAAGGTTATCCTCTAAGTCAGATAACCGGAGGCGACAGAACGTGTGTCGGAATGATGTTCAGTTGCTTATCGCGCCATCGATCGTTCCCTCTTTAGCCTTCCGAGTCAAGGTAGATCTCGGAAATACCGTCCTCGTTGTATTCGAAAATCTTTCACCCAAGATTCACCCAAGCTTCAGCCTTCGGAATAGTTTGTACCTTTTGAATGACAAAATCCTCGAACGATATTCCTTCGAATCCTAACGGCTAATATGCTAATTTTCTTCGTTGAGGAAAAAAAAAAATTGTTTGCGTCTCCCTTGGAGAATTAGGAATACGAACTTAAAGTTAGTATACCAAATGGTCCCTCTCTGGCATAACACTTTCGAGATTGAGTCAGGCTCTCGCCGGACCGAAGAGAATTTCAATTTCGCGTTATGCAATCATCGACAGCAACAGCAAGTATAGTATACGAGACGGAATATCCGAGAAGCCCGATCGCCCAACAGCCAAAGCGAGTTTCGTTGACGCGAACGGCAGCATCATTATATCGCACGTCCATACTTCGACCTATCACCATCCAACAACCATCAGCCACTGCTGATTATGGTTAATGCATAATTGGAAGGCGCACTTGTAACGAATAATCGGCGAAAGTGAAGCGAGATTATCGTCAGGGCATCACCGTTAAGAATCGAACTCGCCAAAAAATGTTATTCGAATACGAACCTGCAATCTTCTTCACTCGTGGCTCATCGTTTTCTTCTATATAATAAAGTCTAAAGGTTTATTTATTTATTATTTATAAGTGTGTATCGTTCACAAAGGTGTGAATGATAAAACGGCGATTCGTTTATGAAATTATGATAAATTGAATTAAATGGTATATTTTTAAGAACTATGCAGAAATTTCGGCAATACGTCAGTTTTACAGAACCCATCTCTACACAGACCCATCTGTACACGAGCATCTGTACACCATTTTTTTTACACGCGTTTAATTGAGCACACCGAAATTGTACACAACACGAACTTGACAAAGCGGAATTTAAAACGGATAACCTTGTCACGACGAAACCTTGCGGAAATTTAGTTCGACACGGAAAAATTGATCACGTCAGTAATCGTTATGACAAAACTTTGCACAGCATACTCTGGGCACCATCAATCTGCTCACAGCACTAGTTCGACACAACAAATTTCTTCGTAGCACAAGATTGAAATGGTAAATCTCGACACGGCACCATTTTGTAACGACAAATCTCTACACAACGCGAGTACGGCCCGGTAAAGTTTGCCACGACGAACCTTCGACACGACACAAGTTGTACACGACGATGTTCTACACAGACCCATCTCTACACAGACCCATCTCTACACAGACCCGTCTCTACACAGACCCGTCTCTACACAGACCCATCTCGACACCGACGGTAATCTTCCGATTTAAATCGGATAATATATTTACTGACTGGCAATTTTGCGTTGAGCCTATTTTGCCGGCTCAACGCTAAATTGCCAGTCGGTAAATATATTATCCGATTTAAATCGGAAGATTAGCGTCGGTGTCGAGATGGGTCTGTGTAGAGACGGGTCTGTGTAGAGATGGGTCTGTGTAGAGATGGGTCTGTGTAGAGATGGGTCTGTGTAGAGATGGGTCTGTGTAGAACATCGTCGTGTACAACTTGTGTCGTGTCGAAGGTTCGTCGTGGCAAACTTTACCGGGCCGTACTCGCGTTGTGTAGAGATTTGTCGTTACAAAATGGTGCCGTGTCGAGATTTACCATTTCGATCTTGTGTTACGAAGAAATTTGTTGTGTCGAACTAGTGCTGTGAGCAGATCGATGGTGCCCAGAGTATGCTGTGCAAAGTTTTGTCATAACGATTACTGACGTGATCAATTTTTCCGTGTCGAACTAAATTTCCGCAAGGTTTCGTCGTGACAAGGTTATCCGTTTTAAATTCCGCTTTGTCAAGTTCGTGTTGTGTACAATTTCGGTGTGCTCAATTAAACGCGTGTAAAAAAAAATGGTGTACAGATGCTCGTGTACAGATGGGTCTGTGTAGAGATGGGTTCTGTAGAACTGACGTATTGCCGAAATTTCGGCAAGCATCCAGCTGGATCCTGCCTGATATTCCCATCTTTCGGTTGGATTCCAGTCGGTCATCGGATCGGATTCCAGACATGGGATGTAACGCGCGGAAACTGCACGGAAAAAAAGTTTGGTTGTGACAACTACGTTTTCGATTTGCTGTACACAATGTCTAAAGAATGAGTTGCCTTAACCATATCGAATAGTAACCTCTACTATTCACGATTAGTTAAGTTAACTAATCCAATCGTTGGGACTATCACTCGAATCGTCGGTATTATCATTCGAATTGTCGGTATTACCATTCGAGTCGTTGGTATTACCATTTGAGTTCTAAGATAAATAGAATAATCGATTGGTTGTGTCAACTCATTTTTTGGTTATGGCAACTAATCTTTTTTTTCCGTGTTCCTCTGTGAGGAAAGAAAAAGAAATTAATCTGCAGGTTTTTTTAAAAATCATAAAGTCTATTATTTGGTTTCGTTTTTGTATACAATTTATAGAGACATTTCTTAAGCGTCCATTTTATCTAAGAGATTAGGAATGTGTTGCGTTGACCCCATTGCTCCGAGGTGAGAAAGGGCTCGATCTTGAACATTGTACACGATGAAGCACAGACACTTATACGCTGAGCGCACACGCACTTTGCGAAGAAGTGTCAACCTTGAGAACATCAAGCGCGGAGATAGCAGAAGAAGGAATACCGCTCAAAGCACGCAGATAGGATGAACCACCATCTACTGAAAGACTGAAAAGTGCCGTAAACTGTAGCCTCGGCCAACTTAGAGGTGGCTGGCTCGCTGGAATATAGCAGTGGCCGTAAAAGACGAGTTGTTCGCGGTAGCCATGAATGGGAAGCAGCTCAGAAAAAGGATAAAGAGATAATTGCCAACAAATGAGTTTCTTAGTGTCTTATATAATATTCAAATATAAATCCGTCAACAAAATTTAATACCAATTGCTAAAAGTGCATTCTCATTTCACAAATTAGTCTTTTCTCCATTTCTAAATTCTTTGCGTTAATGTAATATAATACTTTTGTCATAAATTAGTCTTTTTTCGATTCTAAATTCTTTACATCAATTTGTAACCATGAATGGGAAGCAGCTCAGAAAAAGGATAAAGAGGTAATTGCCAACAAATGAGTTTCTTAGTGTCTTATATAATATTCAAATATAAATCCGTCAACAAAATTTAATACCAATTGCTAAAAGTGCATACCCATGTCACAAATTAGTCTTTTCTCCATTTCTAAATTCTTTGCGTTAATGTAATATAATACTTTTGTCATAAATTAGTCTTTTTTCGATTCTAAATTCTTTACATCAATTTGTAACCATGAATGGGAAGCAACTCAGAAAAAGGATTAAGAGATAATTGTCAAAAAATAAGTTTCGTAGTGTCTTATATAATATTCAAATATAAATCCGTCAACAAAATTTAATGCGAGGTGCTAAAAGTGCATTATATGCTTTTGTCACAAATTAGTCTTTTCTCCATTCTAAATTCTTCACATTAATGTAATGTAATGTAATGCTTATGTCACAAATTAGTCCTTTCCTTTCTAAATTCTTTACATTAATGTAATATAATGCTCATGTCACAAATTAGTCTTTTTTCCATTCTAAATTCGTTACATCAATTTGTAACCATGAATGGGAAGCATCTCAGAAAAAGGATTATGAGATACTTGCAAACAAATGAGCTTCTTAATGTCTTATTATATAATATTTAAATATGAATCCGTAAACAAAATTTAATGCGAATTGCTAAAAGTGCATTACATGCCCTTGTCACAAATTAGTCTTTTCTTCATTTCTAAATTCTTTGCGTTAATGTAATATAATACTTTTGTCACAAATTAGTCTTTTTTCATTCTAAATTCTTTACATCAATGTAATATAATGCTCATGTCACAAATTAGTCTTTTTTCCATTCTGAATTCTTTACATCAATGTAATATAATGCTCATGTCACAAATTAGTATTTTTTCCATTCGAAATTCTTTACATTAATGTAATATAATGCTCATGTCACAAATTAGTCTTTTCTCCATTCTAAATTCTTTACATTAATGTAATATAATGCTCATGTCACAAATTAGTCTTTTTTCATTCTAAATTCTTTACATTAATGTAATATAATGCTCATGTCACAAATTAGTCTTTTTTCATTCTAAATTCTTTACATTGATGTAATATAATGCTCATGTCACAAATTAGTCTTTTCTGCATTCTAAACGCTTTACATTAATTTCTAGTTCTAAGAAGGTTGACATAATATTTAAAAAAAAAATTGTTGACAGTTTAAACATTTTTTTAAACTGTCAATATTAATTTTTTATTTATTTTAATTTTAATAGCTTGATATAAAAATGATAAATAAACCATTGTATGATAATTTAATAACAAAAATTGTTCGTTTGCATTTAACATATTACCCGAGAGAATTCTATGTTCAATCGACACTTATAAGAAATCAAAAGACAATAATTCTTTAAATTCCAATACCAAGAAACATTCGTGAATAAATTGTTGCTTTACCTACATTAAATTTGATAAAACCCGAAATAAAAACCCATTTGTTTAACGCGAATGCTCTTAGTTGAAGTCGTTATTGTATTTTTAATTCAGCCCTTCGCTGACCAGTTAATTTAAATCTTTACAATGTCACCAATAATAATAAAAGCCACTCTCCTCAGCAATTGCATTTAGTGCGTTCTCTCAGCGACGCAACATTGAACGATGGGGGCAATCAAATCTGCAGCGAAATTGCGAAGTTTCCAAGAGTTGCGTCTGAGGTGTTTATTGGCGGTAATAAAATGTCCTAAAGTTGTGCCGGTCCCTTTATCGCTTTACCACCGAAAGGGATGTTAGAGTTTAGGAGTTGTAGCCACAAAAAAAAAAAAAAGAAAAAAGGCCGAGTGAAAACCGGAACTGGCCTTTCAAACCCTTTTTTTTTCATTGCCTCCGCAAAGTTTTCGAAACCTGAAAACCGAGGTCAAGCCGAGTCTCGCTTTTACAAATATAGCATAACCTCCACCTTCCAATGGTCAAAGTACCGCGACATTATGACTTTACGAGCGTTATACGAACGAGTGGTCGTCGTTGAATATTATATTCCGGATGGGAATCCCTCCTCTTTCTTTCTCTTCCCCTTTTCCTTGGTTAGCCGGTCGAGCTACAATGACAGGAGATTATGAGTTTTTACGCTCAATCCTTTCTTCGTCGACTCTATTCTCTCTCTTTCTCTTAGCCTCTCTTAAGTTTCGCTTTTCACTGGGATTGCGTGCTCGACCTCGGACCCAAGGGTCGAGAAATGGCAATTTTTTTTCTTTTTCTTTTTCTTTTTTTTCTACTCGCGCGTTTTCACAGCGCGTTCAGCCCTCTCGGCTTCGACGCAACATTCGCCCAAAGGGCGGAAAAGGAAATGGTTCGCTCGGGCATTTTTTTTTTTTGCTGGAGTTTTTCGGCTTTACTTCGTTTCTCGTCTCTTTGCCAGTGCCACGCAAAAGGCATTGAGTTACGGCGAGAGAATCTCTTACCATACAACCCATAATACTTGTTCGTTTTTTTGTTGTTTTTTCTAGCAATTTTTTCTCGCTGCGCGCGACCGACCAGAGACTACGAACCAACGGCAAGGACCGCGCCCGTTTCTCTTATCCTTGAGCCAAGCGCGCGAGGGGATTAGAAATTGGCCTTCGACGCGCGCTTTTATAACGCTCACGGCTCTTTGGCTCTCGCTGTCTCTCGTTGCTCAACGAATCAGAAGAAATAGCTATTATAATACATAATATACTGTACTGCCTGTGGATTACAGCGAGGGTAGACTGATATTATACTTGATAGATTGACGATTATTATTGTTTTCTTTCTAGATTAAAATCTTGTGAAAAATAGAGTAACTATATGTAGAAAAATTGTACATTTACTGAACAATTTATTGTTTACTGGACATTTACTTGACATTTTGACAAAATTAAAATAGATAGAAAATAAATAGCTTTTAGAAAAATAATAGCGTTTAAAGATATTCATTAAAAAAAATAGAATAATAATAGCTTTTAAAGTCATTGTTTAAAAAAAATTTGCTGCTGCGGTATTCGCAACACGTGACTTTCTCATCACATTTGTTACTGGCGTGAAGTTTTTATTGCGAATTTATTGGGGTATAGTGACTAACTACACGAGTAGAAATCTGTGAATTTCGCACATTAAGGGAAGGGAGTCAGGTCAAAAAAATTGATTTTGGTAATTCAATATCATAAAAATCCTATTGCATATAAAAATGCCCAACGCACTATATTGTTGGTACTCGATTAAAGGATTTTTTACTGTCGTCTGACTTGCATATGCTTTTAAATATTATCTTAAGCAAAGATCTTAGGTTTTCCATTCTGCGCATGATTCAGATCAAACTACTAGGCAGATTGGAATGGCTGATGTCTCATTTTCTTCTTCATGAACAGGTACACCGGCTAAATGGAGCAAATGTTAATAAAATGTAATATTTTTTAAGTAACATAATTATTAATAAATAAATTTTATGCTATTTTCTAAATCAGTGATTAACTTTGCTTTCAGAATGAAAAAAAATAGTTTACTCCATTTAGCCGGTGTATCTTTTCATAAAGAAGAAAATGAGACATCAATGATTCCAATCTGCCTATTAGTTTGATCTGAATCATGCGCAGAATGGAAAACCTAAGAACTTTGCTTAAGATAATATTGGAAAGCATATGCAAGTCAGACGACAGTCAAAAATTCCCTCATCGAGCACCAACAATATAGTGCATTGGGCATTATTATATGCAATAGGATTTGAATGATATTGAATTTCCAAAATCAATTTTTTTTACCTGACTCCCTCCCCTTAAGGGATCTTTCCAGTGTGACGGCCCGAAAAATAGCCTATTTTCACGATTTTTTTTCGGTTTTAAAAATATATAAACAAGGATGGAAAGTAGAACCTTGCACATTCCTTCCTCATTATATTTCGCTTTTTACAAAGCAACCTCTAAGAGGAAGTAAGGTAATTGATTTTGGCTTCCTCATAGCGAAAGCTTTGTAAAAAGCGAAATATAATGAGGAAGCAATGTGCAAGGTTGAGCTTTGCATCCTTGTTTTAAATAAATAAATATGCGCACACTCCCGCTTTGTAAAATTATAATAAGTACGAACGGTCCGGAAACTCCCTCGAATACTCTATCTTCTCTGTTTTTTTGTAGAACACGATAGAAACCGATTTTTTCCGAAATTTCATTGGGAAGCAAGGAAATGGATAGTTTATACGACATAAATCGCTACTTTTCGCAATATAGACTGTGCAACATCGCTATGAAAATATGGTATCGTTTAACATTTTTGGGCAATATCTAACGTATTTGTCTGTTAATCATGAATTTGGTACTCATTTAACTTCCAGCTTGATATTTGATACCAAAATTCGCATCGCAGAAAAAAAATCAAAAAATTTAAAAAATAAAAATCTCATAAAATTTTAACGTTTCAACCGATCTTAACCAAATTTAATAGGGATCAACGGTGTATGAAAGCTCACGTACATACCAATTTTGAGTTTAATATCTCGAAAATTAAAAGAGTTATCGCATTAACAGACATTTTTGAAAAAATTCAAAACCGCGTAAAAATTTAACGATCACGGGGATTTTAACAAAAAATGGTATGAATGATGAGGATTGACCCCTCTATCTATGGTGTACATTTCAGCTCTATATCTCGAGGCGCTTCCGAGTTATGAAGGTATACATTTTTTGAGCGTGTAACATACACACACACACACACACACATACAGACATTTTTTCTAAATCACTTTTCTCGACGTTTTAGACCATTCTGAGTGTACTGACATGAAAATCTCGAAAAAAAAATGTTTCACGAAAACAAAGCTTCCTCTATGAGGAAGCAAAAATAGAATAATAATAGCTTTTAAAGCTATTATTTTAAAAAAAGTTGCTACTGAGGTATTCGCAACACGTGACTTTCTCATTACATTTGTAAGTGGCGTGAAGTTTTTATCGCGAATTTATTGGGGTATAGTGACTAACTACACGAGTAGAAATTTGTGAATTTCGCAAATTAAGGAATCTTTGCAGTGGGACGGCCCGAAAAATAGCCTATTTTCACGATTTTTTTCGGATTTAAAAATATATAAAAAATACAAAAATACGAAAAAAATACGTGTCTTTTTTTTCAAAATACTGTTCGATGAAAAATTGTCAAAGTTATTGTAGAGGGTCAGGTACAGAGCATGAAAAATTTAGCTGGAATTCAGATCTCTAAATATGGGGATTTTGCTTGTTGCATGCCAATCATTTATGGATTTTTTATAGACGACCTTTATATAGCCTTAAGGAGAACTTGAGAATATAATCCTTGAAACGTTCATGAAACTTGATTGACAATGGCTTGTGAACTTTGACACCTCGATACTCCCACAGTATATCGTAGCTACACATATCTTAAATTTCTCCCGTCAAGCGCACAACTAGCCAACAGAATTACAGAATAGATCGCATCGCATTTAAAAGTTTCGGTAAAACCACTTCACAGTGTTGAATATTACAAAATACTTGATGAGATTGACATGCACACGACGTTAAATATGTGTGGCAATTTTTCTTCATTCCAACTGCCATAAAGAAATATTTGACGTGCTTGAAACATATACTCAGTCAGCGAGCAGACAATAATCAGCTCCATCTGTACAGATAGTAAAAAAATGCATTAAGGGGAGGGAGTCAGGTCAAAAAAATTGATTTTGGAAATTCAATATCATCCAAATCCTATCGCATATAAAAATGCCCAATGCACTATATTGTTGGTGTTCGATGAAAGAATTTTTTACTGTCGTCTGACTTGCATATGCTTTTCGATATTATCTTAAGCAAAGTTCTTAGGTTTTCCATTCTGCGCATGATTCAGATCAAACTACTAGGCAGATTGGAATAATTGACGTCTCATTTTCTTCTTCATGAAAAGATACACCGGCTAACTGGAGAAAACTATTTTATTTCATTCTGAAAACAAAGTTAATCACTGATTTAGAAAATAGCATAAAATTTATTTATTAATAATTATGTTACTTAAAAAATATTACATTTTATTAACATTTGCTCCATTTAGCCGATGTATCTGTTCGTGAAGAAGAAAATGAGACGTCAACCAGTCCGATCTGCCTAGTAGTTTGATCTGAATCATGCGCAGAATGGAAAACCTAAGATCTTTGCTTAAGATAATATTTAAAAGCATATGCAAGTCAGAAGACAGTAAAAAATCCTTTAATCGAGTACCAACAATATAGTGCATTGAGCATTTTTATATGCAATAGGATTTGAATGATATTGAATTTCCAAAATCAATTTTTTGACCTGACTCCCTCCCCTTAAGACCAACGTAATAAATTATATTTTTCAAGGGTAAAGGGCTTTTCGTAACTTTTAATAATTTCACACGAATATTTAGGTGAAAAAGAAAAAAAAATAAGCTGCACTCAAGAATTTCGAGTATTATATTATTCCGAACAATTTTTTTTATACTATTCTAAATTTTCAATCAGAAGTCCCGAAAAATTGTTTATCACGAATGTAATAAATTATTTTTTTTTATTCAAGGCCAAAAAAAAGAAAAAAAATAGATCGTACACAAGAATTTTGGGAATTATATTGATCCGAATAATTTTTTTTTAATACTCTAAATTTTCAAGCGAAAGTTCCGAAAAATTGTTTTATTATATTTTTATTATTTATATTTTATTGTATTTTTAAAGGCCAAAGGCCTCTCCATAATTTTTAATAATTTCACACGAATATTTTGGTGGAAAAAAAAATAGGTCGCACTCAAGAATTTCGAGTATTATATTATTCGGAACAATTTTTTAATACTATTCTAAATTTTCAATCAGAAGTCCCGAAAAATTGCTTATCACGAAGGTAATAAATTATATTTTTCAAATCCAAAGAAAATAAAAATAAAAAACTAGGTCGTACCCAAGAATTTTGGGAATTATATTAGTCCGAAATTTTTTTTTTAATTCTCTAAATTTTCAAGCGGAAGTTCCGAAATTTTTTTTTATTATTTACATTTATATTTTATTATATTTATCATAACTTCAAGCGAATATGTCGCTCAAAAAAAAAAAAAAAAAAACTAGCTCGTACTCAAGAATTTTGAGTATTATATTATTTCAAACAATTTTCTCTCCTTTTTTTAGTACTCGAAATTTTCAAGCGGAAGTTCCGAAAAATTATTTTTCAGAAAGCTAATAAATTATATTTTTCAAGGGTTTTCCATAACGTCTAACAATTTCAACCGAATATTTCGGAGAAAAAAGAAAAAAAAACACTAAGTCGCCCTTTTCTCTTTTTCTATTCTTTTCTTAATACTCGAAATTTTCAAGCGGAAGTGCCGAAAAATTATTTTTCAATAAGCTAATAAATTATATTTTCGAAGGGTTTTCCATAACGTCTAATAATTTCACACGAATTTTTCGGAGAAAAAAAAAACTAAGTCGCCCTCACAAATTTTATTATATTATTCCGAACAATTTTTTGCGTCGATATTTTCAAACGCAAGTTTTGAAAAATGATTTTTCACGAAGGGCTGTAGTAAACCCGTCGAAAAATATATGACGCAACCTTAAACACTTCATCCGTTTTACTATCTCTTTCGATGTTCGAATACCATCCGCGTTAAAATATATAGAGTCTCAGGGACGAACTCGAGGCATCTCGAACGATTGTTCGAACGACAGAGAAAGATATCCTCCGGCTTCTCGACGCTCAAATACGTCGGAATGTTTTTTCTAAGCTGCTACTACGTGTTGTACGGGAGAGGAAGGCGAGTTGTCGGTCATTTACGACAAGCCGCGCGTTCGAGCACGAATCGAGAGATGCCTCACGTGCTGTGTAACTCCTTCTTGCTTCTTTCTCTTCTCTTCCTCTTCTTATTCTGCGTCTCTGCTTGTCCGAGAGAAGTGTTGTAAACTCTTATTTCGAGGACGCGAAGCGTAAGAGTTAAAGATTAGGTAAGCGGCGTCGTCTCGCGGCGCATAGCGTCGAGACATCGAGCAAAATATCGAAGGACATCTTCTCGAGGGAACTCGAAAAATTTCCCAGGATTTTCCTATTCGCTCAGCAACTCGTAAAACGAACTCAACGATCTTTACGACGACGCGCGAACGAATAAATTATTTTTCCATTGTGGCATTCGAGCACCAAGGAGAATACATTTTTTTTTATTTATTTATTTTTCTCCATTATTGTTATCGGTATCGATAGTGACAGCGTTTAAAACGCAAGGAAAAAAAAAAATAACGACATTTCTAGTATTCACAATAATGTTGAAGAAAAGAAATGTCGAAAAATCAGGCAAAAGATCGAACGACATTCTCATTTATTTATTTATTTATTTATTTTGTGCATTCACGAGTGTTGAAAAGAAATGAAAATAATGTGTACTTCTGCGGAATTAAGTGGCTATTTATTGTCCAAGAGAAACGATTACAATTTTTTTTAAACTAGCAATAAAATTATTAGTGTAATTATTTTGAATAATTATCAATTATCAAATAATATGGATAATTATAATTGTTATAATTATCTATATTATTTGATAATTATTATCAATTTTTTGGTGTTGTGAATTTCGATAAATATTTTTTACTGCTTATCGCAAGTTCCAATAGAATGTTACTCATTAATTTTTAGAAACAATTGTCAATTAAATTTTCACGGATAATGTGGAAAAGTAGTAGCAACAATTGTTAGTTGACAAAATGATTAAACAAAAATTTCATAAATTCTATTTTGCGCTAAAAAATTCCTCAATCTATAAAAATATTTTTTTTTTTTTACCAATCAATACATTATCAAACTGCGAGAAATGACCCGTAAACCTTGTGCAGAGTGAATATAAAACAGCGGCTCGAAGGAATATTATGAGACTTCCGGTCGCCGGTATAATAAAAAAACTTTCTACTCCCGTCGTGTGCGAACTACTTCCCACTCTTCCACAATGAGAATATCATTTTTATTCGAGTTTTATTCGACGAGATCGAAATGCTCAGCTCGGGGATTCCTCGCGATGAATATTCATGATTAATCCATTTGTTTCTGTCTGCCATCTTCTGTAGGAAGAAGAGAGAGAAATTCCCCTAGCCCCCCTCTCCCTGATGGGGAACCCCTGCTTTTAAAAATGACGAAATAAAAATTAAAAAATCCCCGACTGAAAAAAAAGAGTATAGTAAATAAAGAAATGTGGTAAATTAAAAATGGTTAAATAAGAATAAGAAGAATAAGTTCATCTTTATGAGATTTTAGAGATTTTTCAAGAAAAAAATATTAAAAAACGTCCAAGTTTTTGAAAAATCGATTTTTATGTTTATTAGATATATCGAAGAAAGAATTTTTAAAATAAATTTACATAAAAGTATACTTGAAAATGAAAAACTTTTATGTAGGCTTTTTTACGATACGACTTATATCCAAGAAGATACGTACATTCGAAAGTTTTTAAACGTAGTTTTTAAAGCAATTTTTAGAAATTCCCAAGTGCGCGAACTATGCGATGAAGAATGTGAAAAAAAAATTTTATCGCATATTTTGTAACTCACTTCGCAGCACTTATAGTGAAGTATCAGAATTATTTTAAAAACGATGAAATAAAAACAATTTTACAAAAATTAAAAAACTCCCGATTGAGAGAAATGAGTGTAATTAATAAACAAATTAGCTAATTAAAAAATAGTTAAATAAGAATCATTTGCATATTTCAGTTGAAAGATTGCCACATCCTTAACGAACTAATCCCCCGACTATAAAATGCGAATGATTATTATTTAACCATTTTTCATTTACCCAATATTTGTTAATTTATAATTAATTTAGTTTCTTTAATTTCTTTAATTTTCTTAATTTTTTTAATAAACAAATTGGGAAAATTAAAAATGGTTAAATAAGAATCATTCGCATATTATAGTTGAGATTATCACACCCTTGACGAATTAATCCCCCGACATAATATGCGAATGATTATTATTTAACCATTTTTCATTTACCCAATTTGTTAGTTTATAATTAATTTAATTAAATTAATTTGTCATTAATAAACACATTTTGTAAATGAAAAATAGATAAATAAGAATAATTCGCTTATTATAGTCGAGATATTACCACACTCTTAACGAAGTAATCTCCCTCCTATAATATGCGAATGATTATTATTTAACCATTTTTCATTTACATAATTCGTTAATTTGTAACTAATTGAATTTGTTTAATTTGTCAATTTTTTTTTAAATTTAAATTTGCTTAATTTGTTTATTTTTTTTAAATTTAAATTTGCTTAATTTGTTTAATTAATAAAAAAATTAAATTTGTTCAATTTATTTAATTTATTTAATTTTTGAAACTTGTTTAATTTGCTTAATTTGCAATTACCAAAAAAAATCGAGTAAGTACAAAAATATTTAAATAAGAATCATTTGCTTATTATTTAACCATTTTTCATTAGCCCAATTTGTTTATTAATTACACTCATTTTTTGTTTCAGTCGTAAGTTAAAAAAAAATTGTTATTGAATGAATGCCCATCTCTGCTCGAGAGTTTGCCAGCGAATGGTCGAGAGAAGTGGAAATCGTGCAAGGGCCTTTCACACCGGGAACTCGCTCGTAGCGCGACGCGTAGCACGTTCTATTTGTAATCTCTTTCTCGCTCACGCCTCACTGTAATGCTTTGCAGCAGTAGCAGCCGCTGGGAGAAATGGGAGCAAGGTCCGGAGAGTTAGGAAGAGGCTGCTAAGGTGCAATAGGTGGCTCTTGGCCAACGGTTGGCCAAGTTACTGACTTAAGTGGGAAAATAGAACGCCCGAGTTTATATCGCTTGCGAGCTTCGCACAACGTATCGCATGTGTGATACGTGCGTGTATTCATCGTGGGCCTCGAAGTTATGGAAACGTCTAAATGAATCTGCCTAAGCATTCGATTCGACAATCAAAAGAGAAATGATCAATTATTTTCTCAAGGAAACGAAAACGATTTAACTAAATTAATTATATTCTCCTCTAGGGCAAATTTCAAATACGTAATTACAGTTCAAATATTCTAATGATGGATTTTTTGTTTCCGGAAATACGAATTTAATTACGATGTAATTACGATTTAATAACGATATAATTAAATTGTTATTTAATGAAAATATTAATAAATATATTATAGAAGAAAAAAATAATGTATATGGTTAATTTTCTTCGTGTGAGAAGAATTTATTTTTGGACATTATATCGCATGGCAATTTGATTGGAGTTTAGAGCTATTGTTGTAGACTTTCCAATTATTCGTCTCAATAGAAAAAAAAACGAAAGGAGGAATCGATCAAATAATTATAACAATTATATTTGGCTTGAGGCAAATCCGAAGCCGTTCCAACAATTCATCCGGTTAACGACTCTGGTGGACTGAAAAAAATGTACATTTTATTAATCAGTGGAAGAAATTTAACGACCATTGAATATAATTATTTTTCTCCGAAGATATATTAAGGAGGTTCGCCTAACCTACGATTGCGAATTTTTTCTCGCCAGACTTTCGGTCCTATATATTATTTTCCGACGGTAATAGCCAGATCTTAAGCCTGAACATTGAACGTCTCATTTTGACGATAATCACAATCGAGTTTTTCGATAATGTCATCGTCATGATCCAATCTCTTGTTTTTTTAGGTAACTATTCGTGGTAACGTGTTGTCAGATTGAAGTTCATTTATAAACAGACAAAACACAAGAATGGTCCGATAGATGATTTATCGTTAGTCGATACCGATCTAGTTATTTATTATCGGCCGATTTCATCGTGAAGTGTATTAAAAGGTGCTAGTCATTTGGAGTGGATCATAATGGTGTGAAATTAGCTATTATGTAGGTGAATTGGGTTCGTCATGACGAGGAGGACGACGATTTTAGTCTAAAGAGCTCAACACTCTTGTTGGCAATCTCGGGTGGGGGTCAAAATAACGAATGACCAAAATAGCAAATGGCTAAAATAGCGAATTTCAAAATAACGCTAAAATCGTTATTTTGAAATATAACGCAATAAATCATGATAAAAATAATAATAAAATAACAAACAAAAATTTAATCAATGAAATAGCGATTTAAATATTATTTAAATTCACTATTTCATTGATTAAAATTTAACTAATGATGATAAAAATAATAATAAAATTTAAAAAAATATTTTATTATTATTTTTATCATCATTAGTTAAATTCGATATTTTGAAATTAATAAGAATAATAACAAAACAATTCAAATTAATAAAAACAGTAATAAATAATAAAAAAATTAAAAAATGTATTTCTAAATTTTGAAAAAAAATTCATAATTATTCATTACTATTTTTATTAATTTCAATTATTAATATAATAAAATAATTGAAACTAATAAAAATAGTATTAACTAATAATAAAATTTTTAAAAAATATTTATTTAAATAGCGAATTTAAATAATATTTAAATTCGCTAAATAGCGAATGAGGTGAAAAGACTGTTTAGAGATAAGGTAAAGGTTGTAGAAACATTGTACCAAGGAGATTACCTTGTAAAAAAATCTTGCAACCCTTCGGGGAGACAATAAAGACGTACATACATTAAATTTGCTATTTTAATATTCGCTATTTTAGCGATTCGCTATTAAATATATAAAAATATATAAAATATATAATAAACATGAAAAAAAAGAATGAATAAAATAGCGAATTAAAATATTATTTAAATACGCCGTTTTATTCATTTTTTATTTAAAAATTATTTCATCATTATTCATTAAATTTGTTATTTTAGCCTTTCGCTATTAAATATATAAAAATATATAAAATATATAATAAATATAAAAATAAGAATGAACGAAATAGCGAATTAAAATATTATTTAAATTCGTAATTTCATTGATTTTTAATTTTTTAAAATTATTTTATCATTATTCATTAAATTAGTTATTTTGAAATTTGCTATTTTAGACATTCGCTATTTTGACTCCCACCCACAACCTCGAGTTACCCCGTTGGAATATTGAAGGGGCAGCAGCAGCAGCAGCAGCCCAGACATTATTAAATATATTTAAAAAAATAAAATATATAATAAATATAAAAATAAGAACGAACGAAATAGCGAATTAAAATATTATTAAATTCGTAATTTCATTGATTTTCAATTTTTTTAAATTATTTTATCATTATTCATTAAATTGGTTATTTTGAAATTTGCTATTTTAGACATTCGCTATTTTGATTCCCACCCACAACCTCGAGTTACCCCGTTGGAATATTGAAGGGACAGCAGCAGCAGCCCAAACATTATTAAAGATATAAAAAAAAATAAAATATATAATAAATATAAAAATAAGAATGAATGAAATAGCGAATTAAAATATTATTTAAATTCGTCATTTCATTGATTTTTTTATTTATTTTAAATTATTTTATCTTTATTCAATAAATTGGTTATTTTGAAATTTGCTAGTTTAGACATTCGCTATTTAGACTCCCACCCACAACCTCGAGTTACCCCGTTGGAATATTGAAGGGACAGCAGCAGCAGCCGAAACATTATTAAATATATTTAAAAAAATAAAATATATAATAAATATAAAAATAAGAATGAATGAAATAGCGAATTAAAATATTATTTAAATTCGTCATTTCATTGATTTTTTTATTTATTTTAAATTATTTTATCTTTATTCAATA
Source organism: Ephialtes manifestator (assembly GCA_963970395.1). NCBI lineage: Eukaryota > Metazoa > Arthropoda > Insecta > Hymenoptera > Ichneumonidae > Ephialtes > Ephialtes manifestator. The sequence goes on from OZ019971.1 coordinate 4,585,506, forward strand.
AATTGGTTATTTTGAAATTTGCTATTTTAGACATTCGCTATTTTGACTCCCACCCACAACCTCGAGTTACCCCGTTGGAATATTGAAGGGACAGCAGCAGCCCAAACAGTATTAAATATATTTAAAAAAATAAAATATATAATAAATATAAAAATAAGAATGAATGAAATAGCGAATTAAAATATTATTTAAATTCGTCATTTCATTGATTTTTTTATTTATTTTAAATTATTTTATCTTTATTCAATAAATTGGTTATTTTGAAATTTGCTATTTTAGACATTCGCTATTTTGACTCCCACCCACAACCTCGAGTTACCACGTTGGAATATTGAAGGAACAGCAGCAGCAGCCCAAACATTATTAAATATATTTAAAAAAAAATAAAATATATAATAAATATAAAAATAAGAATGAATGAAATAGCGAATTAAAATATTATTTAAATTCGTCATTTCATTGATTTTTTTATTTATTTTAAATTATTTTATCTTTATTCAATAAATTGGTTATTTTGAAATTTGCTATTTTAGACATTCACTATTTTGACTCCCACCCACAACCTCGAGTTACCCCGTTGGAATATTGAAGGGGCAGCAGCAGCAGCAGCAGCAGCAGCCCAGACAAGTAAGCAAGCAAGCAAGGCACAGGCGGTGCCTGCAAGGTACATAATAAGAGTGGCCACCATTATTTCGACACGACTCTCTCGGTCGGGTCGGCACGGAGCTTACGTAATGCCCTCGCGGAGCTCGCGAGAGAGCCGACGAAATGAAATTGAAAGTAAAGTAACCAAACGTTCTTAGCCAACCGACCGAACGAACGAACGAATGAACGAAGGAACGAACGAACAAGCGGGGAACGAACGAATCATCGACGTTCAAGGTGTATAAAATAGGATATAATGCAGAAGGTAAGGCGAGCAAAGACTCGAGAATATACCGCGTCGTGAAATTGGTACGACGATTTGAAAGAATTATTGCTCATCTATTTCCTGGCCTCCGCCAAATGGAAAGTAGATACGATCGAAAGTCAGCGCTGTCTCTGTTAAACATCTTCGTCTCTACTAGTCAAAAATCGTATTGAGACATTGATTTATTTCTATTTTTGTAATTATGTTAATAACATTTTTTTTGCATGTACTTACATAAATATTCTGGCTATAATTACGAAATTTTTGAGACCCTATGCTGGCTGGTAGGAATTTTTTTTCGTAAATATCTACGTACTTGAAGTTTTACGTTATTTGGGATATTTAAAAAACTTCGATTCGGTAAAATTTCTTATTAAAAAATCTTGCCATTCTGGATAGGGTCTCAAAAATGTTGTAATTATATATAGAATTTTTCTGTAAGTATAGTAAAGTGATAAAAAGTTATAAACCGATATTATTATTGTTTAACGTCATGTAACCCAATTTTACGAAAATTAAAAAAATATTTTTTATGTACATTATGTACATCTTTGAAAGCTGAACAAATATTATCCTAGACATTTTTCGTTAGGACTGTTAGTTTCCAACATATTAACGTTTAAAAAACTATAAACATCGGAAAAATGAAATTTTTGCTAAAATTCTCCCGCCGGAAATATTAAAAAAATACTTTTAATACAAAAAAATACGTGTCTTTTCTTTTTCAAAATACTTTTTGATAAAAAATTGTCATCATTTTTAAATTTATTTTTATCCAGTACAAGTCAATGAAACAGAAATAATTCCAATAAAAAATATGAACGGTTTATATCTAATTGGCTTGGAACGTCCCATATATACTGTTTTTTTTTAATAAAAATATCACGGTGCGTGCCCGTAAATATTCTTCGTCAAATGAAAGTCCTTTCTTCCCCCTCCTCCACCTTTTCTGCTACATCTTTGTGAATGATTGGACACACGATATTTAAATTTTAGGAAAATCAAAACAAAATTTTTATACACATGATGTAGCTCTTTGCAAACTGAACAAATTTCATCGTGAAAATTTTTCCTTAGGACTGTTAATTTCCAATATATTAACGATTAAACAAATATAAACATCGAAAAATGCTCTTGCCGGAAATATTGGTCGTATCGCGAAACAAAAAAAAAAAAAAAACAAAAATGCGTATCTTTTCTTTTTCAAAATACTTTTTGATAAAAAATTATCCACATTTTTAAATTTATTTTTGTCCAGTATAAGCCAATGAAACAAAATTAAGCCCAATTAAAAATTGACTTGGAACGCCCCGTATATACTGTTTCTTTTTTTTAATAAAAATATCGCTGTACGTGCCCGAAAATATCCTTCGTCAAATGAAAGTGAAAGGCCCTTTCTTTCTCCTCCTCCGCCTTTTCCGCTACCGCTTTGTGAATGATTAAACACACGATATTCAAATTTTAGGAAAATCAAAACAAAATTTTATACACATTATGTAGCTCTTGGCAAACTGAACAAATGTCATCGTGAACATTTTTCGTTAGGACTGTTAATTTCCAATATATTAACGATTAAACAAATATAAACATCGAAAAATTCTCCTGCCGGAAATATTGCTCGTAATCGCCAAACAAAAAAAAAATACGTATCTTTTCTTTTTCAAAATACTTTTTGATAAAAAATTGTCAACATTTTAAATTTATTTTTGTCCAGTATAAGCCAATGATACAAAATTAAGTCCAATTAAAAATTGGCTTGGAATGCCCCATATATACTGTTTCTTTTTTTAAATAAAAATATCGCTGTGCGTGCCCGAAAATATCCTTCATCAAATGAAAGTGAAAGGCCCTTTCTTTCTCCTCCTCCGCCTTTTCTGCTACCACTTTGTGAATGATTGTACGATACTCATGGATACATATACATGACACTACATAAGCAAAAGTGCCGCCCGCTCAGCCGGGCGAGGAGACTGTGAATCGCAGAAACGTAGAGATCGAGATAGTCGCGCGTCAACGAGAAAGTTCAGTGTAACAAAGAGAACGATTGTCGAGAGCGTCTTTGAGGGACGCAATGTGGTAGTACAAACCCGAGAACAGAGTGTGCTGTGCCACAGCGTAGAAAGTACAAACCGCATACAATCATCGCAGCACCAAATAACACACATAACTATATGTGTATGTGTATAATAACGAGAGAGAGAGTGAGATTGTGGCGGGCGGCGAATGACTCTCAGGGTCGAAGTGCTCGAGAGCAGTCAAGTCGGGAAAGTATTTTATAATATAAACCGACAGGATGAGCCATGTCGCAAACTGAACTACCATAATCGTTATTGATCCGTTCCGAACAAGCGAATCGAATATTTGATCGTTCTGCCGATTATATATTGATACAAATCAGCAATTTCTTTCTATAGGCAATTTCAAACAGACATTTGGTTCCTTACATTGAGATACAATTAAAAATCGATTGCAGCACAAAAAGAAAAAATGGTTTGAATAAAGAGGTTATTAGAAAAATATTTAGAATCATCTCAAACGAAAATATAGATACAAGTATGGAATTTTCTTTGTATAGGATACCATTAATTTTGATAAAGGATAAGTCATGAAAAATGTAACTATTTGTTTAATATTTGGGACTATTTAATGTGGACCACTCATCTTTAGGAAAAAATTTATGCACATCTGAATATGCAGTGAAATTGAACAATCGGAGATTTAAATAATAATTTTGTATTTTATAATATAAACCGATAGGATAAGCCATTTAGCAAATTGAACTGCCATAATCGTTATTGATCCGTTCCGAACAAGCGAATCGAATATTCGATCATTCTGTCGATTATATATTGATACAAATCAGCAATTTCTTTCTATACGCAATTTCAAACAGACATTTGGTTCCTTACATTGAGAGACAATTAAAAATCGATTGCAGCACAAAAAAAAATTAATGTTTTGAATAGAGTGGTTATTAGAAAAATATTTAGAATCATCTGAAACGAAAATATAGATACAATTATGGAATTTTCTTTGTATAGGATACCATTAATTTTGATAAAGGATAAGTCATGAAAACTGTTACTATTTATTCAATATTTGGGACTATTTAATGTGGACCACTCATTTTTAGGAAAAAATTTATGCACATCTGAATATGCAGTGAAATTGAACAATCGGAGATTCAAATAATAATTTTGTATTTTATAATATAAACCGATAGGATGAGCCATTTAGCAAATTGAACTGCCATAATCGTTATTGATCCGTTCCGATCAAGCGAATCGAATATTCGATCATTCTGTCGATTATTTATTGATACAAATCAGCAATTTCTTTCTATACGCAATTTCAAACAGACATTTGGTTCCTTACATTGAGAGACAATTAAAAATCGATTGCAGCACAAAAAAAAATTAATGTTTTGAATAGAGTGGTTATTAGAAAAATATTTAGAATCATCTGAAACGAAAATATAGATACAATTATGGAATTTTCTTTGTATAGGATACCATTAACTTTGATAAATGATAAGTCATGAAAAATGTAATTATTTGTTTAATATTTGGGACCATTTAATGTGGACCACTCATCTTTAGGAAAAAATTTATGCACATCTGAATATGCAGTGAAATTGAACAATCGGAGATTCAAATAATAATTTTGTATTTTATAATATAAACCGATAGGATGAGCCATTTAGCAAATTGAACTGCCATAATCGTTATTGATCCGTTCCGAACAAGCGAATCGAATATTCGATCATTCTGTCGATTATATATTGATACAAATCAGCAATTTCTTTCTATACGCAATTTCAAACAGACATTTGGTTCCTTACATTGAGAGACAATTAAAAATCGATTGCAGCACAAAAAAAATTAATGTTTTGAATAGAGTGGTTATTAGAAAAATATTTAGAATCATCTGAAACGAAAATATAGATACAATTATGGAATTTTCTTTGTATAGGATACCATTAATTTTGATAAAGGATAAGTCATGAAAACTGTTACTATTTATTTAATATTTGGGACTATTTAATGTGGACCACTCATTTTTAGGAAAAAATTTATGCACATCTGAATATGCAGTGAAATTGAACAATCGGAGATTTAAATAATAATTTTGTATTTTATAATATAAACCGATAGGATGAGCCATTTAGCAAATTGAACTGCCATAATCGTTATTGATCCGTTCCGAACAAGCGAATCGAATATTCGATCGTTCTGTCGATTATATATTGATACAAATCAGCAATTTCTTTCTATAGGCAATTTCAAACAGACATTTGGTTCCTTACATTGAGAGACAATTAAAAATCGAATGCAGCACAAAAAAAATTAATGTTTTGAATAAAGTGGTTATTAGAAAAATATTTCGAATCATCTCAAACGAAAATATAGGGGTGATTTCGCCAATTATTGACAAGTGCATGAACCTCACCTCCTCGGAATCGGCTACAACTTCGCACATGTTGTGTATTAGTAAAAAATGGCTGCCTTGAATTTTTTCAGATTTTTTCGGGGCCTCGTTTACTATGACTTACGCCCATGAAGTTTTTGAGTTTCTAGAAATGTTCACTTGTAATAGCTTCATTGGAGGCTTAACAATGCCCTAAAACGAAAAAAATCATGGGTCATCTTTCATGTAAAACAGTCTCAGCTTTCAGAAAAAAATACTTTTTTTGCGATAACTATGCGATAACGTACTCAAAATTGCAAAAAAATATTTAAAATGAGTTTTAGAAGGTCGGGCTCAATCGCGATTTCAAAATTCATATTTTTTTTGGAAAGCTGAGACTTTTTTACATAAAATATGTGAGTTCCAGAGTGGGATCTCGAAAACCCCATGATCTATGCCGGTAGGAAGAAAAATCAAATCTGAACTCATTTTTTTTCGTATATTCCGACTACTTCCAAGGCAGAAGTTTACTCAATCGTAGCTCCTACGTTTAACATCGATATTATGAAGAATGTCTTTTCAGTGCTTTTCACTTTGGAAGCGAATGACTCGTCCATTTTTTCACGAACGGAGGTTTTTTTCCATTATCAAAATTCAGAATATAATTGGGGACTGCTCTTATACACGGAGAAAAATGATTACTAATAATTCAGGTTGCCACAGGAATTTTTACTAATATTCCATTAATAATTCCGTTTATTCCTGAAAAATTGCAAGAATTCCTGAAAAATTGCAAGAATAAACGGAATTATTAATGGAATATTAGTAAAAATTCCTGTGGCAACCTGAATTATTAGTAATCATTTTTCTCCGTGTATGAGAGCAGTCCCCAATTATATTCTGAATTTTGATAATGGAAAAAAACCTCCGTTCGGGAAAAAATGGACGAGTCATTAGCTTCCAAAGGGAAAAGCACTGAAAAGACATTCTTCATAATATCGATGTTAAACGTAGGAGCTACGATTGAGTAAACTTCTGCCTTGGAAGTAGTCGGAATATACGAAAAAAAATGAGTTCAGATTTGATTTTTCTTCCTACCGGCATAGATCATGGGGTTTTCGAGATCCCACTCTGGAACTCACATATTTTATGTAAAAAAGTCTCAGCTTTCCAAAAAAAAAAATGAATTTTGAAATCGCGATTGAGCCCGACCTTCTAAAACTCATTTTAAATATTTTTTTGCAATTTTGAGTACGTCATCGCATAGTTATCGCAAAAAAAGTATTTTTTTCTGAAAGTTGAGACTTTTTTACATGAAAGATGACCCATGATTTTTTTCGATTTAGGGCATTGTTAAGCCTCCAATGAAGCTATTACAAGTGAACATTTCTAGAAACTCAAAAACTTCATGGGCGTAAGTCATAGTAAACGAGGCCCCGAAAAAACCTGAAAAAATTCAAGGCAGCCATTTTTTACTAATACACAACATGTGCGAAGTTGTAGCCGATTCCGAGGAGGTGAGGTTCATGCGCTTGTCAATAATTGGCGAAATTACCCATAGATACAAGTATGGAATTTTCTTTGTATAGGATACCATTAACTTTGATAAATGATAAGTCATGAAAAATGTAATTATTTGTTTAATATTTGGGACCATTTAATGTGGACCACTCAATTTTAGGAAAAAAATTATGCACATCTGAATATGCAGGGAAATTGAACAATCGGAGATTCAAATAATAATTTTGTATTTTATAATATAAACCGATAGAATGAGCCATTTCGCAAATTAAACTACCATAATCGTTATTGATCCGTTCCGAACAAGCGAATCGAATAATCGATCGTTCTGTCGATTATATATTGATACAAATCAGCAATTTCTTTCTATACGTAATTTCAAACAGACATTTGGTTCCTTACATTGAGAGACAATTAAAAATCGAATGCAGCACAAAAAAAATTAATGTTTTGAATAAAGTGGTTATTAGAAAAATATTTCGAATCATCTCAAACGAAAATATAGATACAAGTATGGAATTTTCTTTGTATAGGATACCATTAACTTTGATAAATGATAAGTCATGAAAAATGTAATTATTTGTTTAATATTTGGGACCATTTAATGTGGACCACTCATTTTTAGGAAAAAAATTATGCAGATCTGAATATGCCGTGAAATTGAACAATCGGAGATGTAAATAATAATTTTGTACTTTATAATATAAACCGATAGGATGAGCCATTTCGCAAACTGAACTACCATAATCGTTATTGATCCGTTCCGAACAAGCGAATCGAATATTCCATCGTTCTGTCGATTATATATTGATGCAAATCAGCAATTTCTTTCTATACGCGATTTCATACAAACACTGGGGTCTTTACATTGAGTAACAATTAAAAATCGATTGCAGCACAAAAAATGGAAGAAAAAAAACATCAACAAGAGAAATCGCGGTAGTCCTTGCAACTATATGCGTCGACTATTAATTGTTGGTCAAAGTGACTTTTTTATAGTTACGCTAACTATATAATTGGTACCGCAACAAAGTTTAATGAGTTGTGACTTAATTGTTATATAATAGTTGTCACTTAATTGTTGTTAGGAGTACATGGATTTCCAGGATGTGTTTTGTATAATGTGGTTGTGAGAAAAATATTTAGAATCATCTTAAACGAAAATACAGATACAATTGTGGAATTTAATTGTCTTCGTATAGGTTGTCATTAGATTTGATAAAGGACAAGTCATGAAAAATGTTACTATTTATTAAATATTTCGGACTATTTAATGCGTACCATTCATCTTTAGGAAAAAATGTATGCACATTTGAATATGCAGTGAAAGTGAACAATCGGAGAGGCAAATAATAATTTTTTCTAAATCGAAAAAAAAATCTATTGAAATAATGTTGAGTTGTGATGATTGAACTCGTCAATAACAATCAAGATTATTTTTCAGTTAAAAAAATTCTTGATTGTCAGACACTTTACTGAATCAAAATAGGGCAAAATGACAGTTTTGAAAAATTCATTTTTTAAATATTTACGTGTAAAAATTTGAGAAACCAATCATTTTTTTTATTGCATTTCTTTCTACTTTTACATACTTCGTACGTGATGGGAAGGATCCATGGATCATCGGTCATTTGCAAATGGCAAAAAACCATATTTCCTCGACTTAAAAATAAAAACACTAATGTGCGAGAGGGGCGCATCATTTTATCGAAACATTATTATGTCGAATTATCGTTTTGCCGATAAATCATTTTGCTGAAAAATCATTTTGCTAAAAAATCATTTTGCCGAAAAATCATTTTTATGAAAAATTATTTTGCTGAAAAATCATTTTGCCGAAAAATCATTTTGCTGAAAAATCATTTTGCTGAAAAATCATTTTGCTGAAAAATCATTTTGCCGAAAAATCATTTTGCCGAAAAATCATTTTGCCGAAAAATCATTTTGCCGAAAAATCATTTTGCCGAAAAATCATTTTGCCAAAAAATCATTTTGCCGAAAAATCATTTTGCCGAAAAATCATTTTGTTGAAAAATCATTTTGCTAAAATATTATTTTGCTGAAAAATCATTTTGCTGACATATAATAAAAGTCGCATTGACTATAATTTAACAGTTGTCACTTATAATTGCCAGGTCTGCGTCACGACTTCTGTATAAACTTAATAAATATTTATTTTCTACAAAACAATGTCTAATCAAGAAGACTTAAATTGTCGGTTATAATTCATGTCTCACAGCCTCTACTATATATTAATGTCGATCGAAGAAGGTGCGGATAAGGTCGAGGAGTGGTAAAAAAAAAGGTCGCGGAAGATCAGCAGCTGGGAGCAGCCAAACGATATATGACAGTGTCGTACACTATGGTACACGGTTTATACCGTCACCGCACCCGATGGCTTTTTCTCCTCCTCCTCCTCCTCCTCCCACATATCATGTATGTATTTTACACACGACGTTTCTGCCGTGCAATGTCGCAACGAGAGAGTCACAGCATGTTTCTCTGTGCCTCAAGCTCGCGCTCTCTCTGTCGCAATAACTTCTTCGACGCTAAACAGCCGCGTCCAAGTCTCACCGTCACTGTGCCACACATCGCTTGTTTGCCCGAATAGTGCGTGTGACTGCTTGAGTGAATATACGCACGATGCTATTGCTGCCACGCATACGAGAAAAAATACTTAAACACATATGGGTCATTATACATCGATCGGACCATATTTTACCACGACGATAGTCGACATAGATGATTATTTTTTTAGTCATTTACCCTAATGTATGGAGCGTGTTCCATTTTTTTCAAATTTTTCGTAGCACATTTCGCGCACTTGTGAATTTCTAAAAATTGTTCAAAAAATTGCGTTTAAAAACTGTAATTATAATATAAGTCGTATTGTATAAAAATATTTGTAAAATATAAGTCGTATCGTAAAAAAATGGATATAACGTTTTTTTTCGTTTTGAAGTCTACTTTTATGGTTATTTATTTTTTTAATTCTGTAACGCCTCCGAAGTATTGATTTTTAATTAATAAACATAAACATCGATTTTTCAAACACTTGGACATTTTTAAATTTTTTTCGAAATAATCTAGAAAATATTGATCATAAAGACGAACATTTTAAACCTAGACGGGGAAGTGGGACAATCTTTTATTCGATTTTTTATGGTAGTTTAAAAAATAAATAAAAAATGAAAAGCTTCATAAAATATCGGAAAAAAATTGTCCCAAAGCGGGATAATTTCTTTCCGATATTTTATGAAGCTTTTACGAGAGTTTGAATTTTTTCTAATTCTTCAAACGCTCGTTAAAAAATAAATAAATAAATATCTCACTACCAATTTTTATAATGCCCGACATATGGGTCATTCCTTACCAAGTGGGCCAATCATTTGCCATCATGCCAATTTTCCTGTGATTTGTAAGCATAATAACGGAAATTCTGTGAAAATTTGAGAAAAAACGGAATGATCTGTCTCAACGAAAAAAAATATTATTATTTTATTTTGTCGAAAAGTGGCGAAAATTTTTCTTGACCATGCATGGAAATTTTAAAATTACAAACTACATTCAAAACCTTAAATTTTATACACGAACAAATTTTTTGTACGATCGGTAATTTTGAATATACAGCGAATTGAAAAAAAAATGAAATAAAAAAATCGTTATTAAATTTTGGGGAAACCATGGGTGCTAAAATTCTGAAATAATTTGTGGATGTTCGTGATTCTCTAAAGAAATTTTGAAAAAATTATGAACACTTTTTGCGAACATGCTAAATTTAGGTGACCCACTTGGTATGGAATCACCCATATACTAGCGCACGACTTTATTTATAGCAAAGAGAAGAGGAAGAAGGCCACAACGTGGAGCAAACGAAGAAAGCCCTCCCCTCCTCTCACCCGCGCTGCCCATTTTGTTTGGCGCTCATAATCTTTCAAGCGCTGACCTATATATATATATATAGAGACATATATATATTTTTCCCTTCGAAACACGGTCACACGCGCGTGCCAACTATGACTCTCCCTCCTTTCCCTTTCTTATCTCTCGTAGGCAACGTCGAAGGCCCTCTCTTCGTGAGTATGTCAGTATCACTCGATTCTCTATTGGTGGTCTCGAGACCAATGATAGTCAATGATAGGACGTAAAAATATGTATACGCAGCTCATCGAATTCACTATGGCAACATTAAATTAAAAGGAAGTATTGGTCATGACTTTGACCTTGACACATTTGTTTTTTAAATATGATTTTGTCCCATTTTTGGAAATAATTTGATTAGTCAAGGCGAGCAAGCGTAATTTGAAAATGATAGGCGATTGAGAAAATTTATTTTCGAAAATTTTTGAATAATTAACTGGTTGATTTGTAATCTTGATTTGAATTTATTTTATTTTATTTATGTTATTTACTCTGCGGTGAACGGGACAAGTACCTTGAAAATAATTATTATACTGGCATATTGAACATATGAGCATATGATTCGATCAATCCCTTTTGCCATGGTAAACCTCTAAATTCTTCTGTACATTTATAATTCTCAATTCTGGTAAATTCTATTTTGATAATATCATATTTTTAATATTTTTTAATTTACTTTTTTGCTTCCTCATAGAGGAAGCTTTGTTTTCATGAAATTTTTTGTTTCTTCGAAACTTTTATTTCAGGACACTCAAAATTGTCCAAAACGTCGGTAAAAGTGGTCTAGAAAAAATGTCCATATGTGTGAGTGTGTGTGTACAAAGGGGTCTTAGAATAATTAGGGTCTGGGGCCTTATGTGGGTAATTAGGATTATCAGAGTCCAGAATTCATGGGGGGACTCAAAATAATCATGTTCAGGTGGTTTCATGGGAAGACAGATAATTTGAGCCTGGGTAGCGAGGGCTGATGCGGGTATTTAAAAGACTTTGGTCCCCGGGGGAGCCGAAACACTGACCAAAAATAAATACAATAGTGTCAACCTCTTCAGGAAGTTAGATATGGCGAAGCGGTTTGAATATGGATAAAAAAATGTACGATCATCTACATCTATTTTGATGATTCACTGACGGGGACGAGCTTTGGACTGCCTACCTACGAGGTATGCCTATGAACCGTACACTCTACGAGAGTGTCTTTGAGAGTGTTGTGAGAGTGTGTGTGAAAGTGTCTGTGAGAGTATCTGTGAGAGAGTCTGCGGGAGTGTCTGCGGGAGTGTCTGTGAGAGTGTCTGTGAGAGTGTCTGTGAGAGTGTCTGTGAGAGTGTCTGTGAGACTGTCTGTGAGAGTGTCTGTGAGAGTGTCTGTGAGAGTGTCTGTGAGAGTGTCTGTGAGAATGTCTGTGAGAATGTCTGCTGGAGTGTCTGTGAGAGTATCTGTGAGAGTATCTGTGAGAGTATCTGTGAGAGTATCTGTGAGAATGTCTGCTGGAGTGTCTGTGAGAGTATCTGTGAGAGTATCTGTGAGAGTATCTGTGAGAGTATCTGTGAGAGTATCTGTGAGAGTATCTGTGAGAGTATCTGTGAGAATGTCTGCTGGAGTGTCTGTGAGAGTATCTGTGAGAGTATCTGTGAGAGTATCTGCGAGAGTATCTGTGAGAGTATCTGTGAGAGTATCTGTGAGAGTATCTGCGAGAGTATCTGTGAGAGTATCTGTGAGAGTGTCTGTGAGAGTATGTGTGAGAGTATCTGTGAGAGTATCTGTGAGAGTGTCTGCGGGAGTGTCTGTAAGAGTGTCTGTAAGAGTGTCTGTGAGAGTGTCTGTGAGAGTGTCTGTGAGAGAGTCTGTGAGAGTGTCTGTGAGAGTGTCTGTGAGAGTGTCTGTGAGAGTGTCTGTGAGAATGTCTGTGAGAATGTCTGCTGGAGTGTCTGTGAGAGTATCTGTGAAAGTATCTGTGAGAGTATCTGTGAGAGTATCTGTGAGAGTATCTGTGAGAGTATCTGTGAGAGTATCTGTGAGAGTATCTGTGAGAGTATCTGTGAGAGTATCTGTGAGAGTATCTGTGAGAGTATCTGCGAGAGTATCTGCGAGAGTATCTGTGAGAGTATCTGTGAGAGTATCTGTGAGAGTATCTGTGAGAGTATCTGTGAGAGTATCTGTGAGAGTATCTGTGAGAGTATCTGTGAGAGTATCTGTGAGAGTATCTGTGAGAGTATCTGTGAGAGTATCTGTGAGAGTATCTGTGAGAGTATCTGTGAGAGTATCTGTGAGAGTATCTGTGAGAGTATCTGTGAGAGTATCTGTGAGAGTATCTGTGAGAATATCTGTGAGAGTATCTGTGAGAGTATCTGTGAGAGGGTCTGTGAGAGGATCTGTGAGAGTATCTGCGTAAGTGTGTGTGAAAGTGTCTGTAAAAGTAAGTATGAGAGCGTTTGCAAATCAGAGATGGGCAAAATTCAAATACAAATGTATAGAAGATATTTTTCTCATAGCTATTTACAGCGAACATTATTGTGAATACAATTTTATTCAAATATTGCCGATCCGCACCGTCAATTTCTGTGAGTGTCTGTGATTGATGGTCAACATTGCGGAAGTGTTTTGTCCTTCATTGCTAGATAATTTGATTAAAAACGAATAAAAATATCATAGATCAGGTTTCAATAAAATCTCTGCAAGTCACCAAAATGATACTCAGTATCCTGACCGTGCACTGGGATTAAATTTAATGACTAAATATATAATCTCATTAATCTTGCGACATTTTCTTTCCGGTATAACGTGACGCCAAGGCATTCGTGTCCAGGAGAGGTTGTAAGTTCGTCGTGCTGAGTGACGCATCGTGTTCGCGAACCTTAACTACCTCCACTTCCATCGGGACCAACGACTGTTAAAGCAAGATCGGTCTCTATTTATAGTGGAAGCGGTAGAAGGTCGCAAAGAAAGTGCGTCCACGCGATATTCTCTTTCGAAACTATGCTGCGGGAACGCGGATGATATGTCCGCACTCTGAGCACCACGAACGATGATGACCTATTTTAATGAACACTCGACCCGATTCTCTCGTGAGTTTGATCCTAACCCAATCAACTTGTCAAGATGACCATCGTTTTCTTCATAAAGTATCGCGATGCTTCGATTGCAGATTTCACAAAAAAGTGTTACGGAAATTACAGAAACGAACGTAATTGCATTTGTGGCGCTTAGAGATAATAGCTCTCGTCATTTTCCAACCGCGTGGACAAAACGACACGATGCGAGCTGAAGAGCTTTTAGACTTTGATCTTGCTCAGTCATTCGTTAAAACCGAAATATATATATATATATTACATATATTTTTTTGTTGAACCCTTCCAATCCGCTTCATAATTTTCTATACTATTCTGTATGTTCGAAAAAACACGTTTAATTTTTTTTAGATTTTTTTTACTGCACATTTTTGTTTCGTGAATTTTTTAAATAAAAATGTTGTGCCCAATATACATGATTTTTTTTGTATCGATGAAAAAAGCTTCAGCAAAATTCTAAAATAATCTTGCGTTATGTATAAAATGTTTACGCAACAACCAGCTATGAACTGCCATCTTGTTTAAATCTTTTTCGATTTTTAAGGGCTTTTCATTAAAAAAAAAAGAATGGCCAAAAAAAATCGACGTAATCGGTTGCCCACTCTGGGTCATAGTTCACAAATTTTGATATCTACTACAGGATTTTTGAAAATAATTTCAGATTTTTAAATTGCGGCGCAAAATTTTAAAAAAATTCATGAAAAAAAAGTTTTCGTAGAAGAAATCTACAAAAAATGAAGAGTGTTGTTTCGAGCATATAGAATAGTATAAAAAATTGTGGAGCGAATTAAAAATAAGATATAAAAAAAATCGTTAAGGGTACGATTGTTTTTCCGGTTTCGAGATGACCTATTTTCCCTAGCGGATAAAAGTCATATATTCTATGGAGACTCGAGAGTCTATGATGTGATGTGCACGCATAATATTGGAGACGAGAAGCGATATGGAACTGTACGACTCAAGGCCAAGACGCACGATAGCAGTAGTTAAGATTAGTTGTTTGCCACTGCACTATCCTCTTTATTGCTTGTAAAAATAAAATAAAACTAGCACACTTGTTTACTGAAATTTTCTCGTGATTTCCGGGTAGGGAGGGTCGTCCATGAGGAATTTGGTTCGTCAAACGTGCCAGTTAAGCTCTGAGAGGTTCCAGTTTACTGCCGCTTCTGCTGTCTTTATTGCTTTTAAAAATAGAAGCAAGCGTAAAAAAATATTTCTCACATTTTCACGACAACTTCCGCGACAGATGACCTAGGGAATTTTTTATACTATAATAGTTCTTCCGACAAAATTTTAGAGTTGTTTGTATACTTGAAAAAATCGCTCAAATCCATTAAAACAAATTTTCATAACGAAAAATAATCAAATGTGATCATTTTTTATTTTATTTATTTATTTTCTTTTATTCTAAGTTTTACAATAAAAGAAATTTACGCGATGTAACATTTTCTGCTCAAGAGATTAAATCATTAGTCACGGTGAAAAATTATCAAATTTAATCATTTTTCATTTTATTAATTTATTAATTTATTTCCTGTTATTGTAAGTCTTACAATAAAATGAATTTACGCGATATAACATTTTCTGCTCGAGAGCTTAAATTATTCATCAAAATGAAAAATTATCAAATGTGAGGTTAAAATTACTAAAGATCCGACTAATTTGGTAAAAATCGAATTGATTCCTTCTTAATTCAAGCAGTTAAACCATTTAATTGATAAAACAGATTTATTTAGTACAACAGATTAGAAAAATGAGTATTTACTTTTAAAAAATCAATTTTTCCATTGTTTTGATTAAAAATAATGTCCAATATTTAGTAAGTTCATTTTTTGTCAAGGATCTTGACTGTAAACAGATTAATAGTCATGTATTTAGGTTAACATAATTGTTGTTGCTTCTATGGATTTTTGTCATAGTGAATAATGACAGTAGAAACAAACTGAATGCATAAGCGTAGTAAAAAAAGTTGATAAGGAAAGGTAAGAGTTCTTTCGACAAAAGAGAATAAAAATTGGATTGTTTCGTTCTTAATTCACCCAATTAAATCATTTAATTAACAGAGCAGATTGATTTAGTAAAGTAGTTTAGACAAAAGAGTATTTACTTAAAAAAAATTAGATTGTTCCATTATTTAAAAAAATTAAATTTTTCCATTATTTATTTTAAAAAATTGAATTTTTTCATTATTGTGTTTTAAAATAATGTCCAATATTTTGATTAAAAATAATGTTCAATATTTAAAAAATTATTTTTTTTTGCCAAGGATCTTGACTGTAAAAAGGTTAATAAACATGTATTCGGGTTAAGAAAATTCTTGTTGGTTCTATGAATTTTTGTCATAGTGAATAATGACAGTACAAGCAAATTGAATGCATAAGCGTAGTAAAAAAAGTTGATAAGGAAAGGTGAGGGCACTTTCGACAAGAGACAGGTGACACATTTCTTTCTCGTAAAGCGGGTACCCGCCACTTACATCACCTTTGCGAACGATACCCTGTAAAATCCGCGTAGACTTCACGCGGACAGGTACACGAGTTTTACAAGCGATAAGCGAACATTTTAAACCTCGGGACACACTATTATCGCGTACTGTGAGCGCTCGTGGTGATTAAACGAGTGTATACGTCCGACGTTATCGGTTTTAACCGGTAATGGAATATTGAAATAATAACGACTGTGAAATTTTTTAAATTTTGTTTACCACCGAACCTCATAAATGTATCGAGGTAATGCAAAAATATATCCGTACCTTAAAAAAATAGTTACATTTTTAAGCAACGCAGTCTCGTAATAATCACGTTATTTTTAAATCGGATGTATTTGCATGTTTTTCCATAATTATTTTAAATTAATTATGTTTGACAATATTTTAACGATTTGTTAAGAAATATTTAATCAAACAAAGAAAAAGAAATATTTAACCATAAAAATGTATAAAGAAACGCTGCGAAAATGAAGATAATCCAGAAATTAATGGGTTATCATTTCTGTAATGGCATCTTTAATTACACTAGAAAACTTCCGCGCGCTGCGCGCGCGAGTAGAAGTCGCGTGTCGGTGCAGCGATCTTATTTAATACATATAATATATATAATCAGAATTCCCAAAAATTAAGAGATCTAACAAATTTGTCCAAGAATTCCAAATCTTATCGAATCGGAAACTCTTTATAGATTTGACTTAAATTGATTACCAATTGTCCTTTAACATTCTTTCAATTATAAATTAGTATTTACCATGATAACTTCAAATTTGCGAGGTCTGGAGCATTTCCAGACTTCAGAAAAAAATGTAAAGTCCCATCATTATATGGGGCTTTACATTTTTAGTAAAGTAAAAAAAATTTTAGAATTCTGGAAACCTGGCATGGATTTTGCTAAAAGTAACAATGAACAAAGAGGCTTGATTTACTTGACTGCAGAATTTCAATTCTCCCCGATCTCTTTGCTTATCATCTTATTCACGATTGTTTTGTTGATCAGCATGTAGTGACTCCGCGTACGCCTGGTTTTGTTGCTGCCATAGAGACTACGTCGCACTTTGTCGTTCAACATCTTAAGCCTAGTTTAATATTCGCAATTAACACATAATCCCGAAACCCCGAAATATTGTAAAGTCAACCAAGTTGGGAATTCAAACCTCGCGCGCCCGATATGCTTGACAAAACTGTCAGAATTGCAACTGTCAAACGTGTTAAACACGACCTCGGTCTCGGTCTCGATCTGATCTCGCGCCAATTTGGATCAATCACAACGCAAATAACGTGACAACAATGGACCAACTTGCAATTCGAAAAATCTCGCAACATACTTTTTAGAGAAGGATACGTATGGATATTCGGTTATTTAAATAGTATACGATTTATTAAATATTGAATGAAAAAAAAAAACAATAAATGAATTTTGACTGGCGTTGGAAAATTACAGCTATGTCTCTTGTATTCATATGTCACGTGATACATATTTTGCCTCTCTTAAGGGGTAACACCACTCTAGAATATTGGAAAAAATGATTTTTTTTGTTGCCTTAAACAATATTAAATAAAACAATTTATTTATTTATTTATTTATTTATTTATTTATTTATTTATTTATTTATTTATTTATTTATTTATTTATTTATTTATTTATTTATTTATTTATTTATTTATTTATTTATTTATTTATTTATTTATTTATTTATTTATTTATTTATTTATTTATTTATTTATTTATTTATTTATTTATTTATTTATTTATTTATTTATTTATTTATTTATTTATTTATTTATTTATTTATTTATTTATTTATTTATTTATTTATTTATTTATTTATTTATTTATTTATTTATTTATTTATTTATTTATTTATTTATTTATTTATTTATTTATTTATTTATTTATTTATTTATTTATTTATTTATTTATTTATTTATTTATTTATTTATTTATTTATTTATTTATTTATTTATTTATTTATTTATTTATTTATTTATTTATTTATTTATTTATTTATTTATTTATTTATTTATTTATTTATTTATTTATTTATTTATTTATTTATTTATTTATTTATTTATTTATTTATTTATTTATTTATTTATTTATTTATTTATTTATTTATTTATTTATTTATTTATTTATTTATTTATTTATTTATTTATTTATTTATTTATTTATTTATTTATTTATTTATTTATTTATTTATTTATTTATTTATTTATTTATTTATTTATTTATTTATTTATTTATTTATTTATTTATTTATTTATTTATTTATTTATTTATTTATTTATTTATTTATTTATTTATTTATTTATTTATTTATTTATTTATTTATTTATTTATTTATTTATTTATTTATTTATTTATTTATTTATTTATTTATTTATTTATTTATTTATTTATTTATTTATTTATTTATTTATTTATTTATTTATTTATTTATTTATTTATTTATTTATTTATTTATTTATTTATTTATTTATTTATTTATTTATTTATTTATTTATTTATTTATTTATTTATTTATTTATTTATTTATTTATTTATTTATTTATTTATTTATTTATTTATTTATTTATTTATTTATTTATTTATTTATTTATTTATTTATTTATTTATTTATTTATTTATTTATTTATTTATTTATTTATTTATTTATTTATTTATTTATTTATTTATTTATTTATTTATTTATTTATTTATTTATTTATTTATTTATTTATTTATTTATTTATTTATTTATTTATTTATTTATTTATTTATTTATTTATTTATTTATTTATTTATTTATTTATTTATTTATTTATTTATTTATTTATTTATTTATTTATTTATTTATTTATTTATTTATTTATTTATTTATTTATTTATTTATTTATTTATTTATTTATTTATTTATTTATTTATTTATTTATTTATTTATGTTCACTAAAGTGGTGTTAATCCTTAGACAAATAATGTTCGTTCGAAAGTATCGCAATATCGTTACGACTCTAAGAAAACTGTAAAATTTGTGTGAAATAAACAGCGAAGCCTTTCGTCCTTTGCTACTATATAGTAGCAGCTACAATCGTGACAATGAAAAAGTCTCCAGACTCTGTAATTTACCATACAATAAATTCACAAGGTCTTCCAGGTTGGCCCTTACCCTATGAACATTTGAGAAAGGCAGAGAGAGGGAGACGGAGAAAGTGCGCACTACTGACCTTCTTTTCACGGTTGACCGTTTCACCGATCTGTTTCAGGAAATCGAGGGTCCGTGGAAATTGAACGGAAACGAAAGTATTCGCCTCTCCGTATAACGTACTTCTGGAGTACAGTGTGAAAATCAACGAAAGAGGGGCGATCGCGACGGCAGTAAATCAAGAAGAGGTCGCGTGGCTCTGCGTTCTTTTGGCGTCTGGACGTTCGACGTGCTCACGAAGGTCCGACAAAAGGATTCAGAAGAGAGGGAGTCCTCGCTGCGGGGTGTTAATCGTGTTTTCGGCAAACAGGTACACAACAAGGTAAACCGTAAGGTTCGACGAATGAATATTGGTCATAGCTTGCGTGCCCTTTTGCTGATCTCCATCTCCATTGACCAAAGACCTTTCCCTTTCTACTTTTCTTTCTTACAAAATAAATCGTAGGCCGTCGGAAAAAAAATGCTCTACAGTAAATTTTTGAAGGACATGTCGGTGAATTATTTAATTTGTATTGTATGTGCATGAATGCATTCACGAGTATAAATCTGCTGTTGTCTTTTTCAATAATTAAGGTAAGGTATTTTTTTAAGGTATGGTAAATGGAAATTTATACGTGGATGAGTGCATCTCTATTAAGGGGAGGGAGTCAGATAAAAAAAAATTGATTTTGGAAATTCAATATCATCCAAATCCAAAAATAATTATTACGTCGAAGTGGGCCGACGATTCCATTTTTTCAGCCTTTAAAAAAAACGAAAAATTAAAAGATTAAAACAAAAAAAAAACAACAAAAAAACAAGAATTCTACAAAATATACTACATCAAACCCTTACATCTATATTTATATTTCCGATTTTCCGCACCACAGTCTTTCCCCAATTTTTCTGCATCATTCTAAAACTTAGCAGGTACATAGGACACCTCGTAATACACTTTATTTCTCTGGCATTCCTATTCTCTTTACTTAACTAACAATAGATCACATTCCTTTTTAAAAAATTTTATTCCTGTTCCCGTTAATCATCATAGTCCTCTTCAATTTCCTCTGAAACGCACATAGTCCGTATCCTTTGTTCATTATTCGCTCGATGTTCACTTTTCAAAAATATTGTTTCGCTACTGTCTTCTTCCCCCTTCTTCCCTCGTTCATTCCGCCGCTGTTGACATTTCCGATTATCCTTTCCTCGTTGTTCCGTCGATGTAGACTTTCCCAAAATATTGTTTCCCTGCTATCTTGTTCGCGCTTCTTCTTTAGTTCTCTGCTCTTGTATTTCTCCACAATGTCTTTTTTTATAATGTTCCCTCTCGATTTCACTATTTCCTCCATGTTCTTGATTCCAGATGTTCTCGTCTTCCGCTTTCGCAAATCCGGAATTTTACCCTGTATCTTCTGCAACATTTCTGTTTCCAGCTACTTCCCGTTAAGGGGAGGCGAAACCCCCATGAGTGCGAGAAAGATAGCGAATATCTTTCGGAACAAGAATTCTTAGAAACTTGATCTTTTTTGGGAAAAATGAAAGTTTTACTTCATGCAGAATTAAGAAACCAATGATGTTAGAGTTTTCTTTCATCAAAAAACGTTCGGTCTCCTCTGAAAGATAGATTACAGTTTTTGTTACCGACGGAGTAGGATTCACCCACCCTTAATTTTCTTCTCGATTTTCCATATATCTTCTACCCTAGTCGGTTGTTGTTGGATAACGGATCTCCGTTCCCTTCCTTATCGACTGCGAATTACCGTATCTCAGCACCATCTACCGCTGCTTTCTTATTTCTAGATTCCTCGCCGCCATCTTGCCTTATTCCCGGCCGGCTAACCTCACGCAAGAAAGCCACACAAAAAGTTCTCAGTCTTGTTCAGCACATAATATTTCCTTGAGATAACACTTCTCCGTATACTGTGTCTTATTCTCGACACTTTGGTATGCCTTTTAATGGAGGCCTCTGTTCCGTCCGTCAAATATTTTCCAAAAACACCGGACCCTGCCGCGGACACGTTTACGCGACGCCAACGCCACCAACCGCCCACTTTTGCCAAAGTATATTATATGCATTGGCACAAATTTGAAAAAAAAATCTAGAAAACCTTTTTTTGGAAAATACAGTTTTTTTCAGGAATAAAAAAATTGAAAAAAATTTGAGAAAATGGTAATTTTACGATGGGCAGCAACTAGGAAGTTTTATAAAAAATTGCTGACCCAATATCAAGGGTCAGACTAGGATGGAATGTCTCATACAGATCTAATATACATATAGTGGCAAAAAGTTCTATATCTCGTATATACACGGAAAAAAAAGATTAGTTGCCATAACCAAGAAATGTTTATCTTACAACTCAAATGGTAATACCGACGATTCGAATGATAATACCGACGATTCGAATGATAATACCGACGATTCGAATGATAATACCGACGATTCGAATGGTAGTCCGAACGATTGGATTAGTTAACCTAACTAATCTCGCGAGAACTAATCGTAAATAGTTGAGGTTACTATTCGATATGGTTGAGGCAATTAATTTTTTAGACATTGTGTACAGCTAATCGAAAACGTAGTTACCACAATCAAACATTTCTTTCCGTGTATAATCACAATTAATTAATACATTAATAAATAAATTAATACTTTAATTCCATGTCGATAGATATTGTCGAGTGATAACAAAATCGCGAGAAAATAGTCGAGCGGGAAAGAAATGCCGGGCAACCCCACGTTTGAGTTCTCCACCACCACCTCCTCGTCTTTCGTCTTGTTTATTTATAACGTTGAGAGGAGACAAGCGCGCGCGCTCGTCGGCGGCGAGGCCGGCTTCGAAGATCGAGTATAGGAGCTGAGCTCGAGTGAGCACACGCGGGTTCTTAGCGCGCGATTCCTCGTTGTATACACACATTTCCCAGGCGGTGAGCCGCTTAAGCCGCACGTTGCCGACTCCGACGCGGCGGTAGCTTTCTTCTGACATAACCGAATGAAGGCGCGGGGCGCCGTTATGCAATTGGAAAGTGCCCGCCTTACTTTACGTATCATATATATATATATATATATATATATATATATATATATATATAGATTGTACGTACTGAACTGCTTTATCTAGGATATACACATACGTATTAAGGTATCGGGGGTTGCGTTCAGCATCTAATGTGTCCCAATTACTGGATCCTTGTATCCTGTTAATGACCGTTTAAAAAGTAACATATAATAATTAACGAAAATTATGAAGTCATACGAGCAATTTAAATACCATTGGGTCGCGTATTAAGAGAATCACTTAGTTAAATCAACTAAATCTGACGTTCAGAAAAATGGAGTTATTAATATCTTGTTAATGGATGGGAATATTTTTTTTTTGTTAACTATTTATTTTGTTGGAATAATGTTTAGTGCGCGGATAAGTAAATATTGATCGATATTTCGTGGAGTAAATATTGGCTTTTGTAATTGTAGGCTTATTTGGTTTGACAAAGTTTTTCTCTTAGTTTAATGATGAAATACTTTATTTAATATTTTTATCATAATCGAAAAAAAAACAATCAAGACCAAAAAGAATTTTACAATGTTATTAATTTTACAATAATATTTCACGGAAGAAACGTATTTCGTTATTTGTCCTTCAACCATTAAATGAATAAATTGCATTTAAACTTCTAAAATAATTAATTTAAATTTATTTAGTTTCACAGATTTTATTTTATATTATTTTGCATAATTGAAAAAAAAAACATAACTTAAAAGAAAATTGTCAAACACCTAATCTTGTAATTATACAAAAAATATTTCACGAAAAAGAAAATTTCGTTAATTGTCCTACCATTAAATGAATGAATTAGATTTAAACTTCTGAAATGACGAATTTACATTTATTTACGTTTCACAGACTTTATTTCATATTTTTTTTGCAAAACTGAGAAAAAAATTCTAGACTAAAAAGAAAATTATCAACTACCTAATCTTATAATTTTACAAAAACATTTCACAAAAGAAACAGACTTCGTTATTTGCCCCACAACCATTAAATCACTAAATTAGATTTAAAATTCTAAAATGACTGAAATTTCGATTTATTCACGTTTCACAGATTTTATGTGATATTTTTTTTTGCGGTGTGAAACAGGACGTTCGTATGAGAGACATCTTGAGGCTTATATACGAGATCACAGAGTTCTTCTGAGTGCTACGATAAAAGCAGTAAAGGATCGCTGCTTTTATCGTAGTAGTCGTCGTCGTCGTCGTCATCGAGTCGATGACGACGTCGACGACGTCGACACGAAGTCAAAGGCCTTCGCAAAGAGTGCCGCACTTCCATTCGTCTCTCGATGTGAAATAAAGGAATAGAAACACAGAAAGAGACAGAAAGAGAGAGAGAAGCAATCGAGGCATATAAAGTTGGTCGACTTTCCGACTCGTGACGAAGCTATTAAAGGGCACTCCCTTCGTCCCTGATCGACGATCCTCGGTCTAGCTCGACTATAAGTCTGAATCTCTTTCAGAGGGCTGTAGATCACTCAACAGAATCTATAGCTCGCTGGGAAAATCTTCGCTCGTGAAAGAATAGACTCGACGAGTCGTGAAGAAAAAAAAAAGAAAAAACGGTAATGCGAAATAACTGCGCCATATATTTCGTCAATGAATAACAGGATCAAATCGACGATTATAAATCGGTTGTTATAACATTAAGCTTTATTAATTACTCATATTCTCACACATGCTCTGTGATCTATATATATATATATATATATATATATACGTATGGGTGTGTGTAAAGGATATTGAGTTACAGGTGGGGAAGGATTTGCGATGTCGATGATATATAGTCGATCGTAAATATCACGAAACAAACAAGGATTGAAAAATTACACTCGAGCTGCTGCCGTCGACTCTCGAGTTTCGCTTCCTATCTTTTTCTTTGTATAGTGCGTGCAATAGCGATTGCGTAAAATTAATGCAGCATCCAACAAATAGCCTTTCGGTCCAGACGAGCCATAGACGGTTTTATAAATAAAAAAAAATGCAAAAAATAAAATGAGAAGGAATTGAATGATCTATCACCCTCAATGCTAATCGCAAATCTTTGGGGATTTTGATCGAACGCCCAGCACATTTTTTTTTTACCTAATCTGGTAACTTCATCTTGGTAAGAAATAAATGCATGTTAGTCGATCATTCGTTGCCACTAATACATATTAGGAATTTAGGTGCGTCGTACATTTTTTGTCGATGACCTTTTGATACATCCATTTTGATTTATATAAAAATATTATAAATTCTTGGTATGTCTAGGATACTTTTTTTTTCAGGGAATGGATTTATTTTGGGCTGTAGTTTAGAATGTAAGTAAAATTACAAAAAGTAATATACGTAGGATGTTTTCAATATTACACTGTTAAAAATATTTGCGATTTTATATCACCGGTAATGTTATTCATTAGTTGATATATTCAATAAAAAATTTGCATGCCACTTTGATTTTTGGAAATCTGACATTCGATTCAGATTCGACAGCATCAAAAAACATAAAACATCATTTTTCATTTTTACGATATTTTCGAATTTTTATTGGCCTTATTGGACTCGCCATTTTGATTTTTGGAAATCTGACATTCGATTCAGATTCGACAGCGTCAAAAAACATAAAACATCATTTTTCTTTTTTACGATATTTTCGAATTTTTATTCACCTTATTGGACTCGCCATTTTGATTTTTGGAAATCTGGCATTCGATTCACATTCGACCGCGTCAAGAAACCATAAAACACCATTTTTCTTTTTTTCGATATTTTCAAATTTTTATTCACCTTATTGGACTCGCCATTTTGATTTTTGGAAATCTGTCATTCGATTCAGATTCGCCAGCGTCAAAAACCATAAAACATCATTTTTCTTTCTTATAATATTTTCGAAATTTGATTCCCCTTATTGGATTTTTTAAATCTGATATTTAGTTCAAATTCCTCAACTTTAAAACCTATAGAATACAAATTTTTATGAAATTCCAAAACTTTTCCGAATTTTGATTCGCTATATTGGATCCGCCATTTTGAATTTTGTAAATCTGTTATCAGATTCGGAATTAGCAACCCCAAAAAACTTCATAATAAAATCATAATTCGGTTTTGAAGAAAAAAATCCACTTGAGAGCGAAGGGTTTAATAATGTACAAATTTTTTTTTCATGTTCTACTGAAAAATTCGAGTATTTCGGATCTTTTTAATTAATTACAACTTATTTTTTCGATTTCTATCAGTTTTATAATTTCTACAATTCTCGTATTCTCGTATTGATCAAGAAATACGTTAGTGGTTCGTCGCAGTGGTTTTAGTAGAACATGTTCGTGTTCTACTAAAAAATTCGAAAATCCGAATCTCTAAAATTAATCAATAGGGGCGATGGGGGCAAGACGGGCATCTCGGCTAAATATAAGTATTGGGGGCAAAATTGGCACCAAATATCAAAATAATAATTTCGTTCTAATTGATTTCATTATCATATTCCGACGTTTTTTTTAAAATTCATTTGACTACATTTTTTTCGGAAAAATAATGTGATTACAAATTTTTCGAAAAACTAATTTGTTCAACAAAGTTTCGAAAAAAGTTCTGATCGGAAGGTTAAAAAAATTCTGATTTGATGAAAATAATCGATTTTTTTTTTCAGCAACAATTTGACGTATTTTCCGCACTTTCCTTATCTTTTCGGATTTTTCGGATTTCTGTAATTTTAATATTTTCCACAATTTTTCTATTCTCCTATTAATATCAAAGAATATGTCAGTGGTTTGACGTCAAGTATTAAAAAAATTAAGAGCATAAACATGTTTTTATTAAGGGATCGTTCTAGTGTGAAAAATAAAAACCGATTTTTTTTGGTCTTATCCATTAGTGTATACGGTTAAAAACATCCTCTCAAATTTTTAAAGCGAAATTCAAAATACTTCTCTGGCATACTTTATGGACCTGGCATCGCCAATTAGTCGTACACAAGTAAGTACACAATTTAGGTATATGAAATTTCTACACTCGAAACTTTAAATGCGTTTTTCTCGAAACGATATTTTTCAAAACGGTGGACATTCTCCAGGGAACAGTTTTCGAGTGATCGTTTTCAAATTTTAGGAGAACATTCTTCACGCTACTCTCTATCGTGCTATGGAAGCTTTTTTTTTAAATCTGGCAATTTTTTTAAAAGAAAAACTGTCGCAAAAAGGGCTAAATTCGGTATTTTTTGTTCAAACCGCCGCCATTTTGTCAATTTTGATAAATAAGAAAAAGCCTCCATAGCGCGATAGCCAATGATATACTAATTAATAATCCTTTGGGTTTTTTTTTCAGATCAAATTTGCGATCCAGAATGCACTCCTCGATAGATAAAATAAGACATTGAACACTAAAATTGGTTCACCGATTTGGCCTGAAAGCTACGACAAGTGAAAAATTTTACTTTTGACCTCCCACCATTTTTGTGCACTGAATGTCTTTACAAAGTTGCAGAATTATAATGCTTGTTATGTACTTAATGAAGTTTAAATGTAAGATTTTTTAAAAGATGGGTATCATTTAGAGAATTTTTTTTCTTATGACTTTTTTTAGGTGACTTGGTCCCCTTAATATGTCATACAAATTTCAGATTGATCGGCGTATAGTAAACGTCCGAAAAAAAATCGTGAAAATAGGCGTTTTTTTTTTTTGGGCCGTCACACTGGAAAGATCCCTTAATGAGTTTGTATTTATGTAGGGGTATTTCCTGAGCTCGGCCGACGTCACGTGTGCACGTGTGCCAGACAGAAGCTATATACAATGTTACTCTCCTCTCCGCTTTGCTCTTTCGGCCGGACACGCGAGACTGCGAAGGCGCCTCCGTTACCAGTGCGGTGAAAGTATAGTGGATACTCCACGAGTATATATCCAGTACAGGGAATCGTTGCTTTCCCCCATATGAGCGTGCGCATGAGCTCCGTATAGCCCCGCATTTGCCCTGTCCCCTTTAAACGCATGCATTAAGCTGTTATGTCACAACAGAATCCTCGCTTCTTCCATCTCTCAAGTGTCTGCATTAATGTGTAATAGTTCTCCATTTTTTTCTTATTTTTTTTCTCCTCAGTACCCCACCGAATGTCTACTGATTTGTAGACGGTTCGTTAAGATATCCATTTTATTTTTCCATGTGAAAGAGAGTGCATCATTATATGTATAGCATCATTGAGATTTTTTTTTTTCGTACTTCTCATTCTTGCACGAAGTATAATTCAACAGATTACTATTATTCAACGACGCCGATGTAAATATCGAAGCAAAGAGTTGGCAAGAGAAAACCGGTTCGCAAGTTTTCTCAATCACGGAGTATAATAATAAAGTGTACCGACGTAGTACGAATGCGTTATTACTGTAGTGGTATATATATTAGTCAGAGGAATTACCGCACACTGAATTAGTTCGCTCATTTATTTACTTGGGGTAAACGATAACGAATATAATCGACGAAATCTATGTAGTTGGGTCGTATATATATGTATATATGGGGTAGTCCTGGCCAATTGTAGTGAACATTCAACTTTGACCCCTTTCAATTCGCTCCATATTTTTTTATACTATTCTATATGCTCGAAAAAACACTTTCAATTTTTTTCAGATTTTTTTTACTGAAACTTTTTTTTTCAGGAATTAAAAAAAAATTATTTGAAATTTGAGATTATTCTCAAAAATTCGTTTTATTATTTCAATAATAATGGAAATTCTGTAATATTTTGAGAAAAATCGAAATTTTCTGTCACAAGGAAAAAATATTATTACTTTATTTTGTCAAAAAATGGCGAAAATTATTTTTGAGCTGCTATGGAAATTTTTTTTATTAAAAAGGACATTAAAAAATTTAAATTTTATATAGGAACACATATTTTGTACGATCGGTAATTTTGAATATACAGTGAATTGAAAAAAAATATGTAATAAAAAAAATCGTTATTAAATTTTGGGCAAACCATAGGTGCTAAAATTCTGAAATAATTTGTGGATGTTCGTGTTACTCTAAGCAACTTTCGAAAAAATTATAAAGACTTTTTGCGATGATGCTAAAGTTGGGTCGCTCATTTGGTATGGAATGATCCATATATTTTAATAGGAATTGCCTTAATAGAACGAAGGATTAAGGATAGGAACAAAATCGGACGAATAATTTAATCCTCAACGTCAATTACACGTTGTGTATGGTGAAGTATTGGCGTCAGTGAAACGACTCACCGGGCGAGCTATAGAGAATCATAAAGTAAATGACCAGGCGATTAATTAACCGCGCACTCGGGTTGTATGTACTCCGCGGGCGGCCAGCCGAACGAACGAATGAGCTCCGAGGAAAAAGGAGAAGCCAAGGGAAAGGGGAAATATCGCACAGTTTCGCAAACTTTTCCGCGACTTTGATATACCCATTGCTGGTTAATAGGTACCTATCGCTCTCTTTCGTTCACCAAATGGCATTCGATATATAAAAATCAGTTCTGAGTGATTGGGGCTGCATTTTTATGATTGAATTTCGTGGAAATAACAGTCAAGTTAGGGAAGAAAGAGAGTCACTATAATTTTAACGAACGGTAGCCAAATGGCGCTGTCACGATTTGGCATTGAGGTTTATGTTTTGGTAGTGAAAAGACACTTGGAGCAAATAGGATATGTAAAAGTGTGGATAAGCTTGTGATACTTATGTTTACAGTAGCAAAAGTCAACGACATCAATCGAGTAACGATTTTCTTCGAAACTATCGCGTGCACAAATTTTACTGACGTTTACTGGATTGAGTCTAGCGTTTGGCTAGTTTTTCTAGCCTAAACATTTGGACAAATACTAGACAAAAGTTAGTCAGATAATCTTGACGCTGATGGCGCCAATTTTGCGCCATTTTCAAGTTAGTTATGTTTCGGCAGTGAAAAGACACTTGGAGCAAGTAGGATATGTAAAAGTGTGGATAAGCTTGCGATTTTTATGTTTACAGTAGCAAAAGTCAACAACATCAATCGAGTAACGATTTTCTTCAAAACTATCGCGTGTACAAATTTTACTGGCGTTTACTAGATTGGGTCTAGCGTTTGGCTCGTTTCCGTAGTCTACATTTTTTGACAAATGCTAGGCAAAAGCTGATCAAATAGTCTTGACGGTAATGGCGACCTCGTCAGCTTAATACAGGAATTATTCCAATTGACCGTCATATTAAAGGGTGGCATTAAAAAAATAATGGCTATCACGCTTTTCATACTGAAAGTACAAATCTTAAAAATTGTACAAAATCCATTCTTGTAATTTTACAAAAATACCGTTAAATGAACAAATTAGATTTAACCTTCTGAAATTATGAATTTATATTTACTTACGTTTCACAGACTTTATGTAATGATTTATGCATAAATGAACTAAAAATAAAATAAAAAAATCAAGATTATTCTTTTAATCTTGATTTTTTAATTTCACGAAAATACCGTTAAATGAATAAATTAGATTTAACCTTCCGAAATAATGAATTTCCATTTATTTACGTTTCACACACTTTATTTATTTTTTTTTTAATAAATAAATCGTTAAAAACAATTCAATCACCTAGGCTTGTAATTTTGCAATAATATTTCACGGTTATTTTTATATTTTATAAAATCTCTGCACGAAGCGATTAAATAATCAGACCAATTTACGTCGCATTAAACACTTTTTACGACAAAAAAATTCCACGTTCGAGCTTTTAAAAAACAATGGCTATCACACTTATCATACCAAAAGTTCAAATCATAATTTCGAGGAAAAAAAATGAAGACTAAAAAAAAATTGTCAAAGATCCAGTCTTGTAATTTGACAAAAATACCATTAAATGGATAAATTAAATTTAACCTTCTGAACTAAAAAAAATGAAGACTAAAAAAAAAGTGTCAAAGATCCAGTCTTGTAATTTTACAAAAATGCCATTAAATGAATAAATTATATTTAACCTTCTGAACTAATTACCTTCCATTTATTTACGTTTCACAGACTTTATTTAATATTTTTTTCATAAATAAAAAAATCGTAAAAAAAAAATTGAAACATCTAGTCTTGTAATTTTACAATAATATTTCACGGTTTTTAATATATTTTATAAAATCTCTCGACGAAGTTATTCAGACCAATCAGACCAATTTCCGTTGCATTAGGCACTTTTTACGACTAAAAAATTGCACGTTAGGGCTTTTAAAAAACAATGGCTATTACGCTTTTCATACCGAAAGTACAAATCATAATTTCCGTGGATGATGTGCTGAGAGTCTTGTTCCGCATCGCTAAGGGATAAGTGAGAGTGGAGTAGGGCCGGCGTTAAGAGGAAAGTCCATTTCTACCTCTAACCACTCTCGCTGCTCCTTCACCGCAAGGATCCACTTATCTCCGGCTTCCTGTGCCCGCATCTAACTCCACCATAGGCAGAGGTACTCACCATAAGAGCAGCATATAGCCCCTCGCTAATACCACGATCCTGTAACTCATACTTCCAGTATGTACATATAGCGTAACACAAGCAACCATAGGATGTCTGGTATCTCTTCGAGTACCATGGGATTTAGCCTCGAAAATCCCCCCAGGTACATTCCTCCTTATTAGCATGCATGTATGATCCTCGGAATCGGATTGTCCGTTAAATTGCCGGTAGATGGATCGAGATATATATACAGAAACTTGCTGATGGTAACCTCTGCTCTCCTGATAAGACAGACTCACACTCGACGACGTAACTTTGCAGACATCTAAACTGTGTAATTCTCATTGGGGTTATCAATGAATTGACTAATTGTAGGAATGCATATGAGATTCCTGGTTAAGTTAATTTTTGGCTCAGGGACCATTTAAATTTGGAAGAAGTCAATGACACAAAATCCTCGAACTTTAAAATAATTGTTTGTAAATTAGCTTTATTGATTTTTTCAATTTATAGTTTTTAAATTTAATTAAAAAATCCAGAGAATTAGCGACGCGAATCAAAATTTGATTTGAAGTTCTAGTTGAACTTGTATGCAAATCGAAATTTGATTAAAAACTTTAGTAGAATTTGTATGCAACTCAAAATTTGATTGAATATTTAAATGGACTAGCAGCGGATGTGCCATTCGCGCGCTAACTATCAAACCTCGCACGGAGAGAAAAACTTGTGTTGCCCCATGCTCCTACAACAAATTTTGTTTGCTGAAATAGTGACAATATAAGCTTTCGTTGCCGTAACAAATCTGGTTTGTTATCGTTTGATTTGCTACTGCCTAGCAAATAGGCTTTGCTGTGGCAGTATTCATTAATTTGCTGTCGTAGCATTAAATTATTTGCTTCAATAGCAAATCAACATGTAATAGTAGCAAATCGTTTGTTAGAATAAATGCTTTGTTTGCTAGCAAAACCCAACCTCTGCAATCCGTTTGTTATTGATTTTTGCGTAAGCCAAAGCAAGCTAATTAATAAAAATAACTGTGGAATTAAAAATAAAAATGAAAATATATATTTTTCGTCTGGAGAATTATTTATTGAGACATTGTCAGTAGTGGTGGATGGGGGGAAACGGTTTCTGTCGAAGAAAATTTTTCCTACCTGTACCGAGACTCGAACCCACGATCTGCCTACTTAACTTCGTAACAACGCCCCATGTAGAAATCAGGCTGGGCATCCCAGTTTGAAACTCGATCCTGGTCGGGATTGGCTCGGGTTTCCATGAATGGGTTATTCAAATTGGAATCCGAATAGATCCCAAATAGATTTCCGGTTACGCACTCGATGACAGCTTATCATCGATTAGGATTTGCTAGGGTTACCCTAAGAAAGCCGTCCTATTTAGAGGTTACCCATTTAGCATGCATGTATGATCCTCGGAATCGGATTGTCCGTTAAATTGCCGGTAGATGGATCGAGATATATATACTTACAGAAACTTGCTGATGGTAACCTCTGCTCTCCTGATAAGATAGACTCACACTCGACGATGTAACTTTGCAGACATCTAAACTGTGTAATTCTCATTGGGGTTATCAATGAATTGACTAATTGTAGGAATGCATATGAGATTCCTGGTTAAGTTAATTTTTGGCTCAGGGACCATTTAAATTTGGAAGAAGTCAATGACACAAAATCCTCGAACTTTAAAATAATTGTTTGTAAATTAGCTTTATTGATTTTTTTAATTTCTTGTTTTTAAATTTAATTAAAAAATCCAGAGAATTAGCGACGCAAATCAAAATTTGATTTGAAGTTCTAGTTGAACTTGTATGCAAATCGAAATTTGATTAAAAACTTTAGTAGAATTTGTATGCAACTCAAAATTTGATTGAATATTTAAATGGACTAGCAGCGGATGTGCCATTCGCGCGCTAACTATCAAACCTCGCACGGAGAGAAAAACTTGTGTTGCCCCATGCTCCTACAACAAATTTTGTTTGCTGAAATAGTGACAACATAAGCTTTCGTTGCCGTAACAAATCTGGCTTGTTATCGTTTGATTTGCTACTGCCTAGCAAATAGGCTTTGCTGTGGCAGTATTCATTAATTTGCTGTCGTAGCATTAAATTATTTGCTTCAATAGCAAATCAACATGTAATAGTAGCAAATCGTTTGTTAGAATAAATGCTTTGTTTGCTAGCATAACCCAACCTCTGCAATCCGTTTGTTATTGATTTTTGCGTAAGCCAAAGCAAGCTAATTAATAAAAATAACTGTGGAATTAAAAATAAAAATGAAAATATATATTTTTCGTCTGGAGAATTATTTATTGAGACATTGTCAGTAGTGGTGGATGGGGGGAAACGGTTTCTGTCGGAGAAAATTTTTCCTACCTATACCGAGATTCGAACCCACGATCTGCCTACTTAACTTCGTAACAACGCCCCATGTAGAAATCCGGCTGGGCATCTCAGTTTGAAACTCGATCCTGGTCGGGATTGGCTCGGGTTTCCATGAATGGGTTATTCAAATTGGAATCCGAATAGATCCCAAATAGATTTCCGGTTACGCACTTGATGACAGTTTACCATCGATTAGTATTTGCTAGGGTTACCCTAAGAAAGCCGTCCTATTTAGAATCGGGATGGATTCCGGATCGGGACGTAATTCTGAACGACGAGCTGTATTATCGTGCATCGGGATTTGTTAGGATTACCCTAAAAGTACCCATGTACCAATTGGTGCATGGATAGTAATTATACTACCATTACAATATAATAAAAATAATTAAAAATCGGTTGGATTTTCTGACCGGAAGTCGGATCTGTGAATTTATGAATTTTAATGATTTTTAAAATCATAGTAAAAAGGCATGTAACCGGTATTTTCTGTGGTAGAATATGCGACTTGAGAACGGGTGGGGGTCAAAATAACGAATAACCAAAATAGCAAATGGCTAAAATAGCAAATTTCAAAATAATAAACGTCTTATAATCTAGAATGGTCATTATTTTGAAATTTGTTATTTTACTCATTGACTATTTTGATTGTATTTTAATAGGATGGAGGGTTAAAATAATAAATGATCAAAATAGCGAATGGCTGAAATAATGAATTTAAATATAATGAACGTCTGAATCTAGAATGGTCAGTATTTTGAAATTCGTTATTTTAGCTATTCGCTGTTTTGACCCCCACTCGAAAACATATGTGGAAAGATATGTGAACACAGGTGCGACAATAGGATATGAACGTAAAACATTAAAATACATTGAATTGCACAGCTTCCCCTTTAACTTAAAGGCTACCATTGTGGAAATTCCTTCCATGTTTACCTACTATAGTTGCACGACCACGTTCGAACATATGTAAGAACAATAGGAGGTGAGAGTTGAAGCAGAAAATATATAATCTCAGCCGTGTATGCACCAGGAACTATTCGTAGAGCGTGATAAAAAGATCGTTCTTGGCTGGCCATTCTTTAGCTTCTACATGCGCGAGGAACACTATGGAATCTCTGCAACCGCCGCTGTATTAAAGCGCTTATAGTGCAAGAGTCAAATGCTTTCGATTTTGTCGTGAATGCGCGGGTGAGAGAGTGAGAACGAAAAGAAATCGGCATCGGTCTCGGTCACTATTGCCGGACGCGGAGAGAGCGAGAGATTACTTTGTACAAACGGCCCTGCCGCTGTCACGGAAGGATCGTAAAGAAAACTTTCGATCCCAGTGGATAATACATTCCATATACCAACAAGAACATAATAATGATAATTTCTCAAGGAAACATGAACGACAGACAGAATCGGTGAATCGGTGTTTGCGTAAGCGGTGATATAGAATTATCGAAAATTCAGAATTCCGACTTACGGTCGGAAAATCCAAACTTTTCTTTTTCTTCGCGATATCGAATTTTGGCCTTCACTATCGTTCTCAAGTCACATATTCTACCCCAAAAAATACCGGTTACACGCCTTTTTACCAGAGTTGTAAATGCCTAATACTTATAGAAATAATGATGACGATACGATCAGCTCTATAATTATGATTCTATAATAATAACATGTAGCGATTGTAATACGATGATTAAACTTTGGAACGGCTGCAAAAATTATTATTTTTCAACAAAAATTCACGGTAATCTTTTTGAAAAAAATGGAAAAAAATAAGTAATGCATTAAGAAAGTAATGTATTACTTATTTCTTCCATTTTTTCCACTATTTCTTGCAATATTAAAGCGAAAATTAGTATTTTTTTCAGCTATTCAAATGTTTATACTCTATTTTGTAATCACTACATATTATTCTTATGAAATCATACTTACAAAACATATTGTACTGTAAACTATATCTCATGAATTAATTGGGATTTACAACACTGCGGTTTACTATGATTTAAAAAATCGTGACCTTTTTCCTTTGCTGATTTCAGAATTCACAGATCCGATTTCCATTCGGAAAATCCAACTTACATTTTTTTTCTTCACGATATCGTATTTTGGCCTTCACTATCGTTCTCAAGTCGCATATTCTACCCCAGAAAATACCGGTTACAGGCCTTTTTACCATGATTTTAAAAATCGTGACTTTTTACTGTTTCTGATTTCAGAATTGGCAGATCTGACTTCCGGTCGGAAAATCCAACCGAAATTTTGTTTTCTCCATGATATTGAATTTTGACCTTCACTGTCGTTCTCAAGTCGAATGTTCTACCACAGAAAATACTGGTTGCATGCCTTTTTACCATGATTTTGAAAATCGTAACCTTTTTCCGTTTCTGATTTCAGAATTCACAGATCTGACTTCCGGTCGAAAAATCCAATCTACATTGTCATCGCTTTACTGTCGCCTCAGTTTTGTAAGAAATTATTTTTTAAAGCTCAATTCGCCATCTATGTATCTCAGGCATGTGAACCTACTTACCAAACCCTGTAAACTTTACGTTCACTAACTAACTACTTTTTCTTTTTAATGTTGTCTATTCTGGGCTAGCTCCGGTTGACGCAATATAGCAACTTACTCTGTAAAATGTTTACTTCATGACATTTATCTTTGTAAATGACTTCCTGCTCATGATAACAACAACATTTTAAATCAATAAAATACAATAAACATAATTGGTTTGTTAATAGCATTATAAAAATAGTTACATCGATTACCAATGAATAGTTGCAGGGGTTCCCATGTCAATCGTACACCGAGAGAAATGTATAGTACTCATTCCCAGATTCGTACAGTAATCGGGATCCAAAGTGGAAAAATGGCATTTTTTTCCACTTTGGATACCGATTACTATACGAATCTGGGAGTGAGTACAATAATCCTTCCCTCGGTGTATTTTAAGAAATGCATATGAAAACGGGACATTTTTAATTTATAAGTGATTGAATTTCCATGAAATTTATCAATTACATGGTATAAAGTATAGTTTTTTAGGGTTTCGGCATAAATGTATGTTAATTTTTTTTTTTTTTTTTGGAGGTTGGAAATACAACTGCTATAAATTGTTACTATTATTAGTTATAGTGACATTGAGGCACATACGTAATTTGGATCGTTACTGGATCCAAAATCGGGTCCAGAATCGACTTTACCAATGAACTAATTAAAAATAAGATAATTTGTTTACGCACAGGGTTAGCAATGTAAAATGTCTGATTCTATGAGACTCTTCAATTTTTTCAAAAATACTTTTCAAAGCTCAGTTCGCCAACTATATAACTCAGGTATGTAGACCCACTTACCAAACCCTGTAAACTTTACGTTCACTAACTAACTACTTTTTCTTTTTAATGTTGTCTATTCTGGGCTAGCTCCGGTTGACGCAATGTAGCAACTTACTCTATAAAATGTATACTTCGTCACACACTTATCTTTGTAAATGGCATCCTGTTCATGATAAACAAGAAAATGAAATTAATAAAAATAATTGGTTAATTAATAGCATTGTAAAAATAGTCACATCGACTACCAATGAATTTAATTTCTGAAATGTGTTTTCAAAAATGTATACGAAAAAGAGACCAAATAAATATAAAATGAATGGGGCATTCCATCTGATTTTTTCATACTTCGATCCTGACCCCCGTCAATAATTTTAAGAATTTTTTATCAGAGAGTATTTTGAAAAAGAAAAGACACGTATTTTTTTAGTTTGGCGCTACAAGCGATATTTTCGGCAGACGAATTTTTTAAAAATTTTGAATTTTTCGGTATTTATATTTTTTTATTCGTTAATATCGTGAGAATTAACATTCCTATCAAAAAATGTCCACGATCAAATTTGATCAGTTTATGAAGAACTGCAGAATGTATATAAAAAAATTTATTGTCGATTTCCTAATGTTTTGTTTTATGGCGTTAAACAACAAAATATCGTTATTAAAAAAACCGCCACTTTTTATCATTTTTATATACTCACGGAAAAATTCTGTTTGAAATTACGAAATTTTTGAGACCCTATACAAAATGGCAAGATTGTTTAGTCAGAAGTACTACGTAATTGAAGATTTTTAACATGCTGAATTATTACGTAAAGCTTGAATTACGTAGAACTTTTCGAAAAAAAATTCTGCCAACCTGCATAGAGTCTCAAAAATTTTGTTATTTTACACAGAATTTTTACGTAAGTATAAAAAAATTATAAAAAGTGCCGCTTTTTTGCAAAACGATACTTTGCCGTTTAACGTCATACAACAAAATTTTCGCAAAACTACAACAACATTTTTTTATATACATTATGTAGCCCTTTGCAAACTGAACAAATTTCATTATAGACATTTTTCGATAGGACTGTAAATTTCCACGATATTAACGATAAAAAAATATCAATACCGAAAAATGCAAATTTTTATAAAAATTCGTCTGTCAAAAATATTGGTCGTAGCGCCAAACAAAAAAATACATATTTCTTCTTTTTCAAAATACCTTTTGATAAAAAAATTTCAAAATTATTAATGGAGTGAGAGCATGAAAAAATCCGCTGTAATGCTATAATAAATAAGGTAGACAATAAATAGAATAAATGGATAATAAGTAAATAATTTAATTCCTTGGAATTTATCAATTACATGGTATCAAATAAAATTTCGTATAATTTCGGCATGAATGTAACAGAGTCAGGAATTTATACCTAAGCTTCTCAACCATATAGTATATAAAGTGTACAGAAAATGAGACAATAAAAATTTCTTTCGACACCTTTCGTGCAGTCTCGTTGCAGAGAGAAACACGACGTCTGAGACCATAAGTCAGCAGAGCTCACCAAGCCGCACGACTCTCTCGTTGTTGCTTTCAAGTTTTTCCTTATCTTTCGCATTTTCTTGTTGAATACCCTTTTACCCTGTCAATATTCGTTCTATTCTCCCATTCCTCCATCTCTCTTTCTCTCTTTCTCTCTCTCTCTCGCTCTGTCTCCATTTTTTTTCGTCACATCGTTTTTGTTACCATTGTAGATCGTAGTTACTAGGTCCTTCGATCGAAATGAAACCGTTGTAACGAAAAACGTGCGGTGAACCCGTCGACCAATAGCTCAGTCAGTTTCTATAGCATGTTTAGACTATAGTTTACTTTATAAAGTATAGGTGAGAGCTATCGAAGCCAAAGTCTATGAATATTGGGCAATCTAACGCGACCAAGGCTAGCTAAGCCTTGAGCCGCCTTTCCAAGTGTTTCACTAACTCGGAGACATGGATCTCTCTCGTTTACTGAGCTCGGCGTCGGCGTATCGTGTCAGCGCGTCTGACACGTAAGGTCTGTAACTACTAGCGCGTCTATGACGTGCTGCAAACTGCGAGAGACTCACGCGACACGAGAGATCTTGACTGTACACTCTTTAAAAATATTGTAAATTTATTGTAACAAGTAATATGAAATTTACTAAATTTTTCGTATGAAATAATGAGTTGTATAATATTCACTGTAAAATTAACAATAGTAGAGTAAATTTATATGCGTGATGATTCATTTTTCAAATATTATTGTGAAAATTACAAAACTTTTGTAGTAATCATGTTATTGCATGAAGAAACATTGTAAAATTTCAGTTAATTTCTTTCACTATGGCAATTTTTACTAATTTTTTAGCAAATTTTTTTAACAGTGATGGCTAATTTTTCAAATATTTTAATGATAATTACAATTAACTTTTGTTGTAATCTAGTTATTATTTGACCAAAATTGTAAAATTTTTAGTTAATTTGTTAATAGTATTTCGCGGGTTTGTAAATTCGTATGTAGAACTTTTATATTTGTATAAAAATTACAAGTTCATGTTGATTTTCGGTATTATAATTTTCATGCGGCATGGGATCAATAATGTTGAATAAAAAATAAGAAATATTACGGATAATAAATTTTCAGTTTGACCACGAGTGAATTTCAGAAATTCGAGCTTTGTTATTATTGTAGGTGGTTTTTAATTTTATAATAAGCATGAGCACGGATTTTATAATCGACGTTTATAATAGACGGCATGCGATAAAAAAACGTACAGAATGTAAATTCCTACTATTGTGTAATAGTAAATTTACAAATTTCACCATTTTTGCTTTCTCATAGAAAAAGCTTTGTTTTCTTGCGGAATTTTTTTTTCGAGGTTTTTTTACGTTAGTACATTTATAATGGTCTAAAACTTCGCGACAAATGGTTTAGAAAAAATGTATGGATGGATGTGCGTGTGTGTGGACGTCATTCAAAATTGAAACTTACATATCTCAAGAACTGCTTTAACAATTGGGCTGAAATTTGGCAAACATGTGAAACAGATCGACGCCTTTGTTTATGGTAATTTAAAAAAAATTCATAACTATGTTCAAATTTTATTCGCCTTTGCAATTTTCGAAAAATACCTGTACGCTCTCTAGCATCCGCAAATTTTTATCTATTGAGCTAAATATTCTTTTATGAATAAAGCTATGTTAAAGGAGGATCGGTATTGAATTTGGAATGAATCTGTAGAAAAGTTCGGTTTTTATGAGATTGTGAATTTTTCAAAAAAATATTCGTTTTGCTTTAACTCACGTCAAATTCCACCAAATCAACTGAAATTTTCTACAAATGAAAAATAACATTCAATTCTGCTACCTACCAAATTTGGTCGTGATCGGTGAAGCGGTTTGGATTTTACATGATATTGAACGAATAATCGAAAAAAAGTTGCAAAGTAGAACTTTCCACATTGTTTCCCAATTCATTTTCATTTTTTACAAAACTTCCTCTATGCGCAAGCCAAAATTAATAAATTCGCTGACTCATAGAGTGGGCTTTGTGAAAAATTCAAATTAATGATGAAACAATGTGTAAAGTTCTACTTTGTTTTCAGTATCGTTACTTTAAATATCTAATACACATATAATTTTCTAGTAAATTTTTTTAACATTGTATCTCCCGTCCGTTGCTCGGTGGTGGTTCATTTCACCCCAAGATCCATTGACCCATTGTACCCCTTTGGGCATCACCAAAGTTTTTTACGAAAAGTAATAATTTATCGAACTAAATTTAACAAATATTGAACTATCATCGAAAACTCGGCTTGTCTAGAAAAAAAAACCTGACATTATACATTATTTACTGACAGCCGAAAAATTTTCTCTTAAAGGCTCCAAATCAATTTTATTTTCTAAATAATTATTCACAAGATTTCATCATTTTTTTCTCACGTCGAATAAAACTCAATTTAGCTCAGTGAAAAAAAAAAAAAAAAAAAAAAAGAAAAAAAAATTATTTATGCACGTCAAACCTACGAGAAATTCCAAGTGGCTCACAGTACCACGTGACACATTGTACCCCACTTTCCCCCTACTCTCCCAACAGATAAAGAGACGTACCTACTTAGAATCATTCGCAGTGTCCCTCCTAGATACGTAACGTTGCATTTGTCCTTATTACCCATACTTATCAAAGTGGCTCTTAGCTTCTGCTGTCTGTTCTGTACATACATAGAGGTATTTTTCACTGACACTCGACTCCTCTGCCGCTGTGCACGTGGAATAAAGTCGAACAGGTTTGTCCTTGGCGTTGCCGGAGTCAACTATTACTATTATAGTATTTGAGCCACTCTACGCTGCTCTTCTTTCTCTTTCAGGCTTTGTGTATGAGAGTTTATGCATTTACTTATGGAGTCACTGCAGCACCTCCAATTTCACCTACACATTGTCATACACACTATATAAATGGTCATAAGCTCTGTGATCATCTTATGACGCACTGACATAACATATCGTATGGTATTTTACACTGCCAAAAATTATTTTTACATTATGTATGAGATTTTATTAATAATTAAGTAATGTGCAAAAAAATATTGTACTGTGTTAATTTTATATGTAATTTTAAGTATTAAGTTTGATGTTGAAATTACAATAACTGTTTTTCATTTTTTTCTCGCAGTGGAATAACAAATTTAGGTTTTCAATTAAATTTTAGGCAATGCAATTCTTACTTGTAGCAAAATATATAATATATATTCGAGGAAATATTACAGACCAACCAAGATTTTTTTGTGTATATTATAAAATTCTTCATGTGCATTCTCGACTTTCTTTTGTATAAAAAAAAAATAATTCGTTGTTTTACTAATTAACATTTTCATATATAAAAAAATGTAGTTTTGGTAATTACGAATAAAAAAAACACGATTGTATCTTTAATGATTTTATGATTTGTCATAGTTTATATAAATAATTTTTTGTAAGAAACCACAAATGTTTGTTTAAAAATTTATTCAAACGTCTGTACTGCATAAATATTTATGGGCATATTAAAAATTTTATCTTCCGGTTGGTATAAAAATAAAGATAAAAATCTACTAAAACATGGGAAAAACGTATTTCAGACACGTGTAAGTAATGTGTAACTTTACCGATACTCTTTTATACCGCGTCGTATGAAGTTGAGCTCGCGAGTTTGTCCTTGGCGTTGCACTAGCCAACCATTACTACTACACTATTCTACTCTTCCACTCTTCTTTTTCTATTAATACACATATGTGTCTGTGCACTCTTACGTATGAATTTATGTGGCCGCTGCATCTCTTTCCATGTCACGTACACATTTGTACGTGTACAAACACATAGAGGTACGTTAAATTTTGCCTGCATAAGCGAGCGTCTATGCGATCATCTCGTTACACACTAATACCCATCGAGGACCAACCTATTATGCTCCCCCACGTTTGTGTAGACACATCCCACTAGTATTTCGTTCGTTCGATATACGTATGTACATAGGATGTGGCTATACCAATGCTGTCTCCTCTCTAGGCTCTCGTAATCGCGAGAATAGTAGCTGAATGTATACAAGTCATTCCTTTTCAATGAAGCTACTTTTTTTTAATCCTCTTAGTATTCTAATTAGACTGATTTGGATACTGAATTGGATTCAACACGGAGAGAAGGATCTGATAATTTTGCTTCCTCATAGAGAAAGCTTTGTTGTCATGAAATTTTTTTTTTTCGAGATTTTCATGCCAGTATACTTAGAATTGTCCAAAACGTCGAGAAAAGTGGTTTAGAAAAAATGTTCGTATGTATGTATGTGTATATGCGTGTGTGTGTTCTGGGCTCCGAAAATTCGATGAACTATTACTCAGTAACCGTTCGAGCGATACGGTTCAAATTTGGCACGCAAGTGGAGTAGTTGCCCCGCTTTGAATGTTGAGATTTTTTAACAAACAAAAATCAGCCATTTTGATTTTATGGTACTTTTAATTTTTTGAAATAAGGGCGTGGTCGCTCTAACTTTCGTAAAAAATTAGACGATTTTGCTAAATAGTTGTTTATAAATAAATATACGTTCAATGTTGTTTGGAATTGCATTTGGGCGAAATCGGTAAAGCGGTTCAGATTTTATAGATGTTTGAATTTTTCGAAAAAAAATCATTTTTTGCTTCCTCATAGAGGAAACTTTGTTTTCATGAAAAATTTTTTTTTCGAGATTTTCATGCCAGTATGCTTAGAATTGTCCAAAACGTCGAGAAAGGTGGTTTAGGAAAAATGTCCGTATGTATGTGTGTGTGTTCTGGGCTCCGAAAATTCGATGAACTATTACTTAGTAACCGTTCGAGCGGTATGGCTCAAATTTGGCATGCAAGTGGAGTAGTTGCCCCACTTTGAATGTTGAGATTTTTTAACAAAAAAAAATCAGCCATTTTGATTTTATGGTACTTTTAATTTTTTGAAATAAGGGCGTGGTCGCTCTAACTTTCGTAAAAAATTAGACGATTTTGCTAAATAGTTGTTTATAAATAAATATACGTTCAATGTTGTTTGGTATTGCATTTGGGCGAAATCGGTAAAGCGGTTCAGATTTTATAGATGTTTGAATTTTTCGAATAAAATTTTTTTTTTTTATAAATCACGTCGAATTTCACCAATTTAACCGAAATGTTTTACAGCCGAAAACAAATATGCAGCTCTGCCACGTACCAAATTTGACGACGATCGGTAAAGTGGTTCAAATTTTACGACATTTTGAAATTTACAAAAAAAAAAAAAACGATCTTCGCTCTAGCATCAGCATAAGTTGATAATGCGAGACAAAAGTTTGTACTCCATGGAAATAAGACTGCAAAGTAGAACTTTACACATTGCTTCGTATATAATTTTTTTTAAATTTATAATGACCGCTTGTCCCAAAATAGAATTGCTCATAACTCTCGAACGGCGTGACGAATCGAGATGAAAATGTACACAAAACAGGAGGTTAAACTTCGTTTTCGCTGTTTCGATTAAGGTAGCCCTTGCGCATTAAGCTGAGGTTAAATAAATTTTCGAAAAATGGGAGGGAATTGCAAACACTTTTCGCCGATATAAGCAAGGCTGCAAAGTAGAACTTTGCAAATTGCTTCCTCATTATTGTTGGATTTTTACAAAGCTTCCTCTATGAGGAAGCCAAAATAGATTAACATGCTTCCTCATAGAGGTAGATCTGTAAAAATCCAACAATAATAAGGAAGCAATTCTCAAAGTTCTACTTTGTTTTATATCTTCCCACTATCCTAATTAGAATTCTTTCACTACAACTTAAGAGTATTTTTTGTCAATTTTTCCCGATTTTTTGGCTTCGCCCATGGAAAATAAAATATATGTGAAAATATTTCGATATAATCAACTTTTAGGCGGATAATGCATTTTTTTATATTATTTATACCTCATATGTATTTTTCGCTTACACATATTTCGCATATATTCTAAAATATATTCGACATATACAATTTTACGGCGCAAATATATTTAGTATAAAAATTATATGTTTCCAAATGTACTTTATTTCTATGGGACATGCAAAAAAAGGCTTGGTTAGAATAACTAATTGATTAGTTATATATGCTATGAACTAAGTTATTGATTAGACCAATCAAGTTATTTGTTAACCAACCAAGTTATTGATTGACTAACCAAGATGATTTAGTTGTAACCAATAACTTGGTTGGTCTAACTAATAATTTCGTTGGCGCATGTTGATCTAACTAAACCTTTTTCTCCGTGGGATTGTATTATACATAACATGAAACAAGACATTCAATACTTAGCCAATCAAAAACTAGTCTAAACGACAATTCATTTTTAGTCGGTATAACAAGTATTTTGGTTACCGCAAATATAATTTTGACAATTGAATCTAATAATTATTGAACGAAACAAAACATTTGGTTGTCCTAACGTCAAATTCATTCAAACAT
The DNA here is from genome assembly GCA_963970395.1 of Ephialtes manifestator. Lineage (NCBI taxonomy): Eukaryota > Metazoa > Arthropoda > Insecta > Hymenoptera > Ichneumonidae > Ephialtes > Ephialtes manifestator. Next base: position 4,630,100 of record OZ019971.1, read on the forward strand.
TTTTCTTCTCAGTGTATATATGCCATAGACCACGTGATTTTGTATGATACCTATTTTTTCACTTCCGAAAACATTAAGTTCCCTACTTCGCTGATATACACATATTCCTGCAAACTTCATGAAGTTTCAAAGTTGTCAAATTGGATTTAACATTGTAGAAAATTATTTTGCTGGAAGTGGCAAAGTTTTGAAAGTTCATAACGAAATGACAATATGCATTTCAACTGCATTCAAACCTTCATTAAAAGTTTGAATTGGTTACGTTGATAAAAAGCGCAGTCTCTTGTACTTTTCTCTCTTCCATAATATAAATTTGTGAAAAAGAAGAAAAATTCTCATTCTACAATTCTGGGAGCCAAAAGTAACGATTTTTGGTTTTTCGATCTACAATGTCAACAAAATTTCCTTAGAATTTAATGGAAGGTACTGAAAGTTTTTATGCATAAATAGGTACAATAAATTTTATATGCAAATGCGATGTAAAATTAATGTACGATACAGTAACTTCAATAATTTTCATTAATTTTATATCACAAGTACGACAATTTTAATAATCTGCTATATTTGTACAGTGAAATTTTTATTTTTATATTTTATATCACAATTGTAGATTATATTTAATCGGCAAATTTATGCATTAAAACTTCCAGTCTTTTTTAGAAAAATATAATTAGGAGTAATTTCCGAACGGCCCAGAAAAAAAGTGGCTATATTGACAGAGAATGCCCAATACATGCATAAACCGTATAGCAAATAGGAGACATATACATAGGCGTAGTACCTAATATGAGCATTACATATAGATATACAAGTTGGTTGCTGCCAAACCTAGTGCAAGTTACGTAGGGACCTGTAATACATTGTTGAGGCACTCCATTATAGTAGCATTGCTATTGCCATAACGTCTGCTGCCCTCCGCTATTGCTATATCCCTATTACCTCACTACTCGGTCACCGTTGAAACAATCATGACGTATGCGCTCTCTCGGTTCTGCGTTTATTCGATGATAAAAGGGCAACTTAATTCCACATATTCATTTAATAACAGTTACAAATTAAAAACTGTCATTCTCCATTGTTATACTTTTTTTCAATAAACAATTCCAACGTACAAACTCTGTACAATTTTTATCAATTACTTTTTTTTTTTTGCTTTCGAATCGAAAGAAAAAGTTTCAAGGTGATTGCGTTACAGTTTCACATAAACGCCTCGTTGTAAACGTAATTTCATTATTATTCTTCACTTTGCTAAACAAATCCTTGCCTCAGCTGACCGCAAGTTTTTTTAAAATTATTATTCTGTTTTTATTTGAATTTGCGTTTCACTCGACTCGAGGACATGGGAAAAATTTTGCCGCGGGAAGAATTACCGAGAGTAAAAGAGGCAGAGAGAAACTGCGGGAACAAAAAAATAAAGTGTGTTTGAATTGGAAATCGCGAGGACACCTCGTGAGTTCGCATAATATGGCGTACTTCGATCGCGCGAGTTTTTTTTCTTCTTTTTTTTTAGGTTTTACTTAACTTTTTTTTTCTTCTTGGGTTATTTTACTCGCTTTTCTTTCTTTCGTTCTGAGGGACGTGTGAACCCACGAGGACAGACGTCCCGCATTCGAATTATGTAATACGGACACTTTCGTCGACGCCTCTCACGTTGGCCTCCGTGTGCGTAACTGCCGTGACGTTTACACTGTTACAGCTCTTTTACTATGCACCGAGAGAAAAGATTTCATGACGCCAAAGAAATGGGTGGATTGATTTTGTTTTCATTGATTTCAACGAAATATTTCTTTGATTTCAATGAAATAGTGCATTTGAATTTCAAAGAGAACATTTCATAGCCTGTAAATAAAGATTTACTTAGTGAGCATATAATAAAGAAACAGTTTCATTGTTTTAACGAGACGTTTTCATTGGTTCGAAGAAAAGTTTTCATTGATTTCTCTCTCGCACCTAACCTCACTTTTTTGTTTTCCGGTTCTCCCGAACGAACGGCTTCGAGTGTCGAGGAGCCAGAAGCTTAGCCTATTTCTGCCGTACTTTCTTACATACTCACAAAGTTTGAGCTTTATCTAGGGCGTACTTCAGGAAAAAATAGGTTTCGAAATTTTGAGCTGGTAAGAAGAAGGTTTCATTGAATCAAAGACGATATCTTTAAAATCAATGAAAAAGTTTCATTGGTTTAAGGAAATGTTTCTTCGAATCAATGTCACTACTTTTCATTGAGTTTGAGATCATTCAAAGAAAAGATAGTATTGAAAATCAAGTATTTCATTTCATTGGCAAAGATTTCCGTGAATCAATGAAACTTTTTCTCTCGGTGTGCCCCGTCGATGTATGAGAGTTTTCGTCAATTGTACCATCCATTTAGAAAAAATTATTTAGTCGATTAATTGGGTGGGGATAAAAATAGCGAATGACCAAAATATCGATATTGAGCATCAGAAATTCCAATAATTTACATACTTAGCATCTACAAAAATTTCAATATGCAAATATTGAATTTAAGACAAAACTCTTAATTTTTCATAGCCCCCTTACAAATTCTAGTTTAATATAAATGCTTTGTATATTTTATACAATTCTGTATATTAAACGTGTTGAAAACTTGATAACATTTTTAACAGTTGAAAATTTAATGACGTTTATTATGAGAGATTTAAATGACGTTTCTCAATTATATTTATATTTTTCAAAAATTGCAATGAATCAATATTGAGGATAATGGAATTACTTGGAGGTGCTCGAGCATCAGAAATTCCAATAATACAAGATGCCCTTGATATATAGTGGACCTCGATTCCGGTCGGTTGACTGCCGAGAATTGAGGTGACATTTCGATAGGGTCGATACCGAGTTGCTCCGAAGAGGAAACTGACGAGGACGAGGACGACGACGACGACGACGACGACGAGAAGGAGAAAGTTTGGTGTACATACGTACGCTGCTTACACTCATCATATACAAGTGTGAGTATATCGCGTTCGCGATTGCCAGCGACTATTCAACGCGCTCTTTTTCGCATTGTAAGGATGTGTCGCTACGTGCGGATTCACTTGTGATAACGACTTGAGCGAGCGGACGTGCTGGCTCATGCAGCGAGGGACTTTGCTACTTATTGCTACTGCAACTCACCCGCACCAATCGCATGTCACTCGCTCTTTTGAACCTCAGAAGGAAAAGATGATTTCAAGGTGGATGACAATCAAATCTAATAAAGCTTAGGAGAAACATATTCAACAATGAACGATATGAATTTTCATATTTTTCTTATTTAAAAAATTGTTTCTCACATCGTTTTTTGCTTCCTCATAGAGAAAGTTTTGTTTTCGTGAAAAATGTTTTTTTTCAGCGTTTTTATTATCAGGACAGTCATTTAAAAAAAAGATTAAAAAATACAGTTCAAATTTTATTTAATTTCGGAATCGCGTGTCATTCACTCTTTTAAACCTCAAAAGGAAAATACGACTTTAAGGTACATGAAAATCAAATATAATAAAGCTTAGGCGAATTCAACTGTGAACGAGATGAATCTTCATATTTTTCGTATTGAAAAAAATTGCTTCTCACATCGTTTTTTACTTTCTCATAGAGGAAGCTTTGTTTTCGTGAGAAATGTTTTTTCGGTTTTTTTTTTTTAATATCAGGACAATAGTGTTATAAAATGTTTTAAAAATAAAGTTTAAATGTTATTTAATTTCAGAATGCAATCGCACCAATTGCATGTCTCTCGGTCTTTTGAACCTCAAAAGGAAAATACGATTTCAAGGTACATGTCAATCAAATGTAATAATTCTTAGGAGAAACAAATTCAACAATGAACGATATGAATTTTCATATTTTTCTTACTAAAAAAAATTGCTTCTCACATCGTTGTTTGCTTTCTCATAGAGGAAGCTTCATTTTCGTGAGAAATTTTTTCTATAAAAAAATAAATAAAAAATAAGTTCAAAATTTATTTAACTTTCCAATTTTCGGAAAATATCTGTACACGCTCTAGCTAAAAAAAAATATATATATTTTTTAAAAATAAATACAGCTATTTTAAAGGAGGATCGGTATTGAATCTGGGATGAATCTATAAATAAGTTCGGTTTTTATGGAATTTTGAATTTTTGAAAAAATTTGTTTTGCACTACACACGTCAAATCCCATCAAATCGACTGAAATTTTCGACAGACCAAATGTGATGATGAGCTGTTAGGATTTTACGTAATTTTGAATTTTCTAAAAACTGTAGAATTCAATAAGGAAACCAAATTTAATGAATAAGCTTACTTGTAGATGTAGCATTGTAAAAAATGGAAATTAATGAGGAAGCAATGTGCAAAGTTCTACTCTGCAACTTTTTCTAGATGATTTTAAAATATAAAAAATATCAATAAATATTCACTCTATCCTTACAAATATTAATCATAAAAAAATATTCTCGGAAAAACAATTTAAAAAACTGACAAAAAAAAATGCGAATAATTCTTCTGGACGATATAACTGATCGTTTGTCAATTAATCGTCTCATTATAAAACGGTGATTACTATCGTCTAGACCAATTATTCAAATTAATATTCTTACAAGGTTATTTTTCTCTTTCTCTGGAACAAGAGTTCAGGAAACGATGGATAAATCTCGTGTTGGGAGGTGGAACTGTCTTCGCATATTGTGTACAGTACAATGCGTTTACGTATATATATATAGGGTATTCCTAGCCAACTCAGCAACCGTTCAACCCTGACTCCTTCCAATTCGTTCCACAATTTTGTATACTATTCCATATGCACGAAAAAACATTTTTTATTTATTTTTACTAAAATTTTCTTTTTTCATGAATTTAAAAAATAAATGAACTGCCATCTTGTTCCATTTCTTTCCATTTTCAACAGCTTTTCTTTTCGATAAAATCTGCTAAAAAAAATTGACGCAAATGTTTGCCCATTCTGTGTCATAGTTCAAAAAATTTGATATCTAATACATGATCTTTGAGAACCATATCAATTTTTTAAAATGGGGCGCAAAAGTTTTATTTAAAAAAATCTTTTAAAATAGTTTCGATAGAAAAAATCGAAAAAAAATTGAAAATATTTTTTCGAGCATATAGAAGAGTATACAAAAATCTTTTATTTCAAGATTAAGGCACAACATTTTTATCAAAAAATTAATGAAAAAAAAGTATTAATAAAAAAAATCTACATAAAATTGGAAATATATTTTCGAGCATACAGAATAGTATAAAAAACATTTTATTTCAAAATTAAGACGCAACATTTTTATTAAAAAAATATATAAAAAAAAGTTTCAATGAAAAAAATCTAAAAAAAAATTGAAAATATTTTTCCCGCATACAGAATAGTATAAAAAAATGTTTAATTTCAAAATTAAGGCGCAAAATTTGTATTAAAAAAATTAATGACAAAAGAAGTTTCAATTTTTAAAAAATGTAAAAAAAATTGAAAGTGTTTTTTCGAGCATATAGTATAGTATAAAAAAATTATGGAGCGAATTATGGCTTGATTATGGCTTGAATGCTTACACTGAGAAAAAAGATTTCATTGACGCCAAAGAAATGGGTGGATTGATTTTGTTTTCATTGATTTCAACGAAATATTTCTTTGATTTCAATGAAATAGTGCATTTGAATTTCAAAGAGAACATTTCATTGCCTGTAAATAAAGATTTATTTAGTGAGCATATAATAAAGAAACAGTTTCATTGTTTTAAAGAGACGTTCTCATTGGTTCAAAGAAACGTTTTCATTGATTTCTCTCTCTCGTATCTAACCTCACTTTGTTTTCCGGTTCTCCCGAACGAACGGCTTCGAGTTTCGAGGAGCAAGAAGCTTAGCCTATTTCTGCCGTACTTCCTTACATACTCACAAAGTTTGAGCTTTATCTGCCGCGTACTTCAGGAAAAAATAGGTTACGAAATTTCGAGCTGGTAAAAAGAAGGTTTCATTGAATCAGAGACGATATCATTGAAATCAATGAAAAAGGTTCATTGGTTTAAAGAAATGTTTCTTCGAATCAATGTCACTACTTTTCATTGAGTTTGAGATCATTCAAAGAAAAGATGGTATTGAAATTCAAGTATTTCATTTCATTGGCAATGATTTCCGTGAATCAATGAAACTTTTTCTCTCGGTGTACTGAGTTGGCCAAGAATACCCCATATGTATCCTGTATAAGCGTATGCAAACGTGCGTAGGCAGTTAGAGGCGTACGTTTTCACTGGTAACCTCAAGGGGGCCCGACTATCCCCCTCTCCACTTGCCCCCCTGCTCCTACCACCCATATTGCCACCAGGGCACGTCGAGCGTTTTACGCTTCGTAACAATGCTCAACTTTCTCCGTCACTTTCGTTTTCGTTGGTCGGTTGGAGCTCCTCGTAGCTTGACTCTCTCGTTTCTCTCTTTCTTTCATTCACGTGCCTCATTCTTTCTCTCACTTGGATTAGATTAGCAAATAGTGCGTACCCCGCCTCTTGTCTCCATCTTTTACCCGCAATCGCCAAAGCGACTCGCTTCATTCCTGTGCAGAACACTCGAGGGGGCCAATTCACTATATCAGGCATTCTTTATCAACTGGGCCACTTTTTTTCGGTCGACCTCCCGGATATTTTTCTAAATTTGTCAGTTTGTTGTACTATTTGAGATGGGTGTTTGTGATTTTTTTCAGATTTTTTAATGGCGCCGTTCAGAATTTACGTTTTTTTTTTCAATATCACTATATCGCAGAAAATATTAGACTCTCAAAAAATTCTTAAGAACATTAACTTTTTTATTTTCCATCTATTTTCGAGTGATGTTAAAATCATAATTTTTCCAACGGAAGAAAGTCAATTTTTCGCAAAAAAAAAAGCAATAAATAATTTTTTTTAACGAAAAAAGCACCTTTGATTCCGGTCTAAATTCTACAAGCTGTTTCGCATTGTATGAAGATTCTGAGAAAAAAATCCCAAAGTGGCACCTCCAATTCTTAAGCAGTCAAAAATTAAAAATTAAAATAAAAAAATGATTACATTTTTTCCTGCCCGTTTTTTCCGAATTATTTGGCGCAGCCCGTCATCCGAGGAGTTTCATTTCATCTTTTGGTAATGTGATGAAATCCGCTAGGGAGGAAATCCAAACTGGCACCTCCGATTTTTAGGCAGGAAAAAATTTATTTATTTTTTTATTTTTATTTTCAATTTTTTACTGCCTAAGAATTTTTGTTCAGAATCTTCATTCAATGCGAAGTACCATGTAAAATTGAGAATTGTAAAAGTGCTTCTTTCGTAAAAAAAATATTTATTCCTTTTTTGTGCGAAAAATTGACTTTCTTCCGTTGGAAAAATTATGAACTTAACATCACTCGAAAGTAGATGGAAAATGAAAAAGTTAATGTGCTTAAGATTTTTTTGAGAGTCTAATATTTTCTGAAATACAGTGATATTTAAAAAAAAACGTAAATTCTGAACGGCGCCCTTAAAAAATCTGAAATAAATCACAAACACCCATCTCAAATAGTACAATAAACTGACAAATTAAAAAAAATATCCGGGAGGTCGACCGAAAAAAGTGGCCCAGTTGATAAAGAATGCCTCATATAGCGTTCACCTCCTTCGTTCGCCCGAGCGTTCCCGCGATTTTAGAAAGGGCTGGGCCCCTCTCACTCTTCCACCGTTAGCCTTACCTTTGCCTTACTAAGTGAGTACGTAAACCACGCTCGGGCTCGTTCTTTCGTTAGCTGACTCGCAACTCTCCACGTATTACGTCGATTACACTGCTACGACCTATTACGAACTGTATACACAGTATGAGCCACGAGAAACCGGTGAAATTTTCGACGAAGAAGAAATTAGGTGGGTCGTCCGGGGACTTACTGATGTATTTAACAACTTTTACAGACTTTTTCCTCTCTCTTGTGATTTACTCAATCGCTTGAAGAAATGAGACGTTATGGGCTCTAAGAAATCGAGCTAGTCGTTAATTGCTGGTTCAAGTAGCTATTTTTTTTAACTATATTGAATTTATACATCTATTGAATATTATTGTGGTATCTATTAATTCATTTTACTTTTATTAAATAATTATTTAAAAAATTAATGAAAAAAAATGTTTCAATAAAAAAAAAATTTTAATTGAAAGTGTTTTTTCGAGCATATTGAATAGTATAAAAAATTATGGAGCGAACTCAATAATTATATTGAGTTTATACATCTATTGAATACAATTATGATATCTATTAATTTATTTAACTGTGGTAACTAAAAAAATATATATATATTTGAGGTTTTTTCAAAATGTAAATCGTAGTCACAAATATTTGACTTTTCTGGTAGTTCCATTTTGCGATTCGGTTCGATTTCATTCGATTTCTCGCATTTCGGATGTTTGATGATTTTTCTTATTTATATATATTGCTTATAATTAATGTTGATGTCACAGAAATGACACGAAGGATGTAGTGAGGGATGTGTGAGCTTTAAAAAATCAACTTTTTTACATATTTCAAATGTACAATATATTGAGACTGTACAGTAAAAATTTCGGGCCAAAATTCGAAATATTGACGAAGTTCTAGTGCCATAATCGCTATGATCAATCACTTACCTTTTTTTTATTACGGCCACTTTAACCATAAATAAGATAATCGAAATATTGTAAGATAAAAATAATTTTTTTTTATAAGTTAAGATATAAATAATAGCATGTGGAAAAGCCAAAATTATTGTATTTTATTTTGTTGAAAAAAAAAAATTCATAAACGAAGCCTTAAAATAATTGTTAAAAAATCTATTGAACTCATCGGGCTGAAACTATAACACATTATTTTACATACCAACGGCTCTGGCAGTAAGCAGAATTATTAACTTATAACAGTAATTTACTATTTTTTTACCCTGTTTTTAACGATAGAAAACATAATTTATAACTTTTTTTTTAATTTCCGCCATTTTGTTGTTTATTAATAAAATTGTTTAAATCTGCTACGGACCAGAGCAACAATCCTACAGAATAATAATCAGTTTGAATTTTGTGTTTCAGATTAGTAAAAGTGCCATAATCGCTATGACCAGTTGCTTTTTTATTACGACCATTTTAATGATAAATAACATAAACAAATTATTGTAAAATAAAAAAATATAAATTATCGTATAATTTAAGATATAAATAATAACATGTGAAAAAGCCGCAATCATTGTATTTTATTTCATGGAAAAAAAAAATCATGAAATTAGCTTCAAAAACAGAGCATCACATAATAAAAATAATAAGATGATAGGTTGAATAACTGACGTCACTTTTTAACACGTATATTTTATTATCCCATTGAAAAATAATGCCGTACATCGTTATAGGAAATAATAGAATCTGCACAAATCAACTTATCCGGCGCACCACTATTATTCGCCATTATTAGGTATTTACAATTTTTTTTACGTCATGAATAGATACTACTGTGTGTGTAAGTGTGTCCCGGTGTTTGCGTTGACATAGGGGACAGAATAATGTGAGGGGACAGAATCTTTCTCTCTCTCGAGAGAGGGTCGGGAACCATTGAGGAAGGGGGTAAAGGATCGAGTGGGTGGCCCAACGCGTAGAACAGTGGGAATTCACCCTTCGATCCCTCAATATATTATTCCGGTGGATGAGTATTTCCACCCTCGTCGATTCTTTTTTCTCACGGAATTTCAAGAGGATGAGAAAAAAAAAATACGCTCGTAGAAAAACGATCAGCGAGTATTTCATTCGTATCATACATGCGACAGCGAAATAAGTGTGTGCAGCACTAGCCTACCCTGTTCTTCCAATAATAAAAAACATTGAGGAATATTTTTTAATAGCGTATAGTAGAATACTTAGCATTTAAACAAGAAGTTGTTTTTTTTTAGTACGAATTAGAGAGTTAGAGACCCAATGCGATAAATATATATTTTAATGGGTCTTACGCACTTTAGCAGTCCCATAGCAATTTTTATAGTACTAACTATTTTATAGTTTTTTTTCGTGTATATGCATAATAGTGTACACTATGATTCGTAGAAGATAGATTTCGTAGATTAGTATTTTAATTATTAATATTATTACAGTAGTTTGACGAAGCGTATGATTGTGGCTTTAGCACCAATCGTCTTGTCGAGCTTCGACGTAAATATTTCTTTAGAAGTGTTGGGGTAGGTTAAGGGTGGTAGAATAAGAACAACTGCAAAACGAGAGCGAAACAGTGATTTTTTCTCGTAGTGTGAAACATGCGACATCTAAAACATCGAGGTGAATTTGCAATAACAAATTTTGGGTTTTTTTTTTGTTTATTATACATTCTGGCGGATTTTTGGTTTTTGCTTTTTATTTTTTATTTTTGGCAATGTGCGAAATAGCAATTAAGGATTGCTCGAACTTTTTCACAAATTTTATAATGACTTTCATCAATGCTATGTACGAGAATGTTTATAGCTATTATAAATGAATTGCTATTTATGAATAGTACACGTACTATACGTGTGATCGGACTGTCTATTTACGCAATATTTGTCTGACCGCCGAAAATTTAAAAAATGCGACATCGAGTTGAATTTTCAATGACAAATTTTCGGCATTTTTTTCGATCTTATAGAGGAAGCGTTGTTTTCGCTCGAAATTCTTTTTTTCGAGTTTTTTTTGTCAGTACACTTTAAATAGTCTAAAATGTCGAGAAAAGTGGTTGTGAAAAAAATGTATGAATGTATGTGTGTGTGTGTGTGTGCGGTTGTCACTCGAAATTCAAACTTACATATCTCAAGAACTGCTTTAACAATCGGACTGAAATTCAGCAAACATGTGATACAGGTCGACGCCTTTGTTTGTGATAATTTTCAAAAAAATTTAAAAATATGTTCACATTTTATTTGACTTTGCAATTTTCGAAAAATGTCTCAACGCTTTCTAGCATCCGCAAATTTTCAGCTATTGAGCTAAATAATTTTTTACGGATAAAGCTATGTTAAAGAAAGATCGGTATTGAATTTGGAATGAATCTGTAAAAATGTTTGGTTTTTACGGGATTTTGAATTTTACAAAAAAATATTTGTTTTACTCTAACTCACGGCAAATCGCACCGAATCGACTAAAACTTTCCACAGATTAAAAATAACATTCGGCGCTGCTAGCTACCAAATTTGGTCGTGATCGGTAAAGCGGTTTAGATTTTACCTGATCTTGATTTTTTCCAAAAATTATTCGTTTTGTTCTAATTCTTGTCAAATCTCGACAAATCAACTGAAATTTTCTAGAAATGAAAAATAACATTCGGCGCTGCTACCTACCAAATTTGGTCGTGATCGATAAATCGGTTTGTATTTTACGTGATTTTGAATTTTTCAAAAACTATACAGATAACGAAAAAAGTTACAAAGCCTCATTAATATTCATTTTTTGCAAAGTTTCCTCTATGAGGAAGCCAAAATTAATAAGTAAGCTTACCCATAGAGGAGGCTTTATGAAAGATAAAAATTAATGAGGAAACAAAGTTCTACTTTTTTTTCTTTATGATCCATTTTTATTTTTTATTTTTTTTTTTTTTTTGGCAGTGTGCGAAATAGCATCCAAGTATTACTATTCAAGGCTGCTCAAACTTTTTCATAAATTTCATAATGACTTTGATCAACGCTATAATACGCGAATGTTTATAGCTATTATAAATGAATTGCTATTTATGAATAGTACGCGTACTATACGTGTGATCTGACTGTCTATTTACGCAATATTCGTCTGTCCACCGAAGGTCGAATGTGACAATGGGATTGCACGCAGTCATTGTCACATTTTCTTTCTCTCTTATTACTCCGTTGGCCGAGAGCTTTGCAAGTGGAGAAGCCGCGTGTTCGTTCTGCTTGCAAATATCCGAGAGTTTCGTAATTGAGGACAGACGAATGAGTGTTGAAGCGCGCGCGTGAATTCTCTCAGCGCTCTTCGAGGGAAGAAAGATTTACGTGAGTCAAGAGCGATCGAGTTTCGCATCTGTTCAGCCTCGTTCTATCTACGGAAATCGACAAACGCTTTCAGTCTCAGTTTTTTGCAATCAAATAGACTCCACGCTCTGTTGCAGCGCCAAATACTATGTCTGACTGTTTCTATTCCTTAAACAAGATGAAAAAGTGCTCTAGATTCTTGAAGGAAACGATCACTGTGAGGTAGAGGCAAACTTTGCACGCTCGTGGGAAGTGGTTGCCGTACGCCAGGCGCCGACGTCTGACCATATAGTGGTTCTACTACTTGCTGTGATGGACAGTACTACACAGACAAGTTTACCGTTCGGGAATGGGCTATTAGTGATGGGGATAATTGCACTTCTATTCATTCCAATTTATTTTACTCGTGGCCAGTGAACTTATAAATTAAAAAAAGTAACATTTTTTTTTGGATGACGATATAAGAGATGCGAAAAAAAGATTTAGATTTATTTATTTATCCATTTGGTTTTTTCATTTTTGTGAAAAATTTATGTGAAATTAGTGATGAGTATTCAATTTATGTTACATTTCAATTTATTTCACTCGTGGCCAGTGAACTTATAAATAAAAAAGTAAGATTTTTTTTTATGACGATATAAGAAATGCGGAAAAAAGATTTAGATTTATTTATTTATCCATTTGTTTTCTTCATTTTTGTGAAAAATTAATGTGAAATTAGTGATGAGTATTCAATTTATGTTACATTTCAATTTATTTCACTCGTGGCCAGTGAACTTATAAATAAAAAAGTAACATTTTTTTATTTTTGGATAACGACATAAGAGTCGCGAAAAAAAAATTTTGATATATTTATTTATCCACTAGTTTTCTTCATTTTTGTGAAAAATTAATGTGAAATTAATGATGAGTATAATTGCACTTTCATTTATTCCAATTTATTTCACTCGTGGCTAGTGAACTTATAAATAAAAAAGTAACATTTTTTTTGTATGACGATGTAAGAGTTGCGAAAAAAAAATTTCGATATATTTATTCATCCATTTGTTTTCTTCATTTTTGTGAAATTTAACATGAATTTAGTGACGGGTATAATTGCACTTCCATTCTTTGTAATTTATTTCACGCGTGACCAGTGAACTCAAATAAAAAAGTAAAATATTTTTTTTGCGTGACGATATAAGAGTTGCTTAAATAATTTCGACATGTTTATTTGTCCATTTGTGTTTTTGATTTTTGTGAATAATTAATGTAAATTTCACTTTGGAGCCCTAATAGTTGCCTACCATTCACTTCAATTTACTCATAAATAAAAGTGACATTTTTAAAATGACGATACAAGAGTTTCGGACAAATTTTTCGCCATATCTATTTATCCATTTGTTTTTTTGATTTTTGTGAATAATTAAAGTGATTGAAATATAATTCGAGAACGGGCTATTAGTGATGGGGATAATTGCACTTCCATTCGTTCCAATTTATTTCACTCGTGGCCAGTGAACTCATAAATAAAAAAATTAACATTTTTTTTGTATAAAAATATAAGAGACTCGTAAAAAAAATTTCTACATGTTATATACCCATTTGTGTTTTTGATTTTTGGGAATAATAAATCTGCAATTCCGTTTTGGAACCGTGTTTCCAACAATGTCGATGATCAGGCCAAAAATTGCGTAAACTGACAGTAACTGACCTTCAATTCCAGCACGTTCTTTGATTATAATCAGACTTTCTGTTTGCTTTGATTGAATAGTGTCACTTATTCTCGCTTATAATATCGTCGATCGCATATACATATATGTATATATCACTCGGTGTATGTCGAGTCTTAAGAAGGCGATTGGCTTTGAATATCGCATATCTGCGCTAAACATTTACATACACCGAGAGTGTTTTTAGGTTGGGGCGGAAAAGAGCGAATATATAAATCCACGTCTTATCAATATTCCTACCGCGCACCTTCAATCCTTTCTTCGGGGGGGTATTCTCGAATTTCTCGGTAAGAGACGAGCGCGAGAACGAGCCTTCATTTTATACCACCTTTTTGCCTAGCTCTCGCTCACGATCCTCTTCTACGTCTTCCTCCTTTTATTTTTTCCTATTTTCTTCCTTTCCGCTCTTTCTTATTCTTTTTGGACCCTAACGCGCCAGTTTCGAGACGCGATTTATAAACCCCTGGCCCCGTGCCCATGAGAAACATCACTTGGCCACCTTGTCGCCCATTATGGCAAATCGGCTTGAATAAAAAATCACCGATTTCCCATCATGCTATTCACGGGACCTTTTTGGGGGTTCAAAAGGCGTTAAGGGTTCTCTCGAATATTGTGAATGCATTTACGAGCGTCGAAATTACTTTCCTTTTTTCCATGAGAAAGCACCATGGACGACAATTTCCCAAAAAAAAGATTCACCCCTAATAATCTTCCATCATCTTTTGAGAGTTTGAAGCTCTTCCGGCTCTCCTAGTATGTGTAAAAAAAAGGATGATGAGAAAATCGCCTGTGGAGCCTCATCGTCAAAAATCGACAGGAAATTTAGCACTCTCGGCGAAGAAACTCGGTCAATTCGGACGAGAGGGGAAGTTGAAGATTCCACTTGGAAAGAATCTCTCTCTCGCCTATATTCGCTTATAAAAAAAATCTTCAGATGAAACCACCGAGGGCGTCGTGGAATTCCTGAAGATAGGCGAGTAGCTGGGGCATCGTGGGACGATCCCGGGCGAGACCGAGCCAGCAGACTGCCATCACCGCGAAGAGCTCGTCTGGGCAAGGCCTCGGCTGAGCAAGTCGATATCCGTCTCGCAGACAAGCCATCATCTCGAATGGATCGACCTCCACATAAGGCTGCTGTCCCATTGTCACCAATTCCCACAGGAAGACACCGAAAGCCCACTGAAAAACGAACAACGGAGGCGTATGCCAACTATTATATCCTTTGATAGCAGTAGACGTGATCAATTAAACCCTTATAAATGAAAATTCGTTACCATAGAATATGGAAAGAAAAGGTTAGTTGCTATATCAAAGAAAAAAATTGAATCGACATAGCCAATCGTTTATTCTATTTTCTATTCTATTAGAATGGTAGTCCCAAGGATTCGAATGGTAGTGACAATGATTCGAATGATAGTCTCAACGATTCGAATGGTAGTTCCAACGATTCAAATGGTAGTTCCAACGATTCGAATGGTACTGAGAACGATTCGAATGGCAGTCCGAACGATTCGAATGGTTGTTACAATGTTTCGAATGGTTTTTACAATGATTCGAATTGTAGTCCCAACGATTCGAATGGTAATCCTAAAGATTTGAATGGTAGTCCCAACGATTCGAATGATAATCCTAAAGATTTGAATGGTAGTCCCAACGATTCGAATGATAATCCTAAAGATTTGAATGGTGGTCCCAACGATTCTAATGGTAGTTCCAATGATTCGAATGGTACTGACAACGATTCGAATGGCAGTCCGAACGATTCGAATGGTTGTGCCAACGATTCAAATGGTAGTCCCAACGATTGAATTTGTTAACGTTTACTAATCTCACAAGAAATAATTGTGTGAATAGTTGAGGTTACTATTCGATATAGTTGGGGCAACTCATTTCTGAGACCTTGTTTACAACAAAATGGAAAGGTAGTTTCCACAACCAAACATTTCTTTCCGTGTGCTTTGTATTTTCCAAGGGGAACGTCAAAGAACATGCCATCTGTTTCTTCGTGAGATTTTCAGTAGTAATATCCCAAGACCTCCAAAATTATCGGAATATTTCCCGATTGTTTCGTTGCTAAGCAGGGAAACTAGAGAGAAATATTACGATTAATTTTGGAGGTCGAGGGGTATTTGTCGGATTGTTTTTCGGATCTGGATTTCGGCTAAGCACAGAGCAGTATTCGAGGAAACATTAACCCAATTTTTGACAGACAAAAATGTCAATCCGAATGTTACATTGGTTGAAAACAAGTGAAGACCTACTGTGGAATATCCGGGTGAAATTACCGATGCAATTTTTAACAAATCAAACTTGATTACCGAGAATACCGCTCTGTGATTGGTCGAAATCCAGGTCCGAAAAATAATCACAAAAATCTTGTCGTATTTGCAGCTTGAATGGTACACAAATAGAAAATAAAAAAAACGGTTTTCTGATTCATCAAAAAGCTATTTGTAACAGTTTGGATATTTTGTACGAATTATTACGATTCAATGGGAAAGTGTAACTTACCACGTCGGTAGAAGTATTATATTGATTGTGCTGAAGGCTTTCCAGGGCCATCCAGCGAATAGGTCGATTTTCGTTATCGCCAAGGCAATGATAGTCCTGAGGGAAGATGTCTCTGGACAAAGCGGCATCCGCCAGTCTGACCCGCAAGCTGTTTGGTTCTATGAGACAATTTCTTGCTGCAATGTCCCTGTAAATCAAAACAAACGATTACAGAATTATTCATTCATTGTTGTGCGAGTAATTAAATAAGTAGAGAAGTGCGAGACAAAATAGCAAATTGGAACAGGGGCAAAATGGCGCACCTCGTCAAAATGGCACCAGCGTACGCCGAAATCGTAAAAGAATTATGTTGCAGTTTCATTACCATGATATTAATCTCACAATACCTTCGAAATTTAATTTAATAGAACATAAACATCTATTGCTTTTTTTACATCAAACACTTAACTCATTTTATATTTATTTTTAATTATATGGGACGCAGATTTCACAAATATATTCGACGACACCCTCAATGACACGTCCATTGTGTATAAAAATAATGATATTCGTCCCAATGAAAGATTCGATTTTCTACGTGTTAATGAAATGGGAAATACAAAAAGTCGTTACGCCACCAATAAAAAAATTCGTACCAAACTTTCCTTTAACGAGGGCCAATATTATGGTCCAGACTATAGTTTTTTTATGTACACGGAGAGAAATAATTGTTGTCCCAACCAACTCGCATGGTTAAATATGCTCCAAGCAACTAAGTTGGCTAGGGTAACCAATTTTTTGTTTGAAACGACAAACTAGTTGGTAATGACACCCAATTCGGTAATTGCCAACCAATTAATTTGTTGGCCCATCCAACTGATTTGTTGGCCCAACTAGTTTATTGTCCCAACTAATTTTGTCGCTAGCCTATTCAACCAATTATTTTTTTCCGTGTGGCACTGCCTAAAAAAAAGTTTTTTTAAAGGCAATCTAGTGCTCCTGTTCCATCGTGCCCCGTAGCCATTTTTCCCCGCTCTCCTCTACACTGAGAAAAAAACCAATCAAATGGGCGGTTGCGGGTGGCGAAAGAAATATTTTGTTCCGTGAACAAAATAATAGTTATTGTGAATTAAGGAAAGTTGATTCAACTATGCGTTGGTTCGTTCAACCAAATATACATGACCAATTAACCAAATGTTTATTTCGCCACCCGTAACCGCACATTCGGTTGGTCTTACCAATTTTTTTCTCGGTGTAGATCATTATTTCCAAATTACCTGTGCAATAAACCCCGACCATGAAGAAACGCACCGGCCCTCGCGACCTGAGCGCCTATGTTCACCAATTCCCTTGTAACCGGATGGTGATTGCCGTCGGTAAGATAGGTCTTGAGATTCAATTCGGTCGGTGCACTCGCATAAGCTAGCAATGGACAAGGACTGTCCAGGCAAGCGGCGACCAAAGACGCTATGTTTGCGTGAACAAGACCAGCCAATTGGGAGCCTTCGACCACGAGAAGTGAAGCCTGATACGCTGAGGCGACTTCTGTAATTTTAATTTAATCATATTTGTTATATTAATTATTTCATGTCCATTAGTAATTCAGATAAAAGGTCTTTGAGCTATTTGAAGAGACCTGTTGCTCCTGTAGCTGATAGGAAACATTTCTACATTATCCAAGATCAATGAGTCCTGAATATCTTCAAAGGATTAACACGATGTTAATGTTGGAATTAATTTCTCACCTGTAACTGTTTTTATGATGACCTCCTGCTCCCGCCCGGCAATATTCAACGCTCCTTTGTAGACTCTACCGAAAGTGCCTTCTTGAAGCAGACTTCTGCAGTACAGCGCTGACCTCGTGACTGATAATGCTCTCGCTTTGTCACAGGGATCAGTCGTCTATAAATATAAATTGCACCAACACATACTTTGAGAAATAATTATATTAAATCGTTAAGTTTTTTAAATGTATTTATTATAAAATTAGTATGGTACTGTAGATATTAGGGATATAGTTTTTAGTTTTATCTATTTTGCTTCTTTTTACCATGATTTAAAAAAAGTGACATTATTCCGTTTCTGATTCCAGAATTGACCGATCCGGCTTCCCGTCCGAAAATTCAACCTAATTTTTTTTTTTTAAGATATTGAATTTTGGGCTTCACTATCATTCTGAAGTCGTATATTCTACAACAGAAAATACCGGTTATAAGGCTTTTTACCATGATTTAAAAAAGTGATTTTTTTCCGTTTCTGATTACAAAATTCACAGATCCGACTTTCCGTTGGAAAATTCAAGCTAAATTTTTTTTTCTCTATGATGTCGAATTTTGGTCTTCACTATCATTCTCAAGCCGTATATTCTGCAACAGAAAATACCGGTTACTAATCTTTTTACCACGATTTAAAATAAAAGTGACTTTATTCCGTTTCTGATTCTAGAATTAACAGATCCGACTTCCGGTCTGAAAATACAATCTAAATTTTTTGTTCTTTCAGATATCGACTTTTGGCCTTCACTATCATTCTCAAGTCGTATATTCTACCAGAGAAAATACGGTTTACAAGCCCTTTTACCATCATTTAAAAAAAAGTGACTTTTTTCCGTTTCTGATTCCAGAATTCACAGATCAGACTTCTTGTTGGAAAATTCAAACTAAATTTTTTTTTTCTTTACGATATTGAATTTTGGCCTTCACTATCCTTCTCAAGTCGATATTTTCCCATTTCGATAAATTTCGAATAAAATTTCCAAATTCCAAAAATTCGATTTTTAAATTAAATTATTATTATTAAATAAAACTATTTTTCACTATAAACAATTCGGACAAAAAGCCCCATAAAAAAATCACAACCTCTTGATAAACACCCATCTACACGTAATATCAATTATTCCCCCGAAACGTCTTCATTACACGCCTGAATAAGTAACTCACGTAGAGATGAACTTTCGTCTCATATACTTTGCTGTCTCGTGACGGGGTGTGTATACGGACCGAAGAAACGAATCTTTCACTCGACTCCCCCGGTTTATTATTAGTAGTACCGGAAAAAATCCATAATAACGTTATCATCACGCTGCTTAAGGGAGAGTTGGTGATGTCTTGGGAATACTCTCGTCTCGTTTGCCCTTCTTCTCCCTTTCCTGCTCTTCGGGCCGTTGGTTCATCGCCCGGGGCGCAACAGGAAGAGAGACAACGAAATGGAGGGAGCTTTTTGCTTCCCCTCAACAACCCCCCACCCTCCCCCACCCTCCCACGCCCTTAACGCGCCTACTCGTCGAGCCCTCCATCCTCTTGCACTCTGGATATGAATCCCTCTTTGTTCGCGGATGGTTCCCCATTGGCCATTGCAACGTCAGGGGCCTCCCTTGCAAGCACGCATCCCCTCTGAGGGGGTGGAGGGTTGGGACGACCTGGCCATTCATTAATTTCAATTTTCCGGAGTTTTGCCTTCGGCCCATCGCGCCCAGAGTCTCATTCGCCACTACCACCATCATCACTACTGGCTAATACCGATACTCATGCCATAGAAGCATTATACAAAGGGATATCATGGCGTAGAGCGGATAAAACCTCGTTGCTCATCAGCGGCAGCGTCCTTTGAAAAAAAAAGAAAATAAAACTACGCAAATATCGGGGACGACGAAACGCATTAGCGTATGACCTGTGTGTGTCGTTTTGGAGAGTGGATAGATATAGAGATACCCACAAAAGTGAAACCAGAAGCTGCAGTTTCGTTTGTGCAGATATATTGGAATTAAGGATGTATGGATAGGTACAGTCCCGATAAATGAGAGTTTTACAGAAAATTTCGCAATACTTCCGATGCGATAAAAAATGAAGCATGTAAAAGGTACTGAAATTATCAATTTTGCATAATAATTATTCCAAAATGTTAGTAAGAAAATTATGAATAAAAATATTGTTGGACAAATCACTCGGCAACCTTACTTTTTTTTTTTAATGAAAATGATTTTTCTATTTTTTTCCGAATACATACGAATTTTGAATTTCCTTTATATTGAATTTTGAAAAATGCATGAAACATAAGGAATTTTGGAAATGTGTTTGGCGAAAAAAAACCTTGAGTTTAATGGATGGTTTTGTGCTAAATGCATATCCAAAATTCGTTATTGTTCGCGGATTTTTCAAAATTAAAAAAATTGACAAATCATTGTCATTTGAAAAAAAATTAGGTTATCGGGTGATTTGTTCAACAATTATTGTATTCCACAATTAGTTAATAACATTTAGTGATTATTATTATGCAAAATCGATCTATTCACCATCATGATTTACATACATGATTTTGTTGTCCGATTTTTAACCCATCGTGAAGTGTTTCGAAATTTTCTCTGAAGCTAACGTTTGGCGGGACTGTACCTATCATACATCCTTAAGCGTTTTGCAAAGAGAGGGAAAAGCTCGTTGAATCGAATATTAATTCAACAACGCGTAAGGCTTAGCATGCTTTCAACCCTTGGTATTATCAAGGGCATTCATGTGCGTAGGTAGATTGGCCGAAGCTCTTTTCCAATTAATGTTTGATTAGTTTCATAC
Organism: Ephialtes manifestator; assembly: GCA_963970395.1. NCBI lineage: Eukaryota > Metazoa > Arthropoda > Insecta > Hymenoptera > Ichneumonidae > Ephialtes > Ephialtes manifestator. The sequence continues at coordinate 4,650,787 of OZ019971.1, forward strand.
AAATTCTCTGCGACCAAGAGACAATGGATTTTTTTTTTCAAATTATCTTGGCAAGGATTTCAAAAGCTTTGGATACTTTTTTGAAATTACCGTTTTTTTGGAGATTGGTTGAATGAGTCGTGCACTCGACAGATTTGGCACTCAATGTTATTTCTTAAGGTTAAAATTAATGGAAAAAATGTCTTACACGTTTCTTAGGACTAGAGATATTTCGTAGTCACAATATATGTATTTTTTACCCACTTATCCTACAACTTAAGGGGATGCTGGAGTAGATTTTGATACCGACTTTGGTCCGTAAGTTTCCCGATTAGGACACAGGTGGCGCCGAGTAGTCTGCTTACTTTTGGCAAAAGATACCGAAAGCAAAATGGCCGCACACCATATGTCAACAGATCTTTGCTGTAAGATATAATTGTTTCTGGAAATTGGATATGTAAAATCAGACCGGACGTCAATTCTACGAGGATTTCTAAATATTCCAAAACCATCAGAATGTTAACTACACAAGCCAAATCCATATAAAGCGTATACTACGGTCGCATTGCAGAGGCTCGGAGCTTTTGTCAAAAGTAAACAGCGCCACCTGTCTCCTAATGACGGAACTATATTCATGCTCTTTACCAGCGCTGAACTGTGCGAAAATCAAACAGTCTTTGCAATCGTAGTATACATTATTCGTGGATTTAGTTTGTGTAATCGACATTCCGACGGTTTTGAAAGGTTCAGGAATAATCAAAGAATGGGTGTCCGGTTTGATTTAACACATCTGAATTCCAGAAATGTTTATATCTTACCTCAAAGGACCTGTTGACATTTCGAGCGGCCATATTGGTTTTTGAGAGGTTCAGTAATATACTATTTCTTACATTTCTTGTATGTTTTAAACAGTAATTTGACCGGACACCCAAGCATAAATGTTTTTATTACATCCCTGCAAAATTACCGACCGAAGTCGGTAAAAAAATCTACTCCAGCATCCCCTTAATTATGCAGGAATTACCGAAAAAAAGAAGACCTGATCGAAGACCAACAACGCGTAAGGCTTAGCACGTTTTCAACCCTTTCGCCTGGTATCATCGAGGGCATTCATGGGCGTAGGTAGATTGGCCAAAGCTCTTCTCCAATTAATGTTTGATTAGTTTCATAGAAATGCTCTGCGTCCAAGAGACAATTGATTTCTTTTTCAAATTATCTCGGCAAGAATTCCAAGCGCTTCGGATACTTTTTTGAAATTTCTATTCTTCTTTTTTTTGGCAATTGGTTGTATGGGTCGTGCACTCGATCTAACACTAAATGTTTTTTTCTTATCACTAAAATTAAGGAATCTTTCCAGTGTGAAAAAAAATAAATCGATTTTTTTTTCGTCTTATCCATTAGTATATACGATAAAAAAATATATTTCGATATTTATTCATAAATAATTAAATAATTATATATTTTTATTTATATATAATAAATTTATTAATTAATAACATATAAATTCTATTGTTAATAAAGATTTATCAGTATGGATAATATATTTGTTCTACGTTTATTGATCTTATCCTTTTAATATTGATATTAATTAATTTAATTCTTGTTATTAAATATGTTTTTAATCAACAATTATATCAATGATCGGTTTGACCTCTCAAATTTTTAAAGCGAAATTTGAAATACTTCGCTCGCATACTTTATGCACCTGGCATCGCCGATTAGTCGTAAGTACAGAATTTAGGTATATGAAATTTCTACACTCGAAACTTTAAACGCGTTTTTCTCGAAACGACATTTTTCAAAACGGTGGACATTCTCCAGGGAACAGTTTTCAAGTGATCGTTTTCAAACTTTAGGCGAACATTCTTCATGCTACTCTCTATCGTGCTGTGAAAGCTTTTTTTTATTTTAAATCTTCCCATTTTTTAAAAAGGAAAACTGTCGAAAAAGACGGCTAAATTCGGTACTTTTTGTTCAAATCGCCGCCATTTTGTCAATTTTGATATAAAAAAGCCTCCATAGCGCGATAGCCAATCGCATACTAATTAATAATCCTTTGGGTTTTTTTTTTCAGATCAAATTTGCGACCCCTAGGATGTCCACCATGAGGCTATCTTTTTTATCAACATTATTTTCAACAATTAAAAAAAAATATTCAAACAATAAAAATCGTCTTATAAAAAATAATTTTCTGTCATTCATGATTACCTTAACATGTCATAAAAATTTCAGATTGATCGGCGTATAGTAACCGTCAGAAAAAAAATCGTGAAAATAAGTTATTTTTCGGGCTGTTATAATGGAAAGATCCCTTAACACTAAAATTAATGGAAATAAACGTCTTACCCGTTTCTTAGGACTAGGGAAATTTCACAGTCACAATGTATGTATTTATTTCCCACTTATCCTACAAATTAATTATGCAAGAATTACCCCAAAAAAAGCAAACTTGATCGACTAAATCGAATATTAATTCAACAATGCGTAAGGCTTATCATGCTTTCAACCCTTCCGCCTGATATTGCCAAGAGCATTCATGCGCGTAGGTAGATTGCCCAAAGCTCTTCTCCAATTAAAGTTTGATTAGTTTCATAGAAATGCTCTGCGACCAAGAGACAATGAATTTTTTTTTTTCAAATTATCTCGGCAACGATTCGAAGTGCTTTGGATATTTTTTTGAATTTTTTTTTAGAGATTGGTTGAATGGTTCGTGCACTCGACAGATTTGGCACTCAATGTCGTCTCGATGTTACCCATTCGGGAGCAAACGTTGGGTCTGGCGAGAACCGATATTGGAATCGGAAATTATTTACGAACCGCGAGCACACACTCGTGATAGTAGCAAGTGCTACGCTCTCGTAGCTTGGCGATACTCTCGTTCAGAACGTAAAATGCAAATACGCTAATTCCACGCGGCTTATCGTTGAGCGAGGTCTGTAATTATTAGAGAACCTCGTTACACACACTCGTGCATGTTATATGTGGCGTTTGGTGACTACATGAGTTACGTTAATGGTTCGTGATGGTAGAGACACGAGGATTCGAGCGCGTTTGCAATTAGTAACAGTTCGAAATAAATTTGGCGTTTATTTTCCGCTGTATCAAGAGGATTAAATTTTTTTTTCTTTTTTTTTCGCTCGGTTAAATTTCACCAGATAAATTTCGCATGGTTTTACATTAATGCGCCGGCAAATAAGCTTGGCTGGAAATCAATGTTTGAATCAACCGGAAACAGAGTCGACCTCATTGGGTATTGCATTTATTAATGAACTTCGATCATATCGAACTAGGAAACGGCACGACTACCACAAATACATCGAACAGCAATTTCGTTCCCGAGATTAACAGACGCCAGTCATCATTTGCACCACTAAATTCAGTAATTCATTCGGACCTGATGAACTCGGGTAACGCAAATTAATAAAACATTGAAACAACGACGAGGGAATTTAAGATTAATTGAATAGACTGTTTGGAATTAATATACAAATTTCTGTTACTAGTTTTAGTTGCCATACAAGAGGTTGGATTAGCCAAAAATGACAAATAATATTCTTTTTTCTTTTTACGAAAAAAAAAGAAGACTTGTAATGTGAAAAATTAGCGTAGTTGTTTAATTTTATGGAAAAATCTGTTTTACCTAAAGATTTTCTTAAAGTTTTTAACCCACTTAACCTACAAATTACTTAAGCAATTTCGTTCCCGAGATTAACAGACGCCAGTTATTATTTGCACCACTAAATTCGGTAATTCATTGGGACCTGATGAACTCGGGTGACGCAAATTAATAAAACATTAAAACAACGACGAGGGAATTTAAGATTAATTGAATAGACTGTTTGGAATTAATATACAAATTTCTGTTACTTGCTAGTTTTAGTTGTCATAAAAGAGGTTGGATTAGCCAAAAATGACAAATGATATTTCGTTTTTTTTTATCCAAAAAAGAAAAAAGAAAACTTGTAATGTGAAAAATTAGTATGGTTGTTAAATTTTACGTGAAAATCTTTTTTCTTAAAGTTGTTTTTACCCACTTCAGCTACGAATTACTTAAGCAATTTCATTCGCGAGATTAACAGAGATCAGATATCATTTGCATCACTAAATTCAGTAATTCATTGAAACCTGATGAACTCGGGTAACGCAAATTAATAAAACATCGAAATAACGACGAGAAAATTTAAGTTTAATTGAATAGACTATTTGGAATTAATGACGTACTAATTTCTGTTACTTGCTAATTTTAGTTGCTACACAAGAAGCTAAATTAGCCAAAAATGGTGAATGATTTTCCGTTTTTTTTTACATATCAGGTAATTAAGGTAATAGATGCAATTTGGTCTTTCATTTTCTTTAAAATTGTTAAGAATTTTTACACTACAATATAAAAGTTAAAAGTATTGAATGTACTTTATTCGTACTATTATTAAAATATCGAATTATTAGTAAAGATCGGAAGTTTTTATGCATAAACCCATTAATTAAATTCGACATGAATCAATTGTGATATGAAATTAAAGTATTTTTAAAGTAAAAGTAAAGCAAATTATTAAAGTTAAAGTATTTTTACAGTAAAATTAAACCGAATTATTAAAATAAAAATATTTTACAGTAAAATTAAAGCACACTATTAAAATTAATATATTTTCTATTAAAATTCAATTAAATTATTGAAATTTTTATACCATAAATTTATTTTACATCGCACGTGTACATTAAATTTAGTATACCATTTTATGGGCAAAAACATCCACTACTTGTTATATTAAATTTCAAGTAGATTTTTTGAACAGTATATAAAAGGGAGCAGATACCTTACTAAAATATTACAGGGTAGTGAGCTGAGGGACGATGTTTCGTCTCGAGTTCTGGTAATAAGTTTAGCAATACGATCCCAAGCGTATCATTTCACATGGGGGGGTGTGTAAAATAGTCCTATAGCTGATGGACGTTAGTTCATAGAAGAGGAATATGCAATATGTATGGAGGCCTTAGAAGAGAAAAGAAAACAAGCAAAAGGGCAAAGTATAGAAGCACATCGAAGGCAAACTGTTAACGCAGAATGCTGCAAAACGCAAAGGAGGTTGAAAAAAAAGGTACGACCCTTCCCACTGTATATTTGAGAGGGTGAGGCTTTCGGGAGGCTCGATTATATACAGAAAACGGATGGTCGACGTAGGGGTGCCACAGCTTTCGAGACGGCGCCTCTGCCCTACCCTCTCACTTTTAGGGGTGGAAAGGGAAGAGAGGGAAGTGGAATGGCTGGAGGGGAGTGGAAGGTTGAGGCATACGCGTATACCCGGTAAATTGATCCAAGATCAAAGCCGAAACAATCACAGGACCCACTTCCAACCACCCTTAACTCACCCTTCGACCTCTTTGCCTCTTCAGCCTTCACCGTCGCTACGTCTCTCGTTCTCTCTGTGACGGCTAGTGCTCTGCGGTACAGGCACACGATTCTCGGTCCTTGCTTCTATTTCACTTCCGCCCTTCTCTCTTCGGAGGCTTGTCAAGCAACCTTCCTTTACCTTCTCCTCCTCGTCTTCCTCAGATCTGACTCCCTCGACGTTGGAGAGGGGGGCGAACACTAGGGGTTGCTTGAGAAGAGGTAACCGCGTGTGTAACCTCCCATCTACCTCCGACCTTCCCTCATGTCCCTTCACCTCGCTCAGTTATGCCCTACGATGCACCATCAGAGCTTGCTCGCCGCTAGCAACCTCGAGATCCACTCCATTCCACTTACCTTCCCTCGGGAATACTGGTCGCTTGGGTATACATATATATATATGTGTATATATATATATATGAGGGCACATCAGTCGTATATGTAATTGTGTATCCAAGCTCCTGGTTTCCTTTTTTTATTCTTAAGGTTAAAATGAATGGAAAATAATGTCTTAGACGTTTGATAGGACTAGGAAAATTTCGCAGGGAAAATGTATGTACTTTTTGCCTATGTAGCTTACAAATTAATTATGTAGGTTTACCCAAAAAAAAAATGAAGTTGTATGTGAAAATCCAAAATTTGCATCATTATGTGTATCAAAACTCCCGGATTCTTTTTTTCTTAGGGTTGAAATTAATGTAAAATAATGTCGTAGACGTTTGTTAGGACTCGGGAAATTTCGCGGGAAAATGTATGTACTTTTTGCCTACTTAGCTTACAAATTAATTATGAAGGATTACCCCAAAAAAAAAAGAAGTAGAATGTGAAAATCTAAAATTTGCATCATTATATGTATCAACACTCCCGGATTATTTTTTTCTTAAGGTCGAAATTAATGGAAAATAATGTCTTAGACGTTTGTTAGAACTAGGGAAATTTTACGGGGAAAATGTATGTACTTTTTGCCTACTTAGCTTATGCACTTTTCGACACATAAAATAAGGCGTTGCACATGAAAATCTGCTCACCAGTTTGATCTGAAAGTTACGACAAGTGAAAATTTTTACTTTTTACCTCACACCATTCTGGGCTATTGTATGTCTTTACAAAATTGTAAAATTATAGTGCTTGATATATACTTAAAGAGGTTTAAATGTAAGATTTTTAAAAAGAAGGATATCAACTATAGCATTTTTTTTTCTTAGGACTTTTTTTAGGTGACTGAGTGGCCTTAAGATTAAAAATTGCAAAAAAAAATCGACTTCGATGTTTTTTAACATTAGGAAAATTTCGCAACGACAATGCCCTTTTCGCACACTTATCCTATAAATTAATTAAGTAGGAATTACCCAAAAAGAAAGAAAACTTGTAATATGAAAAAATAGCGTAGTCGTTTAATTTCAAACAAAATTTCAAATTTGTATCATTATGACGAAATGGAAACCAGAGTCCTTAAAAAATTGATCCTTAAACCTAATCCCCTACATTGAACGACGAAGGTTCAAGAAGTCTGGGTGTAAACTTTTCGCGAGAAGAGCTTGAGAAAAAAGGTCCATTAATTTAAAACTGAAAGAAAAATTGAGATCAAGGTGAACACGAAAAAGGTGTATTAACTCTTGGCTTTCGGTAGTAGGTACGTACTGGGGGGGTGGAAGGTCTTTAGTGCGGTCCTCCGGGTTTTGAACGTCAGCGAGTAGTTTGTAGGAGGGCAAGAGGTAAAGAGGGTTTGAAAACTCTTCGTATACGAAGAAAGAGGATGGTTGGCCAGGGGTTTGAAATAGCTGAATAAAGGGCTGAAGGGTGTAGACGTCGACGGGGCTGCTCCTCGATGCTGGTAGCAGAGCCACAGCCTAGCTTGAACGGGGCAAAGAGGGTCCACGGAAAAGTTGTTCGTGGAAAGCGACTCGCTCGACCGCAAACTCGATAAAGTTTGAGCTCTACACCAGCGGCATCGCGAAGGGAGAAAGGAGTATAAGCACACGGCTAGTCAGCCACGCGAGCCATCATATATATCCATCCTACATATATCCTCTCGCTCCCACATTCATGTTGGTGGATTCGATGGAAGTTATAGGTACGAGAGTTCTCGTCTCGCACGGTTTCCTTTTCCGGTTGGTACCACCGGGTGGTCTTGGAAAAGTAAAGAAAGGGAAGGAAAAATCCCAGTGGGTGGGATGTAAGAAGAAAGGTAACACCGGAGATGTTGAAAAAGGAGAAAAATACGTGAAACAGTGAGAATAAGGGAGAAAAGGAAAAGAAAAGTGATCGAGTAAGGTGGATAGTATGGGAGAGAGCGAGGAATAAACGTGAGGAGCTGCTGCACCAGCTCTTATCTTCCCCTCTTACTTTATTCTTCAACCCATCGTCGCAGGAAAATTGCTCGGTTACGATGAAATCGGATTTGCCGAGGCGCGACGAGTGTCTTCTTCTACTTTCAACATGGTGGTTTCTTCTGCTCCCGCTACTACTATTATTCGCAGTTGTTCTCTGTACTCAGTTCGCAGCCTGAGGGCGTTTGTGGTACCTTCTATACCCGCTTCCTGTTTTCCCTTCCACATTCTCCTCAAGCGTCTCTGAGATAACGTCTTTGAGTCTGTGATTTCAATAGGCCCAGAGACGCAACGCGATGACAACGAGGATCCGGAAAGTGTGCACTGCTTCGCACACTATAGTATGTTCAATGTTGGTAAGAGAATACTGGAGTATACCTAGCAAACCCTTGCCACACAGAGCATACGTAGTGACTGCTTGGTTTCCAACATTGTAGCAAGCAGATCTTCCCTATGTATATACGTGGTTGTCTAGTGGTACTTGCAGCCGCGTTGCTCTTGTCACACTCCCGGAGGTGCCCTTTCCACCATTCCACGTTTGTCTCTCTGATGCTACTACGATGCCACCACCGACGTTCCAATTTACACATATACATACGAAGGCGTCGGTAGACCGTCGTCCCGGGGATTCCGGGAACTTGCATTTGCATCTCCGCCGTACCGACGCGGAACCAGAGAGACACTCGACGCCCTTTGGACACCGTAGTACTCCTCAGACACCGTTTCAGCGAGCATCTAACCATTCTCTACCTTTTGCTCACTTGTTCCATGATTTGCCGCCCCGCAAACGACACTTCAGGCGTCTTCCAGCTTTGCCAACGATATTATTCGCCTTATCTTCAGGAGTTTTGTTGGATTGAAGACCCCCTTGAGCAATTCAAGGTCCGTGAGACGTATGGATTGTCAGAGACATGGAGATTAAAAAAAAAATTGTTGCCGGGAAAAGCGGTGAACTAAGGCCAAGGTCCTTGGTTGGGGCTTGCTAAAAATATATCGAATTGAGTGCAAGTACTTAGACTTTTTGATATTTTAGGATTATTCGTTGTGAAGGGCAAGTATGATAATTGAGCAGAAAGAAATTAAATGAATTACTACGCTCTAATCGTTCATAAAAATAAAACGCTTACCAAATGTCGATCACACATGGGAACTACAGAATCAGCTATTTTCGTCGAATAGAATGGGTTTTATGATGAAAGTAAACCTCCTTACGTTATTCCTTTTGCTTTTTAGTCGGGGAAATAATAATTCCGTAGGATAATATAGTCTCCAGGATAATATCTATAGGATAATATAGTCTCGATCGTGTTTATAGTATCTAGTCATAAAAGATGCGAAGTACCTAGACAAAGAGGCTAATCCTTCATTGAGCAATCATCTTATCTCCGCTGTCCGTTTATGATCATCAAGTTTTGTTGTCGAAAAACAAAATCCCAACTTCCAAATGTATTCTAATCTTATGTCATGTTAAAAAGACTTGATGGGTTATTTAAATAACCTGAATGCAATTAGTCTTGATATAAATTCGAGCTACGAATCGATAAATCTCCAAAATACAATGGAAAGAAGAAGAAAACAAAACGAAATTTTCTGAAAACCTTTATTCATACGGAGAATAACATAACTTTCCGGGGTTCGCAAAATATCTTCGTAGCAGTCAGGAAACCGTCTTATGAAATAGTGTCTCTGAGTTATCGAAGCAAAGACCGAAATACATTTATACCGTTCCGCAAAAATATCTTGTTTAAAGGTATACGATTTTTCGATCATATTTTCGTCAAATTTAAAAAAAAATGTCCTGAATGTCATGTCTGTGAAGTTTGAAACGTTTCAAAGTTGAAACGGCATTCGACTGTTTCTGCTGGCACAAACGATGCCAAAACGGTTACAGACATGGTTTTTAATTTATTACTTAATGAAGGTGGAACTTGTCCATATTAAGATAAGCGTTTTCGGAAGGAATAAACTCTTCCGGTCATTTTAAGATCACTACCAAATCGATAGACCCTGCGGAAGACCTTCATATCGGGGAAAAATCACACCCTCTGAAGTGTTTGTCAGATTTAACAATTTTTTTCACTATGAAGAAAAAATTTGTCCATATTTAAATAAGCGTTTTCACATGGAAAAAACTCTTCCGGTCATTTTAAGACCACTACCAAATCGATAGACCCTGCCGAAGATCTTCATATCGGGGAAAAATCACACCCTCGGGAGTGTTTGTCAGATTTAACAATTTTTTTCGATGTGAAGAAGGGGTTTGTCCACTTTAGGACAAGCGTTTTTAGGTACAAAAATGTCCCTCGGTCATTTTAAGACTACCACCAAATCAATAAACCCTGCGGAAGACCTTCATATCGGGGAAAAATTACACCCTCTGAAGTGTTTGCCAGATTAATAATTTTTTATCGATATGAAGAAGGGGTTTGTCCACTTTAGGACAAACATTTTTAGGTATAAAAATGTCCCCCGGTCATTTTAAGACCACCACCAAATCAATAGACCCTGCGAAAGACCTTTATATCGGGGGAAAATCACACCCTCTGAAGTGTTTGTCAGATTAAAAATTTTCTTTCAATATGAAGAAGGGGTTTGTCCACTTTAGGACAAGCGTTTTTAGGCATAAAAATATCCCCCGGTTATTTTAAGACCACCACCAAATCAATAGACCCTCGGGAAGACCTTCATAAGTAATAAATTAAAAACCATGTCGGTAACCGTTTTGGCATCGCTGGCGCTGGTCGCTGGCCCTGGCAGAAACAGTCGAATACCGTTTCAACATTGAAACGTTTCAAACTTCACCGACATTGACTGTCATAGTACAATTGCGTAAATTTATCAAAATTGTATTGTTACATTGTTACATTATCAGCTAACTACCGACCGAGTAGTGTCTCGAACTCCTTTGTGTAAATTTTTTGTTTATTAACCCTATTAAAAATACTTTTTACTACAGGGCGTTCCGCGTGTGTTGCTTGTAACGTCCGTTGTAGGATGCAAATTCCGATATACCAAAGTGAACAATAATGTCGTAAACTCACGTGACTGAGCTGAGTGACGTGACTGGCAGCGTAGTAGCTCGCTCTCGAGCCGCACGGTCTCGAGTACAACGGCTCGAGGTCGGCGATAGTTGCGTAACTTCCTGAATTGGCGCTTCCCGGCCTCGGGTCGACCCTCACGAGAACCGAACTTCCGGTCAGTCCACCGGTACCAGCTGCCGAGTAACTGCAACACGGAAGCGTCTTCCTGAAAACACGAAAAACTTGATGCTCAACATTTTTGTATCATCGCTAACGTCAACGCACAAACTGGTATATATTATACATGCCATGATGTTCTCGTTATCATAATCGAAACAGAACCTGTTGTTGGATAAAGGAACGAATTATTCGTATAAGACACGTGTTCGGTTTCCCTAGAATATGCGTGACACAGTTGAAGGGCTCAGGAGTTCCCTCCTGAATCTATCGGATAACGACGGCTGGTACATACATTAGTCTCGCGATTCGATAAAAATCGAGAGGAAGCATCGTTCACCCTCCGAGTGACGCACACGATATTGTCAAGCAATTTGCATATCGCCCGAAGGGCAGGAAATCGCCAGTCTCTCGACTCTGACGTCCTCTCTATATCCATTTATTACTCTGTCTTCGTTCTACGATGCAAGAGACTTCACTATGTACCTCGCCCCGAGCGTACAACGCCATTGTCCTCAAAGTAACACTCGACAAGGGTAGAGTACATTATACTAAGTGAATCTTTAAGGGCATTAGCGCCTGAGGGGAGATGGTTGGGGAAACGGATGGTAATGAGAACGCTCTCGCTACGTCGCTGATCATTAACGTCAATTGGATGACCGAGCGCAAGAACGAAACAACTTTGGACTTTTATCTTAGCTATCTTTGCTTCCTCATAGGGGAAGCTTTCTGTTCGGTCGAATTTTTTTTTCAAGTTGTCAAAATGTTCTAAAACGTCGAGAAAACAGATTTAGAAAAAAATGTATGGACTGATGTGTGTGTGTGTGTGTGTGTATGTGTGTGGCCGTCACTCAAAATTCAAACTTACATATCTCAAGAACTGCTTTAACAATCGGGCTGAAATTTAGCAAACATGTGAAGCAGAATGACGCCTTTGTTTGTGATAGCTTTTAAAAAAATTAAAAAATATGTTGAAATTTTATTCGACTTTGCAATTTTTGAAAAATATCTGTACGCCCTCTAGTATCCGCACATTATTAGCTATTGAGCTAAATAATTTTTTCTGAATAAAGCTATGCTAAAGGAGGATCGGTATTAAATTTGGAATGAATCTGTAGAAAAAATTGGTTTCTATGGGATTTTGAATTTTTCAAAAAAATCTTCGTTTTGGTCTATCTTACGTCAAATCTCACCAAGTCAACTGAAATTTTCTAGAGATGAAGAATAACGTTCAGCACTGCTACCTACCAAATTTGGTCGTGATCGGTAAAGCAGTTTGGATTTTAGGTGATTTTGAATTATTCAAGAAGGTAACGAAAGAGTTGCAAAGTAGAACTTTTCACATTGTATCCTCATTCCTTTTCATTTTTTACAAAGCTTCCATTACGAGGAAGCCAAAACTAATAAATAAGCTTACTAGTAGAGGTAGCTTTGTGAAAAATGAAAATTAATGAGGAAGCAATGGGCAAAGTTCGACTTTGCAATTTTGTATTTGGTATTACAGTCACGTTCTATTTGTGGATATTTTTGTTTTGTTTCTCCAGGATTGGAAAGCATGCGAGATGCACACAAACTACCGTAGCGATTTCGTTCTGGTGGTCCTTTGGTCTCATTCGCTATTAAAATTACCGCTTTGCCCAGAGGCCAAAGAGATTTCAAAGAACGCAAGGGGATCGTCCCTAGTTTCTATCCGGGTATTGGGAAAATGTAGTGTTGAAAGAGGGAGGATAAAGCCTCGTGAGAGGGAGCACTAAAATATTCCATGAGGCTTATATCCGCTATAGCTATATATAGTGTATTTTAAAACGAAATAAATTCCAATCGAATCGTCATCGCGCTAAATCGCTTCGACATTCGCCTTCATGAAAATCGTTGATCGAAAAATGATCAAAGGCTAGTCCCATTCGAAATTTCCTGCAGAACCCAATAAATTGTGCTCTTTCAAATCAATTTATCACAGAAACTATTTAAAAATTAGTCTACTGAATGACATGTACAACAAAAATAGCTACAACGAAGGGAAGTGTGTGATTTTTTTCTAAGGCTGAAGTTTGTCGTAAAAAATGAATGTTTCCAACTTTTTGCTGAAGTACAAAAAAAAAAAAAACGCACACTCAGCATTAATATTATAGTAAATAAATTAATGCTGAGAATAAACTAAAACGGAAGAACGGCCTTACAAAACCAACCAAAAAGTCTAATCCAACATATCAAAAACTTTGATCTCGGACCGTTTTTTGATTTGTCATGTTTAGAGTTCATTAGTAATTTGAAAACAGCCGTATTCATGAAAAGTAAAAGAGCGCCATGCATTTAAAAGAACATCATTTTTGGAGCTGATACATTTTCTTCAATACTTGGCGTCAAGAGTCTGCCGCGTCTCTTGATCATGTACCACTGTTGTAACTCCTATAAGCAAGTTCGACGTCCGTCATATTATCCCCTTGTCCTTCTTTTCTCATGCAGAGCCACAGAGAAAGTCTCCCTCGATTCTCAAGGACATTCGCGTGCAGCAGTCTTAGTACATCCGGAGCAAGGAAGCTCAGAAGCCATCCAGGAGTCCTTGAGGAGAGGAAAATCCTTCAACAGGAGCGAGGCCGTGTAATAAAATGTCGGGAGCAGTGCCAAGCGACCGACAGATCACCGGGCTTATTGAAAGGATATTTCATTCGGGGCGAGCGTAAGGCTATAGCGACTGAGCGAACGAGGACGAAAGGCAAAACGGAGTGAAGTACGAGAGGGTGAGAAAGCCTCGCGCGCCCAGTATATAGCCGGTGCTTATCCTGCGAATTTCCCGCGGGTATGCCGAGCTTCAAAAAAAATCTGTGACGACTTTTACAACCGTGTGATGGTTGAGTTCGAAAGAACGTCCTACGCACGAAGAACCAATGGGGCTGGCGCAACTTTCCATCTCCCTCTACCTGCGTCCTATTTTCAAAGGATTCACAAGGATTTTGTCCTTTGTTAGCGATTGATTTTTTGCCAATCCCTGTCGCAAAGCGCGGTAGATATACGTAAGAAGCGCCAAAAGAGCCATAGGTTTAGCTGCTCCCGGATATCGGGATGACGAAAAGTTTACTTTTCGTACGACCTTTATGTGGTCTTTGATCCTTTATTCGGGTTGGGGTTAAAATAGCGAATGATCGAAATAGGGAATGACCAAAATAGCGAATGATCGAAATAGGGAATGATTAAAATTGGGAATGATCAAAATAGCGAATGATCAATATAACGAATGATCAAAATAGCGAATGATCAAAATAGCGAATGATCAATATAACGAATGATCAAAATAGCGAATGATCGAAATAGCGAATGATCAAAATAGGGAATGATCAAAATAGCGAATGATCAAGATAGCGAATGATCAAAATAGCGAATGATCAAAATAGTGAATGATCGAAATAGCGAATGATCAAAATAGCGAATGATCAAAACAGTGAATGATCAAAATAGCGAATGATCAAAACAGTGAATGATCAAAATAGGGAATGATCGAAATAGCGATCGATTCAAAATAACGAATCATCCAAAATAGCGAATGATCAAAATAGCGAATGAACAAAATAGCGAATGATCAAAATAGCGGATGATCAAAATAACGAATGATCAAAATAGCGAATGGCTAAAATATAGAATTTCATAATAATGGCCATTCTAAATTTAGACATCATTTTAACATTTCATATTTGGATCGAATTTCGAAATTATTTAAACATTTCCAATTTGGATCATTCGCCATTTTGACGCCCACAAAATAGTCATATCCGTCCAAAAGTAAAAAAAAATTGTTCCTTTCCCGCAGACTGATAATTCTTGGTGTGAATGAACTTACTGCGATTCTTGGACTCGGGCCTTGCTGTTCCTTATGTACAGAGCACTCGCGACACTTCCCACGACGAGGATAAGCGCACAGGCACAAGTGGCAGCCACGTAAAGGGCTCCACTTCCATTGACGAGTGGTCCGGCTTCCAGCCGTACGGAATCGTTTCTTGGTGGTGTCTCGACGCCTGAAACAAAAAAGAAACCCATTGATTCACTGTGCTGCGACACTCGATAAGAGAACGACAAGGGAATAGGTGTGAACGAAGACCGGTTTAATTCTGTCAAGCGTCTGGCACTCTCTATGTCTGAGCGTTGAGGGACGAGGGGTTGAGTGCACCCTGCAGTAGTCTGTATGTGTCTGCATACACATACAGCCACAATCTACTCGTGGTTTTCAACGAAACTCGAGTCTTTCGCTCTAGGACGAGTCTCGCTGCGTCGAGTCAGCAAAATCCGTTTGACTCTGCGCCCCTTTCGCCCCTTTCGGCCCGGTTTCGCACAACTCAGCCGCGAGAAGGTGTTCAAGTGTTCCTCATCGTCCCGCTGTTCGAGAGTTCGATTACTCGCGAAACGTTGGGACCGAGAGGAAACCACAGTGATGGGAGGGTGAGCGCAACGATGCTTTGATCGACTCTCGGCCGCCAGGACGCGACTTTGTTCACTACCGACGGCGCACCCAGTCAGTCCCGTTGGGAAATTCAAGGAATCCACGTTTTATTTATTTTGTCCTCTTCCTCCTCTTCGGTTTTTCATCTTTTTTTCATCTTTTTTCGCTAACGAGACAGTAGCGAGTTTCATCTTCCCGATTCCCTCGCGCTTCTCCTCATCAGCGCGTTTACCACAACGCCACAAATGTTTTTCTTTTTTTCTTTCTTTTCCAACTCCACAGAACATTCTATGTGCTCTTTCCTTTGCCTTGTCGAGCACACGCAGGCTCAATGGGAAATAACAAAAAATATCGAGTAGGAAGAGGCTGATTGTGAATGAAGCTAGCGCTACAATTTCGTGTGAGCTTGTGCCGAGTCTGAGAAAGGGGAAAAATTATAGGAAGATACAGCCAACTACTTTGCAACCAACTTTACATGGGAAAGAATAAAGTCTTGACATTATTTAAACTCCCAAGGTAAAGTGAAATAGAGTAGGAAGGGAACATACCAGGGAATGAAGATATAGTTAATAGAAGTAAATAAAGCTGAAAGGGTCCGTGCTAAAATTTCGTATAAGCTTGAGTTAAATCTGGGATATTACTAAATCTTCAGCTGCAGCTGCAGTTTCGTAGAAGAGAAGACAAATTTTTGTCTTAAAAGAAAAACTGAGAATTTAAGAAGTTACTACGGAAAGTGGAGAAGTGTATAATATGAAGTAAATGACTTTAGCTGGGGCGCTAAAATCCCGTACAAAGTTGTATTAAAACGTAGAAGCAAAATATACGATAGTTGTACCGACAAGGATCTTAAAATGTTTAATAAATAATTTTTCCTTAGAAGGAAAAGTGGCGGGATGCACAAAGTGAAAGAAAAAAGAACCGAGTATGTATCAAGAAGAATAAATATTATCCATAAGTGATTCTACCTGTACTCAGTGTCTTATAAACCTAGTATCAAAACTGAACAGACATTCAAATTATAGTACACTCCAACAGCAACAAAGATACATAAATGAAGAGCATAAAATACTCAAAAATATTGTATATCCATTCAAGAAAAAGGGACAGGCTCTAAGAAGCAAAAAAGGAAGAAATCGGGAGTAGCCGGAAGTTAAGAAAAAGGAGAGAAGCAAAGAAAACACTGGCAAGTTATAGCAAGGTCGAGTTTGCTCGGGTGTGATGAGCCGAACTTTTGGCAAAGATAAAAAAACTATCACAAACATACTGCAGAAGAGTGTGGAACAGAGAGAAAAAAGTTAAATAAATCGCCTGTGTTCTTCGTTCGTTGAGAGGCTCTCGGGGCGCTTAGAAAAAGAAGGCCGAAGGGGGATGCTTGTTATTTTGTTTATTTACGTCGACTTTCCATCCAAGACCTGGACGAAGAGAAGCTGCAGTAGAAACAGCAACTACCCATCCAACTGAGCACCATCGCCTGTAGACCAACGTGTATACCTTGCCCGGAAGGCTTCTTCCTCTTCTTCCTCTTCTTCGTCACGGTCTTCGTCTTCCAGATATCCGTTTCTCTCGCAACGCTGCACGACGGTCCTGCCCCTCCAACTTGCATTAACTCGGAAAGCGGAAATTCTCAAGAACCAGCGAGACTTTAACCCCACCCAAAACCTCCTATTCCTTCCTCCTCGTTTGCTGTATTCTATCTCCCAAAAACAACTCTCAAGCACCGCGGTGCATGCACTCGGGGTCCAATGGAAACTTTATTCGAAACTGTGCCATCGGGCGTTACATCCCGTCGCTCGTGATATTCCAATATCACGAATTCCGCCTTATTCCAAGTTACAAACTCAAGTCCTTAGTACTCTCACGAACTTGCTGTGAATAATCAGTAAGACAGCGTATACCCGATAGTTCCAATCAGACTTTACGACATTTCGGCTACGCTTTACTCGAAGAAAAATCCTTTTCGGTATTCCACGAAGGAATGACTGCGGTCCAAACGAGTTTGGTGTAGTGACGTCGTAAAGAAGCTGTACGAGACGTGAAGATTCGATCCTTTCGTTTAAATTGGCAAGAGTCTTGATCGCGCTATGTGTTCAACCTGTTCCTGCCACTATCGCCGCCAGCGAGTGCTCGCCGTACGTGACCCAACTACGCCATCCGCGGAATTCGAAACGACGGAACGCTGCAGTCTTTCTCCTCATGATCTCATCTTGTGTCCTGCTATCAACGAAAAACACCTAAACTTTCCTCGTGCCATTTTTCGAAACGCATCTTTACTCAGCAATTGCATAAAGAGATTTCAACTAATTTCATTATTATTCCTTCGGGTCTTTGGACGAAGCGACGGAAACTTTAGTTGGGTAGAACTCGGCAGGCACGAGAAATGAGCCTGAAGCTTTTGTCCGGAGTTTGCCCGCAGTCAAGAAGGTTCAATGCTCAGACCTTTCCCCACTTTGGGTACACTGGAGGTTGGAACAAAGTCACAGAAGCGTTAAGGTCCATCTACGAAAACCAAGGTTTATCCATGATGGCGAGGCCACATCCTCGCTTGAGGGCTGAGCTTGCAACCGAGTGTATAGCACGATTTTGGTGCGACGCAGCCAGGCGTCGGCGGCCGGTCAGTAGCGATCAAACAGTCGCTAACCGAGATTTACGCCTGCGTGGAATTAAGTCCGAACCTGGATTAACGAGCAGATACCACCGACGAACGAACAAACCATCGCAGAGAGCACGAAAGCTGCGGAATATTCTCCGCCGTATTTTCCAATCCTTGGAATCTCGTTATCCTTCCTTTCTGGCCGGCCGCGTTAAATCCCTTCGGTAATTTTTTTTCACGTTCGCAACGGAAATTATATTAGGAAGTTTTCCTTCATTTTTTACCATCCTTCTTATTTGCCTTCCGTCTATCCAATTGCAGATAAAGTACCTGTGATATAGATTCGCACTGAGACGAAGAGTTAAGGTATTAGGATGGTCTGACGGTAGTCGCCACAACTGTGAGAAGCAAAGAAGCTCTCTTGATCTTCACTGGAGCTGCCCTCTTGATCTTGATTCTCGATGGCTTCGCAAAGTCGGAGATGCCTTTCATTAAATCTTGGCGCGGGTGGACTCACTCTTCAGGCATCGCTACCGTCGTCAACGGCGACGAACGAGATTCAATTTTGCTTCCGGCGGATTGCTTTTCCCTGTTCCGTCTCGCCTTGTAACGGGATCCGCTTCTGTCAACTCTGACTACCGTTTTCCCTTCTCGGGTGGATACTGCGAACTGGAGACTCAACGAAGGGTGAAGCATTACGCGTTTACGAAGGGAGTATATAACTTGACAACGAAGATTTGATGAAAAGGTCCAATGTGCATCTGGTGTAAAGCGATAATATACTCCGAGTATTGTAGGAATTCTTGTTGGTATCGGTTATCATGAGAATGATGAATATCGTTGAAAAAGAAAGACCAGGGGAAAAAAATTTCAGTTCCGGTTATATATGTTCGTATATGAATTATATATGAACATATATAACCAGACCTGAAAATTCTTCCCGGGTCTTTCTTTTTCAACGATGTTCATCTTTCCCATGGTAATCGATACCAACAAGAATCTCTCATGTCTGATCATATTCCATATTATATATGATCGTGACTGATCATATCTTATAACATATCTGATCATAGAAGACCATAATTGATCAAATACTGTGCCGTACCTGATTATATATGAACTCATATATGAGGCATTCTCTGTCAGTTCAGCCACTTTTTTTTCGTCCCTCTCAGATTTATCCCATAATTAGCCACATTTTAGTACCACTTAAAAGCACTCTTTGTCAATTTTTTCAGATTTTTTAATTCATCTATTTAGGAAATGGATATTTTTTTTGTTATTCATACAACTTCGATGGAGTAAATCTGACAAAAAAATCACACATACAAAAAAATGTCTTTTTTTTCATTAACTTTGTATTGCAATATGTCTCATATTTTTATTCGTGTGGTAAAAACTATTTACAGCAAAAAAAATGTTAAACAATTTTCTTTACTCATTCGGACACTTTCGATATCGCTGCCAATTTTATACAAGTTACAGGGATATGTCAAAAGCATACAAAAAAATGGCATAGTGGGCATCGATTATTTGAAGGAGGAAAAAAAAATAAGTGAAATAAAAAATATATAAAAATAAAAAAACAATTAAATAAATTTAATTAATTTTCTTCCGTTTTTGAATCCTTCAAGTAGTCGATGCCGACTACACCAATTTTTTGTAGGTTCTATACATGTCCCTACAGCTTATAAAAAATTGAGAGTAATATCGAAGGTGTCCGAATGAATGAAAAAAAATTGTTTAACATTTTTTTTTGCTGAATATCGCTTTTGCAACACGAATAAAAATATGAGACCTATTGTATTACAAAGTTGAGTGAAAAACAACATTTTTTTATACGTGTATTTTTTTGTCAGTCTTATTCCATCAAAGTTATATGAATAATAAAAAAAAATACATTTCCCAAGTGGATTGTTTCAAAAATCTGAAAAAATTCACAAAGAGTGCTTTCAAGTGGTACTAAAATGTGTCCAATTATGGGATAGATCTGAGAGGGTCGAAAATGTGGCTGAACTGACAGAGAATGCCTCATATGTCGATATCTGATCATATATGCTTGCGCATTGCTTATGCGAAATTACATTCACTTGTGTATGATATCATGTCTGGAAATATCTGCTCAACTAGATCATATGTGATCAAATGCGCCCACATCTGATCTGAACATATGTGCTCAGATGCGCTCACATCCGATCTGATAAGGTTATCAACCCAGCAACACAATATCTCATATATGTTAAGATCTGATCATATAAGCTAATGTGCAAAATCCTATCTTGCCACAAATGACGTTATATCTGAACATATTTGCACACATAAGATGACATCTGATCAGCTAACATTATCAACCCAACAATACATGATCTAACGTATGATCAGATCTGAACAGATACAAACATATATGGTCATATATGAATCTACGGACTCAGAAATTTTTTGTTCATTTTGAAAAATAATTTATGTTCTCATAGTTGAAATTTTAATCAAAGCAGATATGTAATAAGCAAAAACTCCATCATTGAAATCAATTTATAGCAAGATATTCGCTACAAAAAACGTCTTATCAGATATGGTTAGATATATTCCTGCTATATAATCAGATCTGGTCAGATGTCCATAGATGATCAGATCTGACCATTTTTTCCGATCATATCTGATCATACATGATCAGACCAGAAAATTTTTCCCGGGGAGAAAAAAATATATATCGTTTATGCTCAACCATGTAAGCGTGGATAGGGGTTGAAGATAATTGAATGCGGACAATTATCCAATTTATTAGACGAGGGTATAATTAACATGGTGGAGGAGTTACATGCGCGTGTACGCGAACCATAGGGTTTATCGAGGTGTTCTATATTCGCGGGCCAAGCGTTACAACCCTCCATTCCAGCTCGTCGTCAGCCATGGTCCTGTACGTTCGCATAGCGTGTGATACTGACACCTCGCCTTGAATCGTTATCCGGTGATTACCTGCAGGCGCATTATATTATCCCTCAAATCACCATACACAAAGCGCTTGGACCTCTATCTCGCTCTTTACACTCCTCGCTGTTCTGAGATTACAGCATGGAGTTTATCAGCCAATATTGAATAACGAGGAGAATTATGACGACGCCAAACGCCATCGATCTAAAACATCATATCGCAGGTGGAAATCAAAGTTATTGTTATCTTTTAATACTTTCAAACAGCATGGAACAAAAGGGTTTTAACATTTAACATTGTAGTAGCTACAATGTCACAAAACTCAAAATCGCTTCAGTGTCATAAATTAAGTAAGTTTCAATGCAAATTGGAAAAGAAGAAAAATTAAAAACCATATGTGTGGTCCAAATTATTGTACGATATTGAAGAACGCCACAAGACTATAAAACAAGTTGCTGTAATACTTATTTAATTCAAACAAATGTTATTAGTAGTTTATAACATGTTCCAAATTTATTTAAGGAAATACAAATTTTTTAATGTGCCAAGGCAAAGAAAAAAATCTTCCGACAAAAAGATACAAAATTCAAGATAGGAGTGACGTAAATACCTTTCAAACATATTTTGTTTCTCTTGAAGACCAAAATTGTGTCGTTATACCTCGTTCCAGGAGGCGCTGTCACATTGAGTCTTAGTGTCATTGGTATTTCCGCGCTGACGAGACCAGAACATGGCAGTCTAATCCTGAATACCTGCAGATTAACCGGTACTTCACCCCTAGCCGAGACATTAACCCTTGGACTTAAAAGGGCGACGGAGTCGATGCTCCCACCATGAATACCCACGACGTCGTAATCGAGCTCCATGGAGTACTGCAACTGAAAAAACAAAGCATAAAAAGATATAATAATATATGCGTGGTGACGTGCGTTTACTGTTTTACCTGCGCTATATGTCATCTCTATCTATCTGCCTTCCGATTTTTTATCCCTCGAGCATAAAGTATATAGTATTTTTTATAGGATGTAGGTTTACGTACGAAAACCAGCACGTAACCATTCGAGCGAGGACGTAAATCTACTTGCTTGCTCGAATTGTAAACCACACTCTCTTCGCCATACACTTTCTGACTTTCTTTCTTCCTGATCTTTTTACCGAGGCCAACATCACACATTTATAGAGCTACGTCTACTCTTCGTTCATTGGCCGATTTTACGACGTTTTACAACTTACGTATCGCGCCGAGAATTTCACAGGGTTTGCCTTTCCCAACTCCGGGCAGCGAAACATATTCCAAAATATAGATTTGTTTGTATATTACAATCACTCAGCAATAACAGAGCAAATCGGTCACCTAAATTTAGCATCATCGCAAAAAGTGTTCATAATTTGTTAAAAAGTTGTTTAGAGTATCATGAACATCCACAAATTATTTCAGAATTTTAGCACCTATGGTTTGCCCAAAATTTAATAACTATTTTTTTTCAATTACATTTTTTTCAATTTGCTGTATACCTAAAATTATCGATCGTGTAAAAAATCAGTTTCAGTAAAATTGAAGTTTTTGAATGTACTTTTTAATAAAAAGTGTTCTATAGCCGCACAAAAAAAATTCCGCCATGTTTTGACAAAATAAAGTAATAGTATTTTTTTTCGTTGCGACAGACCCTTCCGATTTTTCTCAAGATTCCATAGAATTTCCATTATTATGCTTACAAACGACAGAAAAATTGGCGTGAGGGCAAATGAATTTTTTGAGCGGCTATGGAAATTTTTAAATCAAAAAGTACATTCAAAAACTTAAATTTTATACAGGAATATATTTTTGTACGATCGGTAAATTCGAATAAACAGCGAATCGAAAAAAATTAAATAAAAAAGATCGCTATTAAATTTTAGGCAAATCATAGGTGTTAAAATTCTGAAATAATTTATAAATGTTCGTGCTACTCTAAACAACTTTTGAAAAAAATGATGAACACTTTTTGCGACCATGCTAAGTTTGGGTGGCCAACTTGGTATGAAATGACCCATAAGGATCATCCAATATTCATCATACTAATAATGCATATAAATTGCGAAAGCTGCATTGATACATCTTTCGTTTCTTTATCCCTCGAGTATAAAGTATAAAGTATACAATATTTTTTATAGGATGTAGGTTTACGTACGAAAACCAGCACGTAACCATTCGGGCGAGGACGTAAATCTACTTGCTTACCTCGAATGGTAAACCACACTCTCTTCGCCATACACTTTCTGACTTTCTTTCCTCCTGATCTTTTTACCGAGGCCACCCGTCACACATTTACAAAGCTACGTCTACTCTTCGTTCATTGGCCGATTTCACGACGTTTTACGACTTACGTATCGCGCCGAGAATTCCGCAGGGTTTGCCTTTCCCAACCCCGTCGACAATCGACGATCACGGAATGCCCCGCGTGGGCCCGTCGAGTTCCGAGCCTCGTCCGGACCACCTCGTGGCCACCTGCGCCGAGACAGAAACGCAGCTACAGAAAAGCCAGTATAGCGTTTAGGCACGCCACAAGTTTTACGAGGTGGCATAAATAATAGGGTTAGTGCTTCGTGATGCGGTGTCAACCAGTCGCGTTCTGTCTTTCCATCTCTCTCACTCCATCCCTCTCTGCTTCCATCCCTCTGACTCCGGTCTGTAACCCCTTTACCCGCCCTCACGTCTGCCGCCAACGACAGCTTGAACCTCCCGCGTTTCACTGCTCCACGGCGTGTGTAATCGCTCCCGCGGGTTTGTAGCGTGACACCTGACGCTCTTGCGCCACCCAACAAGCCAGTCGTCCCCCCGCTCACCCTCTCTTGTTCTCCTTGACTATCGTCCCGTTACACCGTGCCAACGCACGTAACGTCGAAAAACAATGTCTCTTTTTCGCGTTACCACAACTGCCCATATCGCTAATGAGCAGACTGCCGCAAGAGCGCCGAGAGAGAGGGAGTGAAATAGAAGGATGGAGAAAAAAAAAGTACATAAAAGGAGGTATATGAAAAACAGAAGGTCTTTATTAGCCTGGCAGTACAGCCAACAGCGTTTTATGTCTTCAATTACCTTGACCTTTCTGGGTTTATCGAACTTGCCCAATTCTCCATTAAATCACAAGCTATTACCTATAATTTCTACAATTTCTACACCGAGATAAAAAGTTTCCTTGAGTCAAAGAAATCTCTCTGAAATCTTGGCTTATGATACATTTCTTTGTCGTCAATGGAATAATGTATTTAAGTTGATATTATCTTTTGATTGAATGATATGAAATTCCATGAAATGTAGTGCCATTGAATCAATGAAACCGTTTCTTTGAATCAACGAAATCGTTTCTTTGAATCAATGAAACCATTTCTTTGAATCAATGAAACCATTTTTATGAATCAATGAGACCGTTTCTTTGAATCAATGAGACCGTTTCTTTGAATCAATGAAACCGTTTCGTTGAATCAATGAATCCATTTCTTTGAATCAATGAAACCATTTGTTTGAATCAATGAAACCATTTTTATGAATCAATGAGACCGTTTCTTTGAATCAATGAGACTGTTTCTTTGAATCAATGAAACCGTTTCGTTGAATCAATGAATCCATTTCTTTGAATCAATGGAACCATTTCTCTGAATCAATGAAATCGTTTCTCTGAATCAATGAAACCGTTTCTTTCAATCTATGATCCGTTTCAATCTGTATGTTTAATCAATAAAACCGTTTCATTCATTCGATGAAACCGTTTCTTTGAATCAACGAAACGGTTTCTTTGAATCAACGAAAGGGTTTCTTTAAATCGACGAAACCGTTTCTTTGAATCAACGAAACCGTTTCTTTGAATCAACGAAACCGTTTCTTTGAATCAATGAGACCGTTTCGTTAAATTAATGAAAACGTTTCCCTGAATCAATAAAACCGTTTCTTTCAATCTATGATCCGTTTCAATCTGTATGTTTAATCAATAAAACCGTTTCTTTCATTCGATGAAACCGTTTCTTTGAATCAACGAAATGGTTTCTTTAAATCAACGAAGCCGTTTCTTTGAAACAATGAAACCATTTGTTTGAATCAATGAAACCGTTTATTTGAATCAATAAAACCGTTTCTTTGAATCAATGAAACCATTTCTTTGAGTCAATGAAACCGTTTATTTGAATCAATAAAACCGTGTCTTTGCATCAATGAAACCGTTTCTTTGAATAAATTAAACCATTTCTTTCAATCAATGAAACCGTTTCGTTGAAATTCAAATGCGCGATTTCATTGAAGGCAAACAACCATTTTCATAAAGTCAAAGAAAAAAAATTCAATCCACCCATTACTTCGGAATCAATGCAATCTATTTTCACGGTGCACAACGCTGGTAAAAGGAGGTTTTACATTATTCTTGGAAACGAATGAAATTATTTCTCCGTCCGGTTGAAAAAAAAAGACGGTTTTCGTAGAGTGTACTGGATTAACTTCGAGTATATCGTTTTAGGCGCCGCTGGCATGTCGGTGAGTTTGTAATATACTCCGAAGAACTCGGTGCAAAGAATGTGTCGAGAGGTTGAATTATCGTTCTTTACTGCGGCCTTTGCCTCCAGCTATCCTGTGGATAGCTATATTGTACAACTTCATACCACGTGAATCTCTAGACAGTTTGGAAATCTATGTTTTCCTCCAAGCTAACTTTCTCCTCGCTGAATTCCCTTCCTCCCTTTCTCAGTCAACTCTTCCTTCGCGTTTGGGCCACGGATAAAAACGAAGCAAAATTGAGAAAGGGGTGAAAGGGAGAAGGAGAATCATCGTCGATTCTCGGTCCTTCGAACTATCGTTGCCTGATTCGAGCTTATAGCGGACCAATCGATTTATCTTGACTCTCGCGAACACACCGGAAGGTTTCAAGGCTGCCACCCCTTCCACACGGGGGATGAACCAGCATCGCCAGCAGCAGCAGCAGCATCGAACAATTTTCTGCAGCTGCAGGAGCGTTTGCTTAATATCCACTCTCGGATTTCCGTAATAGCGTAAAAATGTTTGCTCAAGGAGCAGTTTCGCCCCCGTCTCTTTCCTCGCCTGGTAGACAGGCCCAACATCCCCCATTCCTTCGATTTCCGCCCCTCGTAGATTTCACCTACCACCTCCAACGTTCCCTCATAAAAAAAACCTCGGAAATCAAAGCCCACTTCCCGTCCAGGATATCCCAAACCTACCCACACCTCTTTCCGTACTGTGTACCTAACAAACTTTCCATCAGCTCGCCAAACTGCCCTTATTATTAATCGCTATCATCGGAATTATTATTGTTATCAGAAT
This sequence comes from Ephialtes manifestator, assembly GCA_963970395.1. NCBI lineage: Eukaryota > Metazoa > Arthropoda > Insecta > Hymenoptera > Ichneumonidae > Ephialtes > Ephialtes manifestator. The sequence goes on from OZ019971.1 coordinate 4,676,937, forward strand.
TATTATTATGCAGGGATAAAATTATTATTGTGCAGAAATTCCAATATTATGCTTATATGAAAAAATATCCATAATTCGCCACTTTATAACCATTTCTCAAAAACGTAAATGAAGAATTTTTAAAAAATTCAAATGTATTCGGAAAAACCAGGGAATTAGTTTCATAAAAAAATGTTATCCAAAAGTTTTTCAAACTATTATCCTCAATTAGACGTCAAAATATTAAATTTTTCTTATGTTCCAAACTCGACAATATATATTTAATATATTCTTAAACAAATGAGACCCATCATGCCTCATGGTTGCTCTAATCTTTCCTTAAGAATCTAGATCTATGAGTTTTCATTGAAGGAAATTATTTTATAGCAAAAACATCTAACTTCACGTTCTTTATGGACACAAAATTTGCCAAAAAAAAAACCACCCATAGTTGGTAATCCAAAGAATTTTTCCAGACTGCACTGACAATAGTTGGGGGGAAAAAGACGATGATGCTAAAAATAATTTGGAATGTATCAGAAGCGCCATTTGGTAGTGGCAGTTCGATAGGGGTTGTCGTCGAACTGCGGTGGGACTACCGATGCTGAGGGATGAAAAATAAAAAAAAAACGAGAAAAATCTCTGGCCGTCAAACCAGCGACTATGATCGTAGAAGCAGTTGTATTAGTAGTAGTAGTAGTAGAGTAGGAAGGGGCCAAAGGTCTTGAAGGGTTTTCTCTTCCTCATCGTGTCCTCCATCCGCGCAATAACGAAATGCCATTGGTTTTTTTCACTGCACTGTCGTTCATCTCCTTCTCCCTTTTTATCTCTTGCTTTCTCGCGTCGCCCTTCTACAACCATCAGAAGCAGCAGCAGCAGAATCGCCTCAAACCATTCCTCGCCTTTGCACAAGAGAGAGGATAGCTGCTCACCAGACTCGGCAGAACGGAATGAAAGTTACGAGTTTACGCTTTGATTTGATTCCACGACGATCCCCTCTCCTCACTACCACCCTTACCGATCCTTCCCCAGCATCCTTTACCTTTCTCCAACTTTCCGTCGGCTCTACAGCGCCTGGGTACGACCAAGGGATTTCCACTGCGGTAGCCGTTAGACAGAAATTAAATCGAATCGCGTCTTTGACAGAAACGGGGTAAGGGATGATTGCAGAGGGAATCGGAATTCCGTACGTCCGGATCAGAGAATTCCACCTATTGAATGCGCTGTTTCAAGTATTCTTTTCGAAAGGGGGATATATCCACGATTGATACAGCTGAAGAAGGTCCAAACATTACATTTTTTTTGCCGTCTAAAGAACTGTCAAATTATAGAGACGAAAATACCACCTCTACTTTACACGGAAAAAAAAGATTGGTTGTGACAACGGCGTTTCCAATTTGCTGTACACAATGTCTCAAAAATTAGTTGCCTCAACCATATCGAATAGTAACCTCAACTATTCGCGATTAGTTCTCGCAAGATTAGTGAGGTTAACCAATCCAGTGGTTGGGACTACCACTCGAATAGTTAGGACTACACCGAGATAGAAAGTTTCATTGATTCATAGAAATTTTTGCCAATGAAATGAAATACTTGAATTTCAATACTATCTTTTATTTGTATGACCTCAAGCTCAATGAAAAGTAGTGACATTGATTCGAAGAAACATTTCTTTAAACCAATGAACCTTTTTGATTGATTATAAAGATATCGTCTCTGATTCAATGAAACCTTTTTCTTACCAGCTCAAAATTTCGAAACCTGTTTTCCCTGAAGTACGCGGCAAATAAAGCTCAAATTTTGTGAGTATGTAAGGAAGTACGGCAGAAATAGGCTAAACTTCTGGCTCCTCGAAACTCGAAGCCGTTCATTTGTGAGAACCGAAAAACAAAAATGTGAGGTTAGGTGCGAGAGAGAGAAATCAATGAAAACATCTCTTTGAACCAATGAAAACGTCACTTTAAAACAATGAAACTGTTTCTTTATTATATGCTCACTAAGTAAATCTTTATTTACAGGCAATGAAATGTTCTCTTTGAAATTCAAATGCATTATTTCATTGAAATCAATGAAAAAAAAATCAACCCACCCTTTTCTTTGGCGTCCATGAAATCGTTTCTCTCGGTGTACCATTCGAATCGTTGGCACAACCATTTGAGTTGTAAGGAAAATAGAATAATCGATTGGTTGTGTCAACTCATTTTTTGGTTATGGCTACTAATCTTTTCTTTCATTGTATGCCATATTGGAAAATCGCCAAATGAACACTAAGATTAAAATTGTCTCTTTGTAAAATGATGTTTTTGTGACGTTATCATGGCATCTACATCTTCAGGCGTATGTCAAACGGTGGTAGTATCGCTGATATTGGAGTTGTATATACATCAGCGAAGTTCGCGTGACGAACTTCTACGAATTAAGGGAACAAAACTCTTGAGCCCCGGTGCTTCGTGCTCCGTAGGTATCTTCGCGCAGCAAAGCTCTTTACAGACACGCGAAGCGAATGAGCGAGCGGGGACCCCCTCACCGTTTCTTCCCCCCGCGACGGTAATATTTCAATCAAATATTTAGCCTATAATGGTCTTACGTACTACGGCAGAGTGAGCTTGAAAGGGTTCATTTCTCGTGGGCGCCTAGTCGAGTTTAAGACTCTCGTTTATAAGAGGCTTGTTGCTCGATTTTAATAGGCTACTTTTGATGACACGCTAAATTTAACACGACGAATGGTGGTACAATACCCGCGATATTGAATTTCAGGCCTAAATTGCATTAGCTGTCTTTAAGAAAACATGGTACACAGGACAATAATACTAAATATATATAAACGTTACACTGAGAAAAAGAAATATTTAAAAGGGAAAAAGCAGGTGTGCAGAAAGTGAGAAAATGGTAAGAAGAAGGCGAGAGGAAGGTGAAACAAAGGTGCAAGGAAGATGAGCTTCAAAATATTTCTGTCCAAATTACGAAGTTGGGTTTACACGCACGGAGAGAAATTTCTGTGTCATGACAACAAAAAACGGTGATAACAGAAATCGTTACGTTCGGCTCACAAATCTTTTGTTCGGCTCACAAATCTTTTGTTCGGCTGACAAATCTTTTGTTCGGCTGACAAATCTTTTGTTCGGCTGACAAATCTTTTGTTCGGCTGACAAATCTTTTGTTCGGCTGCCAGATCTTTTGTTCGGCTGACAAATCTTTTGTTCGGCTGATAAATCTTTAGTTCGGCTGCCAGATCTTTTGTTTGACTGACAAATCTTTTGTTCGGCTGACAAATCTTTTGTTCGGCTGCCAAATCTTTTGTTCGGCTGATGAATCAGTTTTGCTATGCTGATAAATCTTTTTGTTAGCCTAACAAAACGATTTCTGTTGTCACCGTTTTATGTTATCACAACACAGAAATTTCTCTCATCATCCAATATTCATCATATTAATAGTGCATATAAATCGTGATAGCTACATTGATATGTCTTTTCAGTCACATATTGTACTTACAAATAACAGACAAACCTCCTAACAGAGGTTTCCTTATTGAATAGATCCATCCTATCCCATCCCATCCATCCTAACGGAGGTTTCCTTATTGAATAGATCCATGCTCATTATTCAAAAGAGATCCATAAAAATAAAAGAACGAAAAGTGGAAAAAAGCACGTTTCCAAGTATCGAATTGGAGAAGCCGCAAAGCGACCAACTAATTCCACTTCAACTTCACGAGAATCCCGCGCTACAGCGTAGAATCTACTGGGTATCACCTGCAATGGTGGGATGAGATACGAGACCGAGAAAGAGACAAAAACGAGACCGAGTGTAGAAGCAATTGCGTCACCACTAGAACGACGAGCGAGTGAGAAAACTCTATCGTGATGATGGCACGAGAGTGGCGTACAGAGAGAAAACCATGAGGAGACGGAGAAGCTGAGCGCTCGTCGCTTTAACGAGCGCTTTTAACGGTTTAATTATTAGCTCGACTGTACTCGAGAGACACAAGGGCTGTTTGCACCCTCGGCGTTAACGCAATACGCTCGAGAAACGCTGGGCTCGAGTGGAGTAGTGGTGCGATGTTGCAACGGAACGACGGAGAACGAGACGCAAAGGGTATGAGGTCTGGCAGATGTAAGCGGCTCGCGCGAGTAACTCCACCCGTTGCCTCGCTTCCTGGGTTTCTCCGCAACTCGCGCAGAGAGAAACCTTCGGTCTCTGCGGCAACCTAGTGCATCTGTCTGTCTCTTCCTCCTGGGCGCTCTCGTCTCGCCGATCCACATTCGTGTCTAAAGCGGACGAACGCGCGCCGAGTCACGCGCATACATATGCAATTCTCGCGCTTGTTCCTCGTGTCCTTCGGGACCCAGACTATATACCATTCATGAAGGATGTGTATTCTGAGGTATGTATCAGGCATTCTCTGTCAATTCAGACAATTTTTGCTTCCTCACAGAAGAAGCTATGTTCTCATGAAAAAAACAAATTTCGAGATTTTCATGTCAGGATACACAGAATGGTCCAAAACGTCGAGAAAAGTGGTCTAGAAAAAATGTCCGTATGTATGTATATGTGTGTGTGTGAGTGTGTATGTATGTATTACAACTTCGAAAATTCAATGGCCTATAACTGATGAATGGTTTTAGCTATCGAGCTGAAATTTGATACACAAATGAAGCACCATCCTCTCTTTGATTGTTGCAGTTTTTGACAAATTATATACACAAATTTCAATTTTATGCCATTTTGAAGTTTTTGAAATAAGGGCGTGGGCGCTGTAACTTTCGTAAAATTTAGTCTATTTTGCTAAATAGTTGTTTATAAGAGCAGGTGCACTTAATGTTGTTTGGAATTGAATTTGGCTCGAATCGGTAGAGTGGTTCAGATTTTATGGAATTTTGAATGTTTAAAAAATTGATATTATCGCTCTATTGTAACTTTTGCAAAACTTGACGCAGCGAGCTCAAATTTTGTATGTAAATGAAATAATATTCAGCCGTTATATATATATAATTTAATGACGAACGGTATGAAATTTTTGATTTTACGGAATGGTGAATTATTTTTAAAAATATACGTTATCACATTTACTTTTGGAAACTCTCTAATAATAACGAAATAACGAAATAAAAAAAGCGAATTCACAACATGTTTATTTATCTCATTAAAATCAGAGTTGTAAATGCCTAATACTTATAGAAATAATGATGATGATACGACCAGCTCTATAATTATGATTTTATAATAATAATATGTAGCGATTGTAATACGATGATTAAACTTTGGAATGGCTACAGAAATTATTATTTTACAATAAAAATTCACGGTAATCCTTTTGAAAAAAATGGTTTCTAGTTTTTCCACTATTTCTTGCAATATTAAAGCGAAAATTAGTATTTTTTTCAGCTATTCAAATGTTTACACTCTATTTTACAATCACTACATATTATTATTATGAAATCATAATTACAAAACAAATTGTACTGTAAACTATATCACATGAATTAATGGGGATTTACAACTCTGATTGAAATAAGGAAGCAAAGTAGAACCTTGCACATTGCTTCCTCATTATTTTTCCCTTTGTACAAAGCTTCCTCTATGAGGAAGCCAAAATTGATTAACATACTTCCTCATAGAGTTAGCTTTTTAAAATGCGAAAAATAATGACGAAGACTACAATATGCGAATGATTCTTATTTAATCATTCTTCATTTACCCAATTTCTTTATTAATTACACTCATTTTTTCAGTCGGGAGTTTTTTAAATTTTTATTAAATTATTTTTATTTCATCGTTTTTAAAGTAATTCTAATACTTCACCATAAGCTAGGGTCGATCTGCGTAAACCACTTGAAAAGCTCTAGGGCCGACCAATCCATAAAAATGGATTCGCGCATATGTCAATATTTTTAGACATACTAACACAAAATGTGTCTCTTTGCGATTAGATTCAAGGCCAAGTCGGCCATTCAGTAGTAGTAGTAGTATATTTATTGACAATACATGACAGGTTACAGCTTTACATATATGCAAATTACAATTTTATAACCCATTGGTATCGATAGTGGTATTGACAATAGGCTATCGACCGTGGTCCTGCAGCCCCTGATTTTTATAAATAGTTTCGATTTTCCATTTTTCAATTGATAAAGAAATTAATAATTTATTATCTTCGCTTTTTTTTTCTTAGTTGCCTTCATTGCTGAATATTTGTAGTTTTTGATATGTGGTATGAGTAGGATGTTTGAATTTACGTGTAATGTTCTGATCAGGTTGAATACATAATGGTTTTAAATTTTCGATTTGGGTGCTAGCGAATTTCTTAGTAAGCTGTTGGGTTCTAGTTCTTATAGGAGTGATTCCAGTTTTTTCGTAGAGGAGTGTATTTCTAGCATTGTGTAGTGAATTGTCTGGGTAGCGTATACGTTTCAAACGCCGGATGGTGCATGTTTCTGTTTTTGTAATTGCTGATTTTGTACGGGCCATTCATTTGCCAGCCATTTTCCATTTGCCGTTAATTTTTCTGTAGTTTGTAAGCATAACAATGAAAATTCTGTGAAATTTTGAGAAAAATCGGAATGGTCTGCCTCAACGAAAAAAAATATATAACTTTATTTTGTCAACAAATGGCGAAATTTTTTTTTGAGCGGCTATGGACATTTTTTAATTAAAAAGTACATTCAAAAACTTAAATTTTATGCAGAAACAAATTTTTGTGCGGATTGCTAATTTTGTATATACAGCGAAACGAAAAAAATGAAACAAAAAAATTCGTTATTAGATTTTGGCTAAATCGTAGGTGCTAAAATTCTGAAATAATTTATGGATGTTCGTGACACTCTAACGAACTTTTGAAAAAATTATAAACACTTTTTGCGACCATGCTAAATTTTGGTGCCGACTTGGTATGAAATGACCTCTGTGCGATTTCACGTCTTTCATTCAAACCTGTATGAATCCAAGTCATACTTTCAGACCTTTTCGATTCCAGATCATGTACACAAACCGGAACGAGTCTCATCCAATGTGAGACAATGTACCGCAACATCCTCTTAACCCTTTGCGTCACAGTGGGTCAGTGAGCGACCCATCTGTTTTCGCTCAGATTTAAATGTTTTAAACTAATTTCCGACAATAATTCATGTGTCATTTCATTTCGGAAACGAAAAATGTATGGCTCAAAGGGTTAAGTAGTAGTAAAATTCGATTAATTATCATTCACACCTGAGGTCCGACATAAATGACAGAGAACGCCTCATATGGAATGCTGTCTTTTACTTCGCTCATGTCTATTCCGCTGGGTTCGACCCTTCTTGATATGCTTCACAATGATGAGTTTCTCACTCGCACTCAAGTATCTTTGGGTCCTTTGTGGCTAGGAGAACCCCAAGTGCGTTAGTACGCGACAATCGTGTAGACACCCTCGCTCAGAAATGGCTAGGGATGAGCGCTCCAACAAACCCGTTTCGTGATAAGCTGTCGCAACAGCTCTGTATAGTATATGGTATGGCACCGTGTATGTATATATGTAGGGTAGTTGGATCTACGTATGTAGACAGCATACTGAACCTATATGCCAGTTCCAGACTGCACCACAGTCCATTTTCCAGTGGGAACTGGAATAATAATCGACGGGTCCTTTCACGTTTCCTCCTGTCGTCGGATTATCCAGAGATTTCGAGATTTTGCCATTATACAGTCAGACATAGCGTAACTGGTGTCCACCCAAGAGATATGGGTTCGAAATGTTACATTAAGTGACGACCAGACAGAATACATTTGTTGCTCACAAGTTTTTTGTGTTGATGACAATTGTTCACTGTCTATTATTTGTAACGATTCTCAAAGGTTCAGAACCCAACAATATTTGTCTTTAATTTCATAATTTAACTTTATTCGTGTCTTGTTATCAAGAGTGTATGATTGTCTTCTGAGAAAATTGGATGGTAAGACGATTATTTGTGGTATTTTATGTTGTGGTTTTAATTGTGGTCATTTACAATGTCAGGCTGGTCAATTTCAATTAGCTAACCATAATTCATTTATCAATGACTTTGATTTTCCAAATTAAATTTATTGGAAATTTGTCCTGCCAATTTTACTTTCCTTATTATCTTAAATTCATCTCACATTTCAGATAATAATCGTAATTGCATAAGCAACAAATTTTTGGCCGACAGTTCTCTTCGTGCGCTTCACCGAAGTTCACGCTCGACCTCCATACTTATGCGAGGTTCCACTGCATTATGAATTAAGAAAATTGATGCGATACTTTCTTCAATTATTCAGGCTCAACAAATTACATAATATCTTTCCCGCCAAAGTTGTACCTGCATTATCCTTATAATACCACTTGCATGATAGTTGACAAAAACTCGTGTATTATTCAGGAGATGCGACGTCGAACAGAACCGGAACAATGATTATTATTATAAGGGTAGTATAGCAATGAGAATCAGATAGTCTAGACATCAAGTCGAGCTACTATTCGACGTTTCCCTTGAATTTTTTCCAGACTTAGCGATGGGCTATTGAATGGTTGAATGGCCGGACTTGTGCAATAAAATTTACTTTATCGAAAGACAATGGTAGTTTTTACGGCCATAGTAACGAAAAATTAACAATGAAGTCTGCAAAATAGTGACGTACGTTACGAATGCGAAACCATGCAAAAGAGTGCGAAGCGATGCAAAAAAGTACAAAGGAGTGCAAAAGAGTACGAAAGAGTGCTAAAGAGTAAAACGGAGTTCAAAAGAGTACGAAGGAGTGCTAAAGAGTAAAAAGGAGTTCAAAAGAGTACGAAGGGGTTCAAAAGAGTACGAAGGAGTGCTAAAGAGGAAAAAGGAGTTCAAAAGAATACGATGGAGTGCAAAAGAGTACGAAGGAGTGCAAAAGATTACAAAGACGTGCAAAAAAGTACGAGTGCAAAAGAGTACGAAGGAGTGCTAAAGAGTAACAAGGAATTCAAAACAGTACGATGGAGTACAAAAGAGTACAAAGGAGTGCAAAAGAGTCCTAAGGAGTTCAAAAGTGTACGAAGGAGTTCAAAACTGTACGAACGAGTACAAAAGAGTACGAAGGAGTGCAGAAGAGTACAAAACGTCCGGACAAGCGCAGCTTCTTCTATGAGGAGAAAGTTTCTGAACGATCGTTCCACACTATTTTTTCTAGACTGAGCGATGGGCTATTGAACAGTTCAATGACCGAACTTGTGCAATAAAATTTACTTTATTGAAAGACAAGGGAAGTTTTTACGGTCATGGTACCGAAAAAAAGAAGAAGGTAGTCTGTAAAATAGTGAGAGTCGACTTATTTCGTTAGTTGGATCGTACCCCCGGTTAATTGGTGGCTAGGGGCGAATAAAGTAAGTGTCCGCCGGTCCGTACGTAACGGGTGCGAAGGAGTGCGAAGGGATTCGATGGAGTACGAAGGAGTGCGAAAGAGTACGAAACGTTCGGACAAGCGCCGCTTCTTCTATGAAGCGAAAGCTCCGGCTATAGTATACTACCCGGCAGTTTGTTTCGTAATACGAAAACATTGCGTCGACGTCGTCTATCCTGGGGCCGAAGAGCTTGTGTGTGTGGAAAGGGCGAGACGAAGTCACGTAAAGGATTGCACTACGAGTCCCAAAGGAACTCACTTCCTCGCTTACGTCCACCAACGGCAGTAGTTCACCGATATTGGACGGCGTAATCTTTTAATCCTGCCTTCCTCGCTCTACCTTAATGCCGCGAAAGCAGGCCTGGGAAAAGAATCGGACGAGATATAAAGCTTATGTGGAACACGAAAGCGAGATTAAATAGCTGGATTTTCTTTCGTTCTCTTTCTCGAGTTCCACTCTGGCATTATTAGTTGTCGCAGATCGTGTTGAGCTTGGGGAGATCACCTAAGACCACTAGTATAATAGTTACCAAATCGAGAGCTCTATACGAAATTGAAAAAATTAATGAAAACCGACATTTAATCAACTATTCGGTTGTTTGTTTATATCTAAAATATATAAAGAACATGATTGCATCTAATATTTGGTAGTATGTTTAGAAAAACTCGTTTGAACCCTAGAAACGTCTCAATTAAAGGCGAATCATGAAGTGTGCAAAATGGATCCCCTACACTTTCCAATTTTCAAGAATACATAATTTAGCATCTAAAATATCATGAAAAAAATAATTTAAATTTACACAAATACTCTCAATGTATAATGGTACAATTAAAGATTATTTCACGGTATCTCCTCCATTACCTTATAAATGAATAGTGCCTGTACATTGTGTGAAGAAAGACCTTTAAGTCTGGGTACTAAAAGTTTCATACCCGGTTATAAATCAATCCTCACGTACTTCCGTCCTGGCTACAATAACATCTGCATAACTGCACACGATATCATTCGCACGCATACACATTACAACAATATCCTGTCTCAAAGTCTGCATACACATGCTATACCTCCATAACACTGTCTATCTGGCTATATGCTTCGATGCATAGAACAGAAAGCACCGGAGTATAGTTTAGCTCAGCGGTAACTTTGCCCCGACTGTTTCACACCTTTGCTTTTAGCAACAAGCAAACGGTAACTACACGACGTCGTAGCCTCGCAGTGAGAGTGTACGTTTCAAGTTGGTTTATCAAATGCAGTTTAGCGTCGCGTTTGTCGTCGCTCGCTCGCTAATGCTAATCCTGGCCCGAGTGAGTGACTATTGATGGAAATTCGGGACAGAAAGTGTGTGATCTTACTCGTTTTGCTTCCTCAAGAAGCTTTATTTTGGTGAAAAAATGTTTTGTCCAGATTTTCATGTAAACGTGTTCCGAATGTTTCAAAACGTTGAAAAATGACATTAAAAAAATGTCCGTCCGTACGTGTGTGTGTATGTGCGCATCCTTTAACCTCTTAACTTGAGAATGGTTTTAGATACTAAGCTGAAATTTATATCACATGTTGTGGGGTCAATTCCCCTTGTTTAGTCCAATTTTTAATCAAATATATGCAGCCATTGAGTTTTAAGGCAATTTTCAATTTTTTTCAAATGTCTGTATGTGTTCTAACTGCCACATTTTTTGAGCTATCGAGTTAAATTTTTTTACAAAGTTGGACTATCATAAATCAATAATCAGTATTGAATTGGAGCAAAAACTACTGAGCCGTTCCGTTTTCACGTGATTTTGATTCTTTTTTTAATGTCTGTATTCGCTTTAATTTCCACATTTTTTTAAATCCGAGTTAAAATTTTGTACAAAGTTGGACTATCATAAACCAATGATCGGTATCGAATTTGAGCAAAAACTACTTTAAAATACTGGCTTGAAATTTAAAACAAACATAAATTTTAACTAAACGAACTTCATCGCAATCTCAGACTTGATTCATAAAAAGAAATTACAGAGTTAACAATTTAAGTAACGAATCATAATACAAAGCTTCTTGAGGAAGCCAAAAGTGATAAACGTACTTTCCTACAAACAGAGCTGGGTACACTGCGACAAACCGTAGAGAAGAAGCAATATGCCAATGTAATTCCATTTGATACTTTCATAATGATTATGCCAAGTTTCTTGGCTCAAATACAAAATCCGAGAACAGGGTCGAAGTCGTCAGTTTTACAGATGAGCTGACAAATTACATTTATAGATGCACTAAATAGCTTTGGAAATGGGATTGATGCTATAAAACACTATATGAACCCATTACCCGAAAATCAATCCTATTTGCAAGAAAACCATTGATGGAAAGTTTCTGGCTATATGTTTCGATGCATGAAACACACCAGCGTATAATTTAGTACATCAGTAACTTTGTCTCCGACTGTTTCACACCATTGATTTTAGCAACAAGCAAACGTTAACTACATGACGTCGGAGCCTCGCATTGAGAGTGTACGTTTCTAGTCGGTTTATCAAATCTCGCTGCTACAAACCCGAGTGAGTGACTGTTGAAGAAGAGTTCTCGCGTGTTGAGGAAAAGCCCTGACAGAGAATGTGTGTTCTTACACGTTTTGTTATTCCATTTGATACTTTCATAATGATTATGCCAAGTTTCTTGGCTCAAATGGAAAATCCGAGAAAAGGGCCGAAGTCGTCAGTTTCACGACAGTTTTACAGATGGGCTGATAAATTACATTTATAGATGCACTAAATAGCTTTAGAAATGGGATTGATGCTATAAAACAATATATGAACCCATTATCCGCAAATCAATCCTATTTGCGAGAAAACCATTGATGGAAAGTATCTGGCTATATGTTTTGATGTATAGAACAGATACATAGCACCGGCGTATCATTTAGTTCATCAGTAACTTTGTCTCCGACTGTTTCACACCGTTTGCTTGTTGCTTTTAGCAACAAGCAAACGTTAACTACACGACATCGGAGAATCGCATTGAGAGTGTAAGTTTCAAGTCGGTTTATCAAATGCAGTTTAGCGTCGCGTTTATCGTCGCTCGCTGCTGCAAACCCGAGTGAATGACTGTTGAAGAAGAGTCCTCGCATGTTGAGGAAAAGCCCTGATAGAGAATGTGTGTTCTTACACGTTTTTCAATATTCTATTTGATACTTTCATAATGATTATGCCAAGTTTCTTGGCTCAAATACGAAATACGAGAAAAGGGTCGAAATCGCCAGATTCACCGGTTGTGGTCATAGACGCCTGAAAATTTTTTCCATATTTGCCAGCGCAAAAGTCGTGGATTTACAGATGGACTGACAAATTACATTTATAGATGCACTAAACAGCTTTAGAAATGGGATTGATGCTATAAAACACTATATGAACCCATTACCCGAAAATCAATCCTATTTGCGAGAAAACCATTGATGAAAAGTATCTGGCTATATGTTTCGATGTATAGAACAGACACATAGCACCGGCGTATCATTTAGTACATCAGTAACTTTGTCTCCGACTGTTTCACACCATTGCTTTTAGCAACAAGCAAACGTTAACTACACGACGTCGGAGCCTCGCATTGAGAGTGTACGTTTCAAGTCGGTTTATCAAATGCAGTTTAGCGTCGCGTTTATCGTCTCTCGCTGCTGCAAACCCCAGTGAGTGACTGTTGAGGAAGAGTACTCGCGTGTTGAGGGAAAGCCAGAATAGAGAGAGGCAGAGAGAGTGAGAGAGGACGAACATGAATTGGAGGTGACAGGAGATGGAAACGGCGTAGTTGAGAGCGGGACTGGATATACTGAACGCAAATGTATATAGCATATACTACAAACGGGGACGAAGTGAGTATAGAGCGGAAGAGGAAGCGAGTGAGTGAAAGGGGGAAGGGGGCACGTAGGGCAATTTTCGCGTAATTCGATGGGGCGTGATCGTCATAGCAACCCCTGGCTTCACCCCCCTTTTACCCCCCTTTACCCCCGTTCACCCTTCTTGGAGGCTGGAGCGCCTGTTCAAACAACCTCCAAACTCTGTACCGCTCGACGGGCCCCAGTTGTAGTGTCTACTCAGTTGCTCTCGGTCTGCTCCAATCTGCCTCCCAGTTCACTCGCTATCTGGCTTTCCCTCGACTCGTATTCGCACTCCTCAGTGCATGCACTCCCTCATTCTCATTATACATACCTATTCGCAATACATTGAAACTCTGTACGTAGTTATGCACACATGTACGTACGTACCAGAGTACAAATGTGTGTATTGTGTATACAATCCGGAGGATTATTCGTTGGAGAGCGTCGGATAGCAGAAGTAGAGAGATAGAAACACGTGTATATGTGCATGTATTTTAGTTGTATAATAATTTGTCCGTTTGCCCAAAGCGTACAGGGTCAGGAAGGAGAACGAACGAACGTACGAGTCAGGAAGGAAGGAAGGGCCAAGAGAATGGGATGTAGAGATAGAACGTTTGCGTGCGTCGTAGCGGCGGGTTATCACGCCTGAAACGACCAGAGAGGACCCTCAGGAGTCAGAAGTTGTAACAACTACCTGGGATTTCCCTCCTTTTCGCATACAAAACCATCTCATCGTAACCATCCGTCGGCCGGTGGGCTTCTCTTGTACCTCCGATCGTTCTATTGTAATTACACGAGAGCTTGTTAGCGACTACGACGAAATTCCTTCAACGAGTCTATAACATAAGGTTGGGATTTATCGTATTGTTGTGGTATGACAGAGTTATCTATCGCAGTTTAATAATGCAAAAATTAGGATATTATTCCTTAATAAATATTAATATTGCATTTAAAAATGATGCGACCAAATGTTTTGCTGTGGTACGACTGAGTTATCTATCGCAGCTTAATAATGCAAAAATTAGGATGTTATTCCTAAATATTAATATAACATTTCGAAATGATGCAACCAAACATTTTGCTGGGGTATAACAGAGTTATGTATCGCAGCTTAATAATGCAAAAATCATGATATTATTCATAAATAAATATTATTGCTAAATATTAATATTACATTTAAAAATGACGCGACTAAAAGTTTTGTTTTGCGACTACACAAAACGCAAGGTGATTGAGGATCCACAAATGAATTTACAGAGGAACACAATCAGATCTCAAGTAGTTATACTTAAAAAACGAATTAAGTGTTCGGAATGATGTCTCTATTATTATATTCAATATTTTTTCTTATTGTTTTATAAATATACAATAGACAATATATCGTACATACACTTGAGGAAAAAAGGCTTGGTTAGAACTAACAAAAATTTGGTTAAAAATGTTATCAAAAAAACTTGGTACGCACAACCACACTGGGAAAAGAAATTTGTTATTGTCAAAAAAAAAAATTCTGAACTTAAACATCTGTTGGTCTGTCTGAACCGAAAAACTGTTGAAGAAACAAAACATTTTATTGCTGTAACTAAATGTGTATTTGGTAGCCTGTGGCCGCTGGATTTGGTTGACGCAACTATTTCTTTTCTGTGTGCAAGTTATTGGTTAACATAACCAAGGATTTGGTAAGACAACCAACATCTTGGTAAGACACCCAAGGATTTAGTACACCTAACCAATAAGTTGCTTGCGCCTACCAAATGTTTCTTATATTTGTGAAGATACTGAAAATGTAACTGACATACAACTAAACTACTTGTCTGATATACATCATAAGTATCTCACTTATATGTCGCATACATTTGTACCAATATATGAAAAGTAATTGACAAACATCTAGATTAAATGTTACATGTATTTTGTATGTATGCTTCAAGTATATATTTTGTCCGAAAAATTGCATATCGCAGATATATTTTGAATATATCTCACGTATATATAGCATCCAGCTGAAATAGATTCTCTATATATGCTTGTATACGTGAACTATATTAAACATAGATATTGAATACATCGAGAAATATATATTTTGATATACTTTTTTTCCATGTGGGGAGCTTTTCGCTCTAGCCTGGATTGTTTAACAAATGTCAAAACTCTAAACCATTTTTAAAATTGGATATGCGCGGTCTTCCGAATTTCTTTACCAATCAAGTTTTTGAAAAATTTGCGTCAATCATTTATTTGTATTTCGTAACTTTTCGCTCACTTCGCTAAAACAAAAAAATGGCCCTTCAATAATTGCAGAAAAAAAATTAGGAATGCTAACGCGTTACATTTTTCTTTAAACCTTCTATGAGATCCACGCTATTAAACAGAAACTAGTTTTCACTCGAATATCCTTGCCGCTATTTTTTTCCTTCATTCATTTCGTATTTCCGGTTGTTTTTGTTTGTCGAGCTTTCCGCGCTAGCCTGGGAAATCACGGCTCTGTTTCAGGAACCACAAAAGAGAGAGAGAGAACGTGAGATAACACAACGTTATCTCGAGAGCGAAAATACCCTCGGGAACGTGGCGAGAAATTTCTGATGCAAAAACTGTGGGTAAAATGAATCGTAGTCCTGCAGCAACGAAGGAAAATACCGGTAGCAACTACGTTACTCGGATTCGTCTCGTACAGTTAGTTATTTTTTTTTTTTTTACGTTTCTTTTGCTCACCGCAGGCTTTCCGAGATATTCCGCTACGGCGGACACTCGTATTATTTCTAATTATTTTTATCCCCCTCTCCAAAGCCGCCGCCAAGGACTCTACGTTCCAGGGTTTATGTACACGGCTCGTACTATTTCCAGAGCTTGTGACTATGAACACCGGAAGAGAAAAAGAGACAGATTTCAGCACAACGAAGAAGAAGGCATCTGGCGTAATGTGCTAGATGGTATAACGATCGTAGACGCCTCGCGATACTGTGCATTAGCGCAGAGTCCAGCAACGAGGTGCCTCATCGTGCCTGGAATTCCAGGCGAGACTGGCAAAACTGCACTGGGCTTCTTTTCTCTATTCTGGACTACAGGAAATGTAACTATATCTCTCTGGTGGGCTTTAGACACGCGCTAGGGAGATGAAGAATGAAAAAGCGGAAATAAGAAGCGAAGAAAGAGAAAACAGAAAAAAAAACAGAAAAATAAAATTTCCAGGTCATTGGATATCTGATTTGGCTACTTGGGAAAATCTGCTCGACTATTCCAACGAACTGCAGTTATACATTTGTTTTACTTTACAAGACAATCACGAGGTGTAATATAGGAGTAAATGTAAATTAATGATTAATGATATTTTATATTAAATAAAAAAATTATATGACAATGAATCGCAAGATGATTGGAGGTTTGTTGCTTACTTAAGAGAAAACAGATCAAGAGGAATAAAAAATTAAAAACAGAAAAATAAAATTTCCAGGTCATTGGATACCTGATTTGGCTACTTGGAAAAATCTGCTTGACTATTCCAACGAACTGCAGTTATACATTTCTTTTACTTTACAAGACAATCACAAGGTGTAATATAGGAGTAAATGTAAATAATGATATTTTATATTAAATTAAAAAATTAGATGACAATGAATCGCAAGATGATTGGAGGTTTGTTGCTTACTTAAGAGAAAACAGATCAAGAGGAATAAAAAATTAAAAACAGAAAAATAAAATTTCCAGGTCATTGGATATCTGATTTGGCTACTTGGAAAAATCTGCTTGACTATTCCAACGAACTGCAGTTATACATTTCTTTTACTTTACAAGACAATCACAAGGTGTAATATAGGAGTAAATATAATTAAAGATATTTAATATTAAATTTAAAAATTATGTGACAATGAAACGCAAGCTGATTGCTGGTGGAATGTTGCTTAATTAAAGTGAAGGAATTGTCGTTTGTGATTAGAAATTTTGTCATTATCTTCTTATTTATAAATAATGGAATAAGTTGTTGAAAAGAAACACAAGTTTTTGAAGGAAACGCTAAATCGATTAAAATGGAATGGAATAATTATTTGATGTTCTGGGATAAATCACCTGAGAGCACAAAGCCTCAAAGTGCAAATAAGATATAAGAAAAAATTAGTAAATGTAACAATCAATATATGAAGATAACTTCAAAAAATTTAAAAAACAGTAATAAATAAGATAAAATAGATTAAGAAACATTTTTTCTCCATCGATTCTAGTCAACAAAAAATGTTATTATAGAAATAAAAGTAAAAAGCAACAACTTGGTGATTGTTTAATGATGACATATAAAAATATGTGACCAAAAATTCGGTTAATCATAAATTAGAGTTCAGCACATTCAAATGAAATAATATTTCAAATACTAAATTAAGTCATAATGAATTATTCTATGTATACATTATTATGATCTATTGTAGAATAAGGATCATCATTAATATAATTATTAATATTAATAATAATATTGTAACGAATGATGCGCGCCAAGTTCACTTCATATTGGGATTGAGACCGAACACGGCACACTAGACGAAGCACTTGACATCCCGACTAACTTGACAACGGAGACAGATCAACAAGACAGTTTCGGTTGACACCACGACTAGAGAAGACGTGACAGCGGATCGAGTTTCGATAATAAAAGTTACGTGATTTTCTAATAACCCGAGAGTTTTATTTCCACGCGCGTAACAATATTCATAATTCATAATTATAGCGATAGTCTAAAATCAATAACTTTTCACAATAAATACATATATTTTCAAAAGAATTTTCCATTCGAACGTTTTGCATCCATGATGTAAATGAAGTCCCAGGATATAGTTTTCCTGATTTCAGTTTAAAATCAGGAAAAGTCCTATATTAGACGCCTTGAATCTTTTTTTTTTTTTGTTGAATTGCTTACGGACACCTTTATCTTGGAGTCTCCGATGGGACGCAGCGTAGCGAGAGATATAAATTAGAGGAGAGTTACTCGCCAGTATTGCGAGAGTAGCGACCTGCTTAATTATAAAACCAATAAATTCAAGGTGCTGCTGGAAGGAATGAGCTCTCCTTGCTATACCGTTTCTGCTTCAGGACTACTCGAGACGTCTGGAATCCTCCGAGTGATAAACGAGCTACTGATCCCGATCCTGTATACGTATATGTACATAGAAGACCAGGAATGCTATATAGCACGAGATATATCCTCGTCGTGCCCTTCCTCAACGAACCATTTGGATCTCGTGAGGCATTGAAACTCGGATGTAGCTTCTGCACGCATAACAAAGAAGCGCGAAGACGAAGGATTTCAGACTTCATGCTTCCTCACTTATTTCCAACAACTTCCCTCGGCATCTCATGACTCGCTCAAGTTTCAACGCTTTTACCTTTACCTTTGCGATTCCTTTGCCAATCTGTCCTCTGATGTACCATTGTCCTTTCCACCTCGAAACTCCTTCGGATCCCTTGGCCTTCGACCTTTTCCCTCGCCCAACACGAGTCAAGGTACCTCTGCAATTAGGTGCGTTGTTGGGCGTTGCCCGCACGTTCCAACCCCTATCAAACTTCACAGCAACAGGAGGCGACGATAATGGTTGATCAGATAACAACAACTTTGGCATATATGTAACCAGAGTTGGAAATTCCCATTTGTTCAAGAAATATAGCTCACAGGAAAGTTTGTTTTGTGATTATGATTTTGTACACGGAAAAAAAAGATTAGTTGCCATAACCAAGAAATGAGTTGACACAACCAATCGATTATTCTATTTATCTTACAACTCAAATGGTAATACCGACGATTCGAATGGTAATACCGACGATTCGAATGGTAATACCGACGATTCGAATGGTAATACCGACGATTCGAATGATAATACCGACGATTGAAATGGTAGTCCCAACTATTCGAGTGGTAGTCCCGACGATTGGATTAGTTAACCTAACTAATCTCGCGAGAACTAATCGTGAATAGTTGAGGTTACTATTCGATATGGTTGAGGCAACTAATTTTTTAGACATTGTGTACAGCAAATCGAAAACGTAGTTGCCACAACCAAACATTTCTTTCCGTGTAATGTACACGGAAAAAACGACTTTGTTAGGTTAACGAAAAAAGTAGTTGGACCCAACCAAGCAACTTAGTGCTCTGAGAGACAGACGATTTCTTGGTTAGGTCAACTATTTTCAAGTGGTTGGCTCTGATCGTTGCTCGAACTAAATAGTTAGTTGCGCCAACTACTATTTTGGCCCCAACTATCTTACTTAGTTGCAACACGAAGAAAATTCGTTGTGTGACCTATTTAAGTCAACTAAGTCGGAATGGTAAATGTGACTAATACCAGGTCGTTACACCGATCAACCGGATGGTTGTGGCAATAATTTTTCACTCAACTAATAAATAGTTAGTTGGCCCAATGAAGCCGTTTTTTCCGTGTATATCGATTGTATGTTAACATTTGAATAGCTGCAAAGAATATTCATTTCCGACCAAATATTCGAAGAAATTGTTGAAAAAATGGAAACATTCCATGTTTTTGTGTCTTTGAGTTTTTTAAAAAATATGACCTCGAAATTTTATTAAAAATTAATGATTTTTCAGCTATTCAAAAGTTTACACATTCTATTATAATAGCTACATTTTTTTAGTATGAGATACTTGTTAAGCGAATTGTATCAACATCTTTATGTCTATAAGAATTAGGCATTTACAACTCTGTATGTAACATTACAAATATGGACATTTATGTGAAGTCCAATGATGCTATGAATTGGATATCTGTTTGCCTTGTGATCCCATGTAGGAATCTGTCTGGAAGTACTAGTTTCTGACGCGATTTCGGCCAGGATTTGCTCGGGTCTTTCTAGCTCGGTTATACAATTTGGAATCCGGATAAAACTCGATTAGCTTTCCAGTTTCGCACTAAATGACATTTTTTAAGAAATGTTCTACTTTTAATCTGAATGGATCCTGGATTGGGTCCCAATTCTGAATAGCGAGTAATTGTTATCGTGTATTGGGATTTGTTAGGGATATCCTAAGCGGGGCCCTACTTGGAATTGGAATAAACCCCGATTTGTCTTCCCGTTACTTACTTATGTAGATTTGGAGGCTAAATTTTATCGGTAGTCCAAACGAGTGTCGCTTGGATTTATAATGACCATAATTTTCTTTTCGAAATTATGTTATTGGAAAAAATTATATTATTGAATGATATTATATGAGTTGTATTTAGGGATTACGATGTATTTATAGTGAGATCCGAAAATTTAATAACGTAAAAGGGTTTATCCCGTTAATCAATTAAATTAAATAAATAAATAAATATACATTAGCAAGGGGTTGCGTATATTCTCAATCGTTTTCCATCATAAATTGTCCGAAGTAAAAAATAAGTATCATTCCGAAGATTCTGGACGGTATTTTTTCTCGTCATTCTTAGTGGCTTTGTTGTTTGAGAAAAAATCTCTCTTCTTCTTCAAGCTTTCCCAAGGAGTTTGGATAAGCGTCCGGCAGGGATCCCAAGTGATGGCGAGAGAAAAGGACTGAAAGTAAAGCGAGAGGCCTCTATATCGGACACCTTATACCGCATGCGTCCGATTCTCCGGCGACTCTTCCGTCCCGCTCTATCCACCGCTGAGAGTTAGCAAACTATCAGCGAACCTATCGCAGGGACAAATTTCCTCATCTAACTTTGCGCGCCGAGATGAGATGATCGCTCAATGCCAGCTCCACCAGGCGGCCGACGTCGACAGCACTCTCGCTATGGTTCCGTCGTCGTTCCTTTCGTTCCAAAAGGCTCAGCAGTGCATTCTATCCCATTTTGTATTTCGCTCTCTCGTAGGCTCCGTTCGATGAGAATTATAATCAGGAAATTCCAAATTTCGCAATCAAGTTAATTGAAAACTCAACGAATCACTGTAACATTTTTGAGATCATATATAATTCCTATTGGAACTTTATTTATATTTAAGGTAAATGTCCCCATTCCCGTACCCTATAAGGCCAACCAGACAACTGTATGGCTTTTTTCGTTGCGACGAATTTAAATTTGGAGATTTTTTTTGCACCATTGTAAAATTCAGTTAATTTTCTTTCTAAAAATGGTTTATTCAATCGATTCCGCCAATTATTTCGCCAGATAGAGGCTGATTAATTCATACTTATTAGTGTCCCCTCTGCCGACACAGCTGTGCCCAATCCCGACCAGCGATGACCCCATTTTCGACCACTAGGGAAACGGAGATTCCGAAGAGTAATAAAATTTAAAAAAAATAAATAAACATGATCTGGGATTGTACTATTAATATTTTTATTGCATAATTATAAAAAAAATTGTTTTTCGGAACTTATGTTACATTTCCGTCTCCACATACACTTTTTTTTTTGCGATGCTGTAAAAATTGAGATATTTCAAAATTTTGATCAGTGAGGGAAAAAAGTCCAAGTCCTTTGCAGCGATCCGGTAAGAATTGAATTATATTAATCTTTTTTATCACCGAGAAAGTAAACCTTGTAATAAAGACATTTTTTTGACTGCCTAAATAACGTTTACGGTAATGGGGGCAGCCAGGCATTTCGTTGTGCCTAACTTCGACCACCGTAAAAAAAATGAAAAATAAATTATTTATAACTTTTTTTTTTGCTGGATCAGTAATTGAACTCATAATCTATCGTTTGCACTAAAAATTATTCGATTTTTACAAATTCCGGATGCAGTACGGACTATTGAAGCGGTCAACGCAACTTAACCTCACTGTTAAGAATACGCTCGGTTCGCGACAAGCGTTTGGAAATACGAACAAAACTTGGATTGTATTATTGTACTTACTCTTTACGTTGCAATACTCTCACACATAGGGTCCTCGGAATATTGTACTATGCTCAATTGTTGTTATTTTTGCGCAGCCCTCGCGTAAATAATTATTTCCGTCGAAGTGGTCGGCAGAGGGAGCATGGACGGGAATGGGGACATTTACCTTACTACGAAAAGAACATAATTTTCAAATATAACCAATATAGTTTGACTGACAATGTTGCAACTGTAGCCGCTTGGTAAATATTCGGTAAGTACGAATGACAACTTTTATTTCATATTTCAAACAGAAAGTTATATTCATGAAGATATATTTTACTCACCAAATTTCTAATCTATTTTGTACACAAAATGTTGACCAATATTTTTTACGTTATTCGTGTTTAATTACGGCAATTCGCCTTCTCACGTGGGCAGTTTCCTAACCTTCGTGGAATGTCCGCTTTCTTGCAATAGTATCACAATCTACTATACGAAGAGAAACAATTGGTTGCCCCAGCCATTGGCATGTCTAAATACTCTGCAAACGACTAAGTTGGCTAGGTTAACCAATTTTTTTGGTGGTCCGATAAACTAGTTGGTTGTGACACCCAATTCGTCAGTTGTCAATCAATTAATTTGCTAGTTCATCCAACTGGTTTGTCGGCTGAACTAACTGATTTGTTTTTGTAACCAACTAGTTTATCACAATCTACTACACGGAAAGAAACAATTGGTTAACCCAGCAATCGGCATAGCTAAATACGCTCCAAGTTACTAAGTTCGCTAGGTCAATCAATTTTTTTGGTTGGTCCGACCAACTAGTTGGTTGTGACACCCAAAGGTGGAGGTCAAAATAGCGAATGACCAAAATAGCGAATGGTTAAAATAGCGAAATTCAAAATAAGAAACGTCTGCATATAGAAGGGCCATCATTATGGAATTCGCTGTTTTTACCATTTGCTATTTTGATTGCATTTTAATAAGATGGGGATCAAAATAGCGAATGACTGAAGTAGCGAATTTCATAATGATGGCCATTCTAGATTTAAACGTTCCTTATTTTGAAATTCGTTATTTTCACCATTCGCTATTTCGACCCCCACCCCCCGTGCACTTTCACCCTCTTAACCCAATTTATTATAATTCCATTGACTACATTCTAAACTACAACTTTCGTACACGGAAAAAACGGCTTCGTTGGGCCAACTAACTATTTAGTGGGTGAGTGAAAATTTGTTGCCACAACCATCCGGTTGGTCGGTGTAACGACCTGGTATTAGTCACATTTACCAGTCCGACTTAGTTGACTTAAATAGGTCACACAACGAATTTTATTTGTGTTCCAACTAAGTAAGATAGTTGGGGCCAAGATAGTAGTTGGCCCAACTAACTATTTAGTTCGAGCAACGATCAGAGCCAACCACCTGAAAATAGGTGACCTAACCAAGAAATCGTCGGTCTCTCAGAGCACTAAGTCGTTTGGTTGGGTCCAACTACTTTTTTCATTAACCTAACAAAGTCGTTTTTTCTGTGCACTTTAATCATGTGACACTTGTCGAGCGAATGAATGATACCCCAAAGATTGGAAAGTGTGATCACTCATGGACCATGATTCATGGTGTGGAATTATCAGGTTGAAAACAAAAAAAAACAAAAGCTGCCATTGGATCAGGGAGAGAGCTTGTCGCTTGGCTGTAACAATGTGACGGTACGTGTGGCTCGGCCAAATAAACGAGAAAACGTCCACGAGTCGTCGAAGACTGGGGAGACAGACGGAAGGACCAGCCGAGCAAATTGAAAATGTTTTCTCCCTGTTTAAAGTTGCGATCGGGTTGTGTGTGTTCACGCTCGCTGTTTCCGAACCAAGTACAGCAATGTCTGGGAGACTGACACCTCCGGTTTTCCTCTCTTTCTCTCTGTATACACACGGAGAAGCAGTGAAGCGTGTCTCGAGTTCCCCTCCGGTTCACAATTCGGAACGTGTAGTGGTCGCGTCGTGCTATCGCCGCTGTCACCAGATAGTTCGCCGCTCGAACTCTGACCCGGTCCAGACTGCTGCACTGTATAATGCATTATACTCAGCAGTTTACTCTGCTCAGACACGAGCGCGCCTATCGCTACTATGCCCCCGCTTTTATTCTCAATTCTCCTTCGTATACTTTAACATAATAAGTTTCGTATTATGCGCTGTATGTATACAAAAATTGTAGAGTCCCCTCGCTGACGGAACTCGTCGATGGCCTTGGACTCTTGAGAAAATATTGCTAGGGTAGAAAATCACTACACCAAAATAAAACGAAGATTTTAGATTTTCACTCTAAAATAGTTGTGCAACTCAATTTTTATACCCAAAACAAATTTGCATTACTAACATCTAATGTATGTTTACTAGTTGATTACTTTATTTATAACAGTAGAAAGTACAATAAAGTTCGACCTCTCGTTAGTATTTGATTTTATTTATTTATTTATTACATTGGACAGGACAAGCCCTTGAAAACAATTATAAATGACGGCAGAAAGATGAAAATACACCATATTAACAAAAATATTTTCATAGTTTCACTGGATGATGACTCCAGTCGTGGAGGATGATGAAATATATGAACTTATGTACCTCTATTTAATATGTTACGTTAGTCTATTTAATATTTAATATGTTAGGCTATTTAATATGTTAGTCCGCACTACACGAAACTTATATAAATGCGTTTGAAAACTTGACAATTTGTAATACTTGTCGGATAGATTGCATTTATGGAAAGTAAATAATAATTGAAGTGTACGCGATATAACGATGATTTTTTTACTTCCGTCCTGACTCATTTTCAGTGACAGTTTTACTATTTTTTGTTTAATAAAATGTATGGAACACGTTAGGTGAGGAACAATTTTGGCGAAGTTTCCACATGTTCATTTTGTCAGACGTGGTAGGATAGGTAAAATATTTCCCTTCAATTTCCATAATAATCCCGATCCTTTCATTTTTTCCGCCAGATCCTCAGAATAATAGTATATTACGATATAAGTGCGGTAAAACTTTTTATGGCGGGTGTTGTAATCACACGAGACATGGAAAAAAATTTCGAATGCTTTTTATACAACATTTTACCGCGTAAAGTGTAAAGTAAAATTAGTTCCGCGCGAATCGTTTAGTAACGAGAAGACGGTCCGGGATCTATTCAGAATCCAAGTTGGGTTTGCCTTAGGTGTCATCCCTAAGAAATCCCCATGCGCGGTAATACTGCTCGCCGCTTAGAACTGGGACACGATCCGAAATCCATTCCGATTTCAAATGGGACGTTCCTTTTAGAGTAACCCTGTCAAATACTGATCCATGATAAACTGTAATTCAGTGAGGAAGTGGAAATCCATTCGGGATTTATTCGGATTCCAAGTTGGATAACCCATTTAAAGAAACCTGAACCAATCCCGACTAGGATCGAGTATCAAACTGGGACGCCCAGACAGTTTTCTACATGGGTTGAGAATAAGTCCTAAACATCCCGTGCAGAAATTAGTTCGGGCAACCGCGATTAAATAAGGGGCCTTTTTAGATATAAACGTGGCATCCACAATATGGAATCTACTCTAGAACCCTACTAGGCTCAACAAAGGCGGCCACGACAAACTTCGGGGCCTAATCAGGCTTAAATGTGGAACTCTCACTAGGGTCGCCCATATTGAGCCTCTAAAAGGTAGTACTTTCAAGCGTGACTAGCCTAGTAATTCCCCTACTACAATTAGGACAATCTAGAAAGGGCCAAGTTGGAGCCCCAACTATATTTCTGCACAGGATCACATTAATTCACCGTCGAGCATTACTAGTGTCAGTCATGCCCTGTGCAAAGGATTGAGGGCATTATTTCTTACTGTTGTCAGAGCAATAGGTGAGCAAGCCAATTCCTCAACGCATCGTGACGACAATTGCGATAGAGGTATGACAAAAGCCTGAATAAACCGTGCGAATAACACCAAGAGACAATATCACTGGAAATAGCCGCGAATGAGAAGTGCGAAGAATGAGTACTTGAAATAATCCGCGAGAACGCTGTGGAGAATAATGTTCAAACAGAGAGAGAGAGAGAGAGAGAGAGAGAGAGAGAGAGAGAGAGAGAGAGAGAGAGAGAGAGAGAGAGAGAGAGAGAGAGAAAGAGTACGTCACGTGTAACGGTCAGCCAATATTGTTTGAGTGGACAAGAAGACACCGGTTAACCCGAAAACCGCCGAAAAGTAACTCCCATGGGGCGTCCCCGAGGAACTTCACCCTAATTCATGAGCGTGACCAGAAACCGCAGTCCTCGACAACGAAATAGTTACTCACTTTTCCAACAATATGCAAAAGATAATTTTCATTATTTTATCATCAAACGATTATAATAAATCATATTTAACATGATTTATTGTGATCAAATAAATTCCATTTGATCGAAATCAAATTCTATTAGGCCAGCCATTTAATAAATTTTATCTTAAATAGCCAGTATAATAGGATTTTGTTTCAATAAAATATCATTTATTTCACTCAATGCGAGAAACGTGGTTTTACACACGCTTTGCCATTTTCACACCTTGTGAAATAAAATTTCGTACGATACTTGTGCGATAAACATTTTCTTAAGGTAGTTATAACGCGAAGACAAACACGTTAGATACGTCCGAATTTTTTATATCTTGTAGTCGGAGTATTCATCTTTTATTTGTGAGGAATTAGGAGATACGTTACCGGATATCTAATTAAGTAAATAACTTTTTAAAACAGAATTTTATACATGACGTTATATGGAGAAATATAAAAAATTGACTTTTGAACAGAGAAAAAAGCATTTCAGAAATGAAATACAAAACATCTAAGCAGCTCAACGTTTTCGGTAGATTTTAAAGTAACCGATACGACCATAATAAGTAGTAGTCACCGGACATTTCAGCGAGTTATTGCAAGATAATTGCAAGAAATTGCGTCGTGCAAAAACAATCTCTACCAGCTGTTCAAGATGGCGCCGAAGTTTGGCAACGTTGCACATCAGCTATATACGCGACAGTTATCATAGGTCGGTATATACTGGTAGTGTTCTGCAATGAAAATGAATGAAAATTATAGCTCGCATCCTAAATTCGACGTAATTGACTGAAATCGGATTTTTCAACCTATCGATACTCTTGAATTTTTCATTTTTATGGGAGTTGGTTTTACCTACAAGAAAAAGGAGAACAATCGTTCAGCTAATTTGTTCAGGTCGACAATGCGATTTTTCGACGGTTGATCAAATTTCACTTGCGTCGATTCTTCACTGTATCCGGCTTTTTTTGTTGCTTGAATGTTGTCGAAACACGCTTTTCTTTTACGCGTAATGAATTGGCCGTTTCTTTTTCCGCGATCCGCTCTAACATCGTGTTTTTTTTTTTTTGGGAATTCGACATGACAGAGCAGATTTGCCAAACAAACTTCGCAAACCTAACCTCGTTTCATTTCGGTAACGTAGGATGCCGGTCGAACAGTCGGTCGATATTGCGGTGTTGCCACGATGTGTCGTGTGCTTACAGAGCCAATGGCGGACGAGTCAAGACATAAGTCAAATTAGTTTTAATAACATTATTAAATTAATTACGCACGTGAAAATAATTTCGTAATATGATTGAATGAAACTTTTATATTTTAGAATTTAATTGTGGAATATGCAGAAAGAATGAATAATTTTATTTTTCGATGACGATAGTTGCTAGTATCTATGATTCCGGCGTACTGACATAGCTACCTTAACTCGTGTAATTGCAATACGCATCAGAAAAGTTTTATCGCACTAGTATCGTAAAGTAGTATTAACTCACTCGGTGCGAGAAACGGGGTTTTACGTACGCTTCGCGTGCACAAATCCTCATGTTCACACCTTGTACAATAAAATTTCGTACGATACTCGTTTTCAGGACAACAAAAATCGTTACGTTAGGCTGGCATATCTTGTGTTCGGCTCAGAAATCTTTTAGCTGGGATGACCAATTTTTGTATTAGCCTAACAAAACGATTTTTGTTGTCATCGTTTTATGTTGTCACACGGAAAAAAGGGTGTAGTTGTAGGAATTGCGGAATTGATACGTGTCAACTAACAGGCATGGTAAAATATGGCATTAGCAAGTTATTGCGTGTCAGAACCAACCGATTGGTGGCGCCAACCAACCGATTGGTAGTGTCAATCAACCGATTGGTAATGCCAACCAAACTACATCTAACGCTCCAAGCATTTAAAGGTTAGCTTTCTCAACTAACCCGTTTTCTCCGGGCATGATACAGAAATTTCTCTCCGTGTTCAACTCGTGCTGCAAACTCACATTCGTCAGAAAAAGTTTTATCGCACTAGTACCGTAATATACTATTATTTCATTCAAACGAGTATAATAAATCATTTTTTCAATTATTTCCTCGTGTGGGCGATAGGCTTCTGTAGATATTTCACATAAATATAGTCTCACACCAACACCGCAGCTATGACCACAAGCGTGGGTAGGTCTCGAGTTTCGAGTGATTATGTCGCATAATCCTGTGCTGTGGGGAATCGGGGTGGTCAGGCGGGTCTTGCTGCGTGTTGCCGGTGGATAACTGTATATATATGTATATATATAGCATATATATATATGTAGTCGTAACTAACACTAGTGGAGTATTTCCAGCGAGCGGCGGCAACAGCAGTGGGGTATTTGTCACGGCCACGATGCGCGGTGTGTTTCACGGTGTCGGGTGTACCGTGATATTCCCTGTTATCCGAAACACGAGGCTGTTATCCCACAGGACTTATCGTACGGCGTACGAGCGTGCGCGGCATTGGCTGTGCCAAGGGGTGTGAGTCAAAAGCAAAAGGACGAGAGCCTAGAACTCTCGTGCTTACCGGAAAACGTGGCCGGGCTGAATGAAGAGAAAAGCGACGAAGAAGTCCGTGAAGGGGTTTGAACATTAATCACCTTGCGTCGCCTGCCACGAACCCAGTGAATTTGCAATTAATTTTCAAATTGCCCATCATCAATGTGTTACCACTTATCGAAATTTGTATCGCAAGTTTACGCGCAACAAAGCTGCTGCTATAGGCTAGAAATTATGCTGTAATAGGGGTGTAATATTTCGATGGAGTTGCGGCTAACGATACATCAATTCAGTTAATAAGTCTTCTGTCAACCCACTTCATAGAAATTGTAATTACATGTTCAGCAGACTTTGTCGATATCATATATTATGGCTATAAATAATTCACGTGTGTAAAATTAATTAATGATATTGTTTGCTTCCGCGTAGAGGAAAATTTGTTTGCCTGAACAAAATGACCCAAAATATCGAGAAAAGTGGTTTGCAAAATTCAAATCGCTGTATCTCAAGAATGGCTTTAACAAACAAGCTGTAATTTGGTGAACAGGCGGAGCATCTTCTTTTTGTAAAAATGCACGCTTCTTCCTTTGTAAAAATTTTAAAAAAAGTTCGGACATCTTGTCGGATTTTATGAGATTTTGAATTTTTTAAAAAAAGTCTGTACGCTCTCTAGCTGTCGCAATTTTTTGGCTAATAAGCTAAATAATTTTGTATGAATAAAACTATGTTAAAGGAAAATCGATATTGAATTTGGGATGAATCGATAAAAATGTTCGGTTTTTATAGGAGTTTGAATTTTTGAAAAAAATTACGTTTTGCTCTAACTCACGTCAAATCTCACCAAATTTACTGAAATTTTCTACAAATGAAAAATAACATTAAGCGCTGCTACGTACCAAATTTGGTGACGATCGGTGAAACGGTTCGGATTTTACGTGAGTTTGAATATTTCCAAAACTATAGAGACAACTAAAAAAGTTGGAAAGTAGAACTTTGCACATTGTTTCCTCAATAAATTATAGTTTTCAAAAAGCTTCCTCTATGAGGAAGCCAAAATTGAAAAATAATCGTACTCAATTAATGAAGAAGCAATGTACAACTTTTCTTAAATTGAAAATACATGTTAAATAAAAAATGTATAATACATATTTTGATGGAGAAAGGCCAACGCCAAATGTCATTGCTGATGTTGTTCGTCTGATTTCTTTTTGTCCCCATAACGAACCCGTCAATCGTGTCACAGAATGCTCTAAGCTCCACGCTGGCTCAACTGATCGTCCAAATTAGGGTGGAAATGGAGTGACTCACGGTCCAATCTCCGAGACTTCTTTTCCTTCCCCGTGCAATATAATCCGTCATATGGTTCCTCGAATTCGAGTACCCAGCAGCGATTCAAGTGCACGTAACACGTGAAAACGAGTGGGACTGACATGTCCCTTATTCTCACGGAAATAAGTCGCGCCCTTATTACGTCGTCTCGACTTTCTCTCTTTTCCGAGCTAATCGTAAGACGAAACAGGGGGTGAAAGCAACAGCATTCTATATACCACATCGGCAGTGCACATAGTGTGAGTGGTGAGAATTCTCACCCCCGAGGGGACAAGGGCATTGAAGAGTCGATCGAGGCAGTCGGTAATATCTTTTTTATCGTGAATACGCCCCATCGAGCCTCTCAAATTCTCTTTCTCACACTACCATCCAACTCATCCGGCGCCCCCATCAACGCCCCGGGGGCTGACAGTATTACAAGTAATTGTCGCTATGGGGTGAACTGCATGGATGAGGCTCTGGCCCGCGGGTCTCTTGGTCCAAGTTTCCCATTCCCCTTGTTTCGTGTCGCGCGCTCGTTGCTCGTTGTTACGCACAGCATCGCGAACAAACCCCTCGAAGCAAAAGCACGAAATACTACGAGACTTCGCGAGACTCGATCCGCAATTTCAGCCTCAAGCACCCTCCATCCAGCCATCTCTGGTCGCACAACCTTGCGACGCTATCCACCTTCGACTTTAGCTCGGCTGCGAGAAGGGAAATGCTAGGATTTAAGCGGAAAGGGAGAAAAACGAAGAGAGCGAGAAAGACGACGATAGGCAGCGACGAGTTGTCCTCCCAACTGAGATTCCAACTCCCCAATGGTGCGGGAGCTAAAGTAGAGGCAACTTTCGTCTAACAAGTGGATGATTCACAAATCATTCCCAATTGCACTACTCCACGTCGGGAAAAGGAAGGAAATGGGACGGTGTCGTTGGGAGTAATGGGTGCAAAACTTTTTTCGTTACTTCATCCATCTGTACTTTTATACATTCAGTGTATGAGATGTATATAAATATAGAGTCCGCGTGAGACACTCTTCGTCCAATTTCCTTATTTCTCTTGATCCGCGTGGCGCGCTACTTGCCTGTGTTACGTCTAGCATCGCGAACAACACTCTCGAAGCAAAAGCACGAAATGCTGCGAGACTTTGCGAGACGCGATCCGCAATTTCAGCTTCGAGCACCCTTCATCCAGGCATCTCTGGTTGCACAACCTTGCGACGTTATCCACGCTACCCGATTCCTTCGACTTTAGCTCAGCTGCGAGAAGGGAAAAGCTGGGATTTAAGCGGAAATGGAGAAAGGCAAGGAGAGCGAGAAGGAAGACGATAGGCAGTGACGAGTTGTCCTCCCAACTGAGATTCCAATTCCCCAATGGTGCGGGAACTAAAGTGGAGGCAACTTTCGTCTAACAAGTGGATGATTCACAGATGATTCCCAATTGCGCTACTCCACGTTGGGAAAAGGAAGGAAGGTTTTGCTCTGGTTACACAACCTTGCGACGCCATCTATGCTACTCGACTCCTTCGACTTTAGCTCGGCTGCGATAAGGGAAATGCTAGGATTTAAGCGGAAAGGGAGAAACGCGAAGTGACCGAGAAAGAGGACGATAGGCAGCCACGAGTTGTCCTCCCAACCGAGATTCCAACTCCCCAATGGTGCGGGAGCTAAAGTGGAGGGAACTTTTGCCTAACAAGTGGATGATTAACAAATCATTCCCAATTGCGTGACTCCACGTCGGGGAAAGGAAGGAAATGGGACGGTGTCGTTGGGAGCAACGAGTGCAAAACTTTATTCGTTATTTCATCCATCTGGACTTGTATACATTCAATGTATGAGATGTATATAAATACAGAGTCCGTGTGAGACACTCTTCGTCCAATTTCCTAATCAAGAGTCGCGGTAGCGACTCGACGCCAAATTAAAAAAGAAATTAATGTTGCCTTCACACTACGATTTGTCTGTCTGATCTTGACTGGACCGGCTGTTACTCCTGACGTGACGGTCGCTACTGCTACTCTATTTATTCCGAGGGCCGCCACTCACCGGCCGTTTTCAAATTGTAACTCGAATTATATTTGACCACACGTCGAGAACGAAAGATGTGTCAGGTTCAATTTTTTTTTCCTCTTTCAAATGAGACCTGCGGCAAGGAAATCTGTTCCTTTAATGCTGATATCTGGTATCTTAGTAATTCTGGCCGAGCGGTTTTATATTCTTCTCGCGCTGCCGCACTCACACAACTTTAAATGTCCCAACCTATACGTGCCGACGTATTATCTCTGACCACACGTCGCGAACGAAAAGTGCATCATGATCAATATTTTATATTTTTTTTTCTTTCGAATGAGCCCTGTCACAAGAAAATCGGTTCATTTATCGCTGATATCTGGTCATTTAAACGTTTTTCGCGTTTAAATTACTTTAATTTACTAAGCAGCTACAATCGATACTTGTAAAGTCTCGGATTAGTGAAATTTGAATTAGGCTTCGGTTTCGCGCGCTTTGCATCTAGCGATCACTGTCTCAGACTCGAGATGTGCTTCGCAAAAATTCCATCAGAAAACATAGACTGCTAATAGTGACGCCTGTAACATACTACAATTATTTATGCCTTACGCTTTATTCCATGCTCTATTTTTTTACGACGTTCTAATTTTCAAAAAGACAGCAAATACAACCAAAAATGATTTCTCAAAACAAAAATTGTACGCCAAGTGAAAAAAGACATACAAAAAAATACTTAAAAAAAATTGCTCACAAACAAAATCTCTTGCAAAAATATTAAGCCAAATCCCATATATTAGCCAAGTAAAATTCGCTACAAAAAAGCTTGGCGTGCCAGCGACTAGCTTCCGTACATAGTCCATTGACGTAAGGACGGGAAGACAACGTACTTCCAATTATGGTTGACCTTTAAAAACCTTCGCTTACGTGATTTTAAGGGTACCACCACGTGGATGAAGCCGTGGGGCGAAGCCCCGAGGCGGCGTAAGGGGGGGGGGGGCGCAATAAAGAAAAACAATTTTTTAATGATTTATATATAAAACCTGCAATATTAGAAACTGTATAGATAATTGAGTATCATACAATAGAAAGTGTATTACGTTGTCAGATGCTTTGAATACCGAGAAAGATTTTCTGTGAAATGAAAAGTAAATTTTTTTTTATGCTCGCGAGAAATGAGAGGTTTGTTCAGGAAGATCTAACAGAGCTGAGGTACGAGTTTTCAGTGGGGGAAGAGGGGATTCTAAAAGTAGCAGGGTCCAGAGGCGAAGCCCCGGTGGGGGGTTCGGGGGCGAGGTCCCCGATAGTACGAACAACAATCTTTCAAAGATTTATATATATCAAGGTATTAGATTAAATGAGGTGAAAAGGAAGTAGAGGTACTGACTGATAAATTAGACAAAAGTAATAAGTAAGGTACGATATGCAACTCGAGCTCACGCTGCAGTTTCGATATTACGAAACTCGAAATAATAGGAATCGTTTTCTCCCGCACTTACTTCAATGGACTATGTACGAGAGCTAGTCGCTGGCACGCCAAGTTTTTTTTGTAGCGAGTTTTACTTGGCTAATATATGGGATTTGGCTTAATATTTTTGCAAGAGATTTTGTTTGTGAGCAATTTTTTTAAAGTATTTTTTTGTATGTCTTTTTTCACTTGGCGTACAATTTTTGTTTTGTATATATATATACTGACTGATAGTTGGCGACTACGTCACGTGGTGTTGCGCGCGGCGCTTCTATATAATGTATATCCGTGATTGAAGATTGTGTGAGTGCGTTAAACGGGAAAAACTTTTAAATGACCAGATATCAGCGATAAATGGACCGATTTTCTTGTGACAGGTCTCATTCAAAAGAGAAAAAAAATAGAAAATATTGATCACGATACACTTTTCGTTCGCGACGTGTGGTCAGAGATAATACGTCGGCACGTATAGGTTGGGACATTTAAAGTTGTGTGAGTGCGGCAGCGCGAGAAGAACATCAAATCGTTCGGCCAAAATTACTAAGATGTCAGATATCAGCATTAAAAGAACAGATTTCCTTGCCGCAGGTCTCATTTGAAAGAGAAAAAAAAATATTGAACCTGACACATCTTTCGTTCACGACGTGTGGTCAAATATAATTCGAGTTACAATTTGAAAACGGCCGGTTAGTGGCCACCTTCGGAATAAATAGAGTAGCAGTAGCGACCGTCACGTCAGGAGTAACAGCTCGTCCAGTCAAGATCAGACAGACAAATCGTCGTGTGAAGGCAACATTAATTTATTTTTTAACTTGGCATCGAGTCGCTACCGCGACTCTTGATACCATACACGATATAACTATTATTATGATGTCATTCCCGAATTTATTAATTTTAAGATCGAACTGCAGGTATTGAAATTCTGTTGTTTTTACGATAAATGCATTGCAGTCGAAAGAACAATACGATCATTAACAAAATATAAATTCTTCGATGATCGTTATATTTAAAATAACATTCGGAACAGTGACGGGTTATTTAAAAACAAATAATAATTCTTTTTCGTATCAATAAAAAAGCTTGGATTGATAACGCATTAGATTGTTCAATCAATGTATCACCCGATTTTCAAGTAATGCAGGATTATCACGGGTATTCCGGAATAAAATCATAATTTCATATTTTTAAAATACGATAAAAAAAGTAAGACACGCTTATTTAAAATAAAACGCGGAATATGATTTGTTTGCACATATTAATTATGTTCCGACAGCCTTGTGTCCATTTTTTGACGAACTCGACAAGACTTTGGTTCAGGTTGCGAAATAAGACTCCATTTATTCAACTATACTTCGTAGTGGATTTTTATTTCGAAATTATCTATACCAATTGTACTGCCAGATGTATGTTATCATATTTCGATTTTTACGCAGTATAAAATCATAATTTCATATTTTCAAAATACGATTAAAATAAAGTAAGACACGCTTATTTAAAATAAAACGCGGAATATGATTTGTTTGCACATATTAATTATGTTCCGACAGCCTTGTGTCCATTTTTTGACGAACTCGACAAGACTTTGGTTTAGGTTGCGAAATAATAGACTCCATTTACTCAACTGTACTTCGTAGTGGATTTTTATTTCGAAATTATTTATACCAATTGTACTGCCAGATGTATGTTATCATATTTCGATTTGTACGCAGTATTCTGAGGCAGGTGGCCGTACCGAAAAATTTGTATGCTAGTTTCACTATATATAAGTCGCTAACAATTAACGATCTGCAGTTACGAAGGATACACGCCTTAGTACGAAACATCGTAGAGTAAAAAATAACCGAGTCGAAATGAAACTTGTCTTTCTCATGATCGTCGTGCTGGCGTTCTTCGCTGTTAGTAGCGCTATTAATCAATTTGGGGTAAGATTGGTTACATTTTTAATACGAAAGTAAAACAATCCTTTCTTTTGTAAATCGCATAACTGAATTTTGATGACATTGACTGTTATCAGTACCCCTGCCACCCTAGCTTGAACCGCGCATTATGCTATAATGACGAATCCCGTGCAATGGCCCGTTATGTGGATTGCCAGGTATGCTGTGTTGGCACATTATTTATTATTTATTATTTATTATTTAATTTTTATTATTTATTATTTTATCAGGTCAATTGCGACCGGCAGCATTAGATACGCCACTCACAGGTTTCGAACTTCGGAAGATGCAATGTGACGAAAGACGTCGATCTACTAGATCCAATAGATCCAACATTTATATGTAGTAAACAGTAATATATTAATAAAACAAAAGTTTTCTCAATTTTCGCTCCACTTTTATTTCATGCCTCTCGAATCCGATTCATTAATACACACTTATACTAATACTTTACCATTATCTTAACGAATGATAAAAGAATAACGCAGATTCCTTTATGTTTTCTCTGACTATAATTTCAATTGCAACATGCTTTTACACAGTCTGTATATGAGGAATTTCATACCGAATAGGCCATTTACTTTTTTTATCGAGGCATACCTTAAGCTATACAAAAAATAATGTTCTTTTTCACAATCACGAAATAATAAAGTTATTTTTTATTTTAATTTGAAAAAAAATAAAAATAAAATCAAACATTTCATTTGGATGTTGAACCGTCAGTATTACCCTCTTAGCATCTCTAATTTCTAAAATCTCTACTTCTAAATCTCTTGAAATCGGATATTAATAATTGAGGTACATAAAATTTAACCGGTTGAATATAAAAATATACGTATACAAGCATATAAACATATATAAAGAGCCGTTTGTTTCTGCTGGCGATCTCGATGAATACAAAAGGGCCAACGAAGATTGTCACAGGTCCACAACGTGGAACGAGGCATTTAGGCATGAAAACAAAAAAAAATGTCGCCCACTCCGCCTTGCGCGTGAAGAGTTCATTCAGCCGACTTCGGGAAAACTCGGGCCGGTCAGGCGGAGGTACGGTCTTACATACAGGTCTGGAAACTCTGGTGACAACTTTTTTAAACCACTTTTCCGATACAAAGTGCTTTAAAATCGAGCCAATTTGTCTGTGAAAGACATGTTGACCCAAGTTTCATCATCCGAAAATATGTGAAATACGACGCAAACGGAAAATTGATTACTGAAGTGAGTATGGTTATAAAATTATATATTTGCAAATTGTCGGTTATGCGTATCCCATCAAGAAGTGTTCGAAATTTTATCTGATAATCATGTTTGGCGGGACTGTACTGTTCATACTACCTTAAATTCATTTAATTGCCTATCATCATGTATCATATAGAACACAATTGTGTTCTACTTCTTTTCCTATTTCCTAGTAAGTTCGATGGTCTCATGGAGAAGCACTCGCCTTCGGCTCGTGCTTTTGTGGCACTCGTGAGACTCGGCTCGTGCTTCGGTGATACTCGTGGAGCTCGTGTGACGTGGAGCTCGTGTGACTCACTTCACAGTCTTCCAGAATATTCGCTTTCAATCACGAGTATCGCATTCTATTTTTTGTATCAAGTGCATTGGGAGGCGCTACAGGGGGTCCAGGGCCGAAGGCCTGGTGGGGGGTTCGGGGGGCGAAGCCGCCCGACTGCAAACATAACAGTTTTTTAATATGTAGAACAATAATTAAAACACGCTGTAACAAACATCGAAACTATTTAACCTCAAAAGTCTGCATGCCTCAACCACGGCATCGACACAAGTCGGCACGGATCCTCACGAAGGCGATCGAGACGACGCGATCGCGATGGATGTGCGCATGCGCGCACAGTATTTTCGGTACAATTCGCGTATCTTCGAGATGCTTCGCGTATTTTCGACACGCTTCCTGTATTTTCGACAGGCTTCCAGTATTTTCGATACGCCTTCTCGAAAAGCGCCACGTTTTGTCATTCCCGGACGGCACAAAAAGTGGCACTTTCCATGCACGCGATACAAAAAACAATGTTAGAGTTACAATAAATGCACTGTGGTTGTCTCAACCACATGAAACATTTAAATCGAAAAAAGTCCGACAACCATTTGGTGCGTTTGACCCAACCTCCTCGTTCCATTCGCCGTATATAACCTCTCCCCTAGCAGAAATAGTGACCAGTTTTTGGCAAGGGCCACGCGAGTTAGCCCTGTATATTGCCGAGGCACTCGTAAGGAAAAATGGCGAGGGCCTCGTCTGGCGTGTAACGCATGTCATAGCCAGCCACTCGGCTGGCTGACTGCCGAGTATATGGCGAGTTTTCCTTGGCAGCAGCTGGCGTGGCTCATTTTCGAGTAAATGGCGAGTTTTGCTCGACAGTAACTGGCGTGGCTCATTTTCGAGTCAATAGCGAGCTTTGCTCGACGGTAACTGGCGTGGCTCATTTTCGTTTCCATATATTCTATGCGTAGCAATATTTAACTAACTTTCATTCTGGTATGAGATGACAGAGAATTCCTTAGAAGAGAATTGGACTGTGCAAATCCAGCTTGGCTCTGTGTCGCAGCCTGATTTCTATGGTAGGTGCAAAATAAATCTCTTACCAGAAGTTCCATCCGATTGTCGACAGTTTGATGTAGAGAGTTCTTTACGTTGAGAACGTATGAACTTCTGAACTACTCTGTGTTTTCTAACACGCGCTGATGTCAAAACTCGTGTCCGTTCTTTTTTGTCCATCGTATTCTGTTGCTACTTTTGATCTATATATCTGTATAATGTATTAAATTTCATATTAAATATTGGTATATTATTGAGCCAGTCAATTTATGATGGAGAAAATTTATTATTAGCGATTATACTAGGTAACAGTCAAGACATTTTGATACAGAGGAAGGGAGTTTCTTGGAGGTTAATTATCGATCTATATCACAGCTTATCTGCACTTATTAGAACAATACTTGTCAAACAAAACATACCTTGAAAAATTATATTACGTCGTTCTTAACTGTACCGTCCAGACGCTTGAACGGTAACGTAACCGAATTAATCCCAGCTGTCAATGGACTTCGTTCTTCGATCGTGGACTT
Organism: Ephialtes manifestator; assembly: GCA_963970395.1. Classification (NCBI taxonomy): domain Eukaryota; kingdom Metazoa; phylum Arthropoda; class Insecta; order Hymenoptera; family Ichneumonidae; genus Ephialtes; species Ephialtes manifestator. The sequence goes on from OZ019971.1 coordinate 4,715,566, forward strand.
AGCACTAACAGCTGATACATGTGCTTGGTAGCGATAGACAGAGCGCTGGCGAGGCCACCTCGTGGAGCAATAGGTAGTGACTTACTACGCGGGCTCGCCAGCGGCACGTAGGTTCTACTACCGAATACAGCACGCGAGGCGCTCGCGAGGCACTCACGAGTCTTCACTCGCGAGGCCATCTGGTGGAACGATAGGTAGTAACTTACTACGCGGGCTCGCCAGCGGCAAGTATGTTCTACTAGCGAATATATCACGCGTGGCGCTCGCGAGGCACTCACGAGTCTTCGCTCGCGAGGCCATCTCGTGGAAGAATGGGCAGTGACATAGTATGCGTGATGGCCAGCATCTCGTGGGACAAGTTGGCGACCCGATCAAGCCTGTGCCTCGCTAGACCCTCGCCAGCTATCCTGATACTAGCACAGCTAGGATAGCCCTCGCCAGCTACTCGTGTGACACAAGGCAAATCCGAGTACACTTCTGCTAGGGTCGGAGAGGTTGAGTCAACCTCTATTTCGTTGTGCCCAACAATTTTTTCTCTCAGTGTAAGCAGGAAGGCTTGGGTGAGAGTAAAGTGGGGATAACTAGTGGCCGTCGACTCGCCCGAAAATGCTGATTTCGCGTGGTGCATGAAACCATCGAACTTACTAGGAAATTGGAAAAGAAGTAGAACACAAGTTGTTGCAATAATGTGAATGCGGTAACGAGTAGACAAATATGAAGGTGAATGTCCGATGGGTATTGAATCGGGATTAGCATTTGGGAATAACGGAAGGACAAATTATAAACATGATAATAGTTCAATATAAAGAGAGAAAAACGGCTAGGATGTAACACCGAGAACTTTTAAAACATCGAGTACCCTTTAACTTTCGTTGTGAAAAATTGACCGAGATTTGATAACATTTATAGAAAATTTTTTTAAATTTGATTCGTTTGATCCTTCTCAAGCATCGACAACTTTCGGTTCCGTTAAAAGTTTCACCGCATCTCACCGGACAATTGTAGCTTCCGTTAAATCGTACACCGATGTATCGAGACAATGCACGCACTCGATCTATCCGTAGAACGAGAAACATTCGGCGTCCCAACAACCGCAACCGAAATGCTATCTCGTTGCTCGTGTCTTGTCGAAAACGTAATTTATTCGGATCGATACCGATTTTGAGTATAAATCAAGAGACTCGCCAGAGGCTCTAAATGCGAACCGTCTTGCATACAGGTCTGGAACCTCCTACAGATTTTAAGTGGCGGGGGGGGGGGGGGGGGGGGCCTCATAACGAAGATGTTTTTCATACTTCACCTTGCGACCGCTCGGGTCACTGCGATCGAGGGATGTTTGGCGCACATACGCATTTGTCCATTTTGTGGCGCGCGTAGTCTTTAAGCATTTCATATGAAAAAAAATGAGGAACGTGAATAATTACATTTGAAAGTGATACATGATGATAGGAAATTAAATGAATTTAAGGTAGTATGAACAGTACAGTCCTGCCAAACATGATTATCAGATAAAATTTCGAACACTTCTTGATGGGATACGCATAACCGACAATTTGCAAATATATAATTTTATAACCATACTCACTTCAGTAATCAATTTTCCATTTGCGTCGTATTTCACATATTTTCGGATGATGAAACTTGGGTCAACATGTCTTTCACAGACAAATTGGCTCGATTTTAAAGCACTTTGTATCGGAAAAGTGGTTTAAAAAAGTGGTCACCAGAGTTTCCAGAACTGTATGTAAGACCTCCGCCTGATCGGCCCGAGTTTTCCCGAAGTCGGCTGAATGAACTCTTCACGCGCATGGCGGAGTGGGCGACATTTTTTTTTGTTTTCATGCCTAAATGCCTCGTTCCACGTTGTGGACCTGTGACACTCTTCGTTGGCCCTTTTATATTCATCGAGATCGCCAGCAGAAACAAACGGCTCTTTATACATGTTTATATGCTTGTATACGTATATTTTTATATTCAAACGGTTAAATTTTATGTACCTCAATTATTAATATCCGATTTCAAGAGATTTAGAAGTAGAGATTTTAGAAATTAGAGATGCTAAGAGGGTAATACTGATGGTTCAACATCCAAATGAAATGTTTGATTTTATTTTTATTTTTTTTCAAATTAAAATAAAAAATAACTTTATTATTTCGTGATTGTAAAAAATAAGAATTATTTTTTGTATAGCTTAAGGTATGGCTCGATAAAAAAGTAAATGGCCTATTCGGTATGAAATTCCTCATATACAGACTGTGTAAAAGCTTGTTGCAATTGAAATTATAGTCAGAGAAAACATAAAGGAATCTGCGTTATTCTTTTATCATGCGTTAAGATAATGGTAAAGTATTAGTATAAATGTGTATTAATGAATCGGATTCGAGGGGCATGAAATAAAAGTGGAGCGAAAATTGAGAAAGCTTTTGTTTTATTAATATATTACTGTTTACTACATATAAATGTTGGATCTATTGGATCTAGTAGATCGACGTCTTTCGTCACATTGCATCTTCCGAAGTTAGAAACCTGTGAGTGGCGTATCTAATGCTGCCGGTCGCAATTGACCTGATAAAATAATAAATAATAAATAATAAATAATAAATAATAAATAATAAATAATAAATAATAAATAATAAATAATAAATAATAAATAATAAATAATAAATAATAAATAATAAATAATAAATAATAAATAATAAATAATAAATAATAAATAATAAATAATAAATAATAAATAATAAATAATAAATAATAAATAATAAATAATAAATAATAAATAATAAATAATAAATAATAAATAATAAGTAATAAATAATAAATAATAAATAATAAATAATAAGTAATAAATAATAAATAATAAATAATAAATAATAAATAATAAATAATAAATAATAAATAATAAATAATAAATAATAAATAATAAATAATAAATAATAAATAATAAATAATAAATAATAAATAATAAATAATAAATAATAAATAATAAATAATAAATAATAAATAATAAATAATAAATAATAAATAATAAATAATAAATAATAAATAATAAATAATAAATAATAAATAATAAATAATAAATAATAAATAATAAATAATAAATAATAAATAATAAATAATAAATAATAAATAATAAATAATAAATAATAAATAATAAATAATAAATAATAAATAATAAATAATAAATAATAAATAATAAATAATAAATAATAAATAATAAATAATAAATAATAAATAATAAATAATAAATAATAAATAATAAATAATAAATAATAAATAATAAATAATAAATAATAAATAATAAATAATAAATAATAAATAATAAATAATAAATAATAAATAATAAATAATAAATAATAAATAATAAATAATAAATAATAAATAATAAATAATAAATAATAAATAATAAATAATAAATAATAAATAATAAATAATAAATAATAAATAATAAATAATAAATAATAAATAATAAATAATAAATAATAAATAATAAATAATAAATAATAAATAATAAATAATAAATAATAAATAATAAATAATAAATAATAAATAATAAATAATAAATAATAAATAATAAATAATAAATAATAAATAATAAATAATAAATAATAAATAATAAATAATAAATAATAAATAATAAATAATAAATAATAAATAATAAATAATAAATAATAAATAATAAATAATAAATAATAAATAATAAATAATAAATAATAAATAATAAATAATAAATAATAAATAATAAATAATAAATAATAAATAATAAATAATAAATAATAAATAATAAATAATAAATAATAAATAATAAATAATAAATAATAAATAATAAATAATAAATAATAAATAATAAATAATAAATAATAAATAATAAATAATAAATAATAAATAATAAATAATAAATAATAAATAATAAATAATAAATAATAAATAATAAATAATAAATAATAAATAATAAATAATAAATAATAAATAATAAATAATAAATAATAAATAATAAATAATAAATAATAAATAATAAATAATAAATAATAAATAATAAATAATAAATAATAAATAATAAATAATAAATAATAAATAATAAATAATAAATAATAAATAATAAATAATAAATAATAAATAATAAATAATAAATAATAAATAATAAATAATGTGCCAACACAGCATACCTGGCAATCCACATAACGGGCCATTGCACGTGATTCGTCATTATAGCATAATGCGCGGTTCAAGGCAGGGTGGCAGGGGTACTGATAACAGTCAATGTCATCAAAATTCAGTTATGCGATTTACAAAAGAAAGGATTGTTTTACTTTCGTATTAAAAATGTAACCAATCTTACCCCAAATTGATTAATAGCGCTACTAACAGCGAAGAACGCCAGCACGACGATCATGAGAAAGACAAGTTTCATTTCGACTCGGTTATTTTTTACTCTACGATGTTTCGTACTAAGGCGTGTATCCTTCGTAACTGCAGATCGTTAATTGTTAGCGACTTATATATAGTGAAACTAGCATACAAATTTTTCGGTACGGCCACCTGCCTCAGAATACTGCGTACAAATCGAAATATGATAACATACATCTGGCAGTACAATTGGTATAAATAATTTCGAAATAAAAATCCACTACGAAGTACAGTTGAGTAAATGGAGTCTATTATTTCGCAACCTAAACCAAAGTCTTGTCGAGTTCGTCAAAAAATGGACACAAGGCTGTCGGAACATAATTAATATGTGCAAACAAATCATATTCCGCGTTTTATTTTAAATAAGCGTGTCTTACTTTTTTTTAATCGTATTTTGAAAATATGAAATTATGATTTAATTCCGGAATAGCCGTGATAATGCTGCATTACTTGAAAATCGGGTGATACATTGATTGAACAATCTAATGCGTTATCAATCCAAGCTTTTTTATTGATACGAAAAAGAATTATTATTTGTTTTTAAATAATCCCTCACTGTTCCGAAAGTTATTTTAAATATAACGATCATCGAAGAATTTATATTTTGTTAATGATCGTATTGTTCTTTCGACTGCAATGCATTTATCGTAAAAACAACAGAATTTCATAACCTGCAGTTCGATCTTAAAATTAAGAAATTCGGGAATGACATCATAATAATAGTTATATCGTGTATGGTATCAAGAATCGCGGTAGCGACTCGATGCCAAGTTAAAAAATAAATTAATATTGCCTTCACACGACGATTTGTCCGTCTGATCCTGACTTGACGGTCGCTACTGCTACTATATTTATTCCGAAGGTGGCCACTCACCGGCCGTTTTCAAATTGTAACTCGAATTATATTTGACCACACGTCGAGAACGAAAGATGTGTCAGGTTCAATATTTTTTTTTTTCTCTTTCAAATGAGACCTGCGGCAAGGAAATCTATTCCTTTAATGCTGATATCTGGCATCTTAGTAATTTTGGCCGAGCGATTTTATGTTCTTCTCGCGTCGCCGCACTCACACAACTTTAAATGTCTCAACCTGTACGTGCCGATGTATTATCTCCGACCACACGTCGCGAACGAAAAGTGTATCATGATCAATATTTTCTATTTTTTTTTCTTTCGAATGAAACCTGTAATAAGAAAATCGGTTCATTTATCGCTGATATCTGGTCACTTAAAAGTTTTTCGCGTTTAACGCACTCGCACATTCTTCAATCACGTACATACATTATATAGAAGCGCCGTGAGGGCCGGGCCGTCAGGTGACATCATGACGGGTATACGTACGCGTATAAGCGGTGCAGTATTATAATTGCTATAACTAATCGAGTTTTCTATATATTTAAAAAATAATTAATTCTAATTAAAGTGTGTTATCAAGGTTTTTATTCGTACCATAGACCTTTTTTTCGATCAATATATCTCAAAACAAAAATTGTACGCCAAGTGAAAAAGGCATACAAAAAAAAACTTAAAAAAAAATTGCTCACAAACAAAATCTCTTGCAAAAATATTAAGCCAAATCCCATATATTAGCCAAGTACAACTCGCTACAAAAAAAACTTGGCGTGCCAGCGACTAGCTCCCGTACATAGTCCATTAAAGTAAGTGCGGGAGAAAACAATTCCTATTATTTCGAGTTTCGTAATATCGAAACTGCAGCGTGAGCTCGAGTTGCATATTGTACCTTACTTATTACTTTTGTCTAATTTATCAGTCAGTACCTCTACTTCCGTTTCACCTCATTTAATCTAATATCTTGATATATATAAATCTTTGAAAGATTGTTGTTCGTACTATCGGGGAACTCGCCCCCCGAACCCCTCACCGGGACTTCGCTACTGGACCCTGCTACTTTTCGAATCCCCTCCTCCCCCACTGAAAAATCGTACCGCAGCTCTTTTAGATCTTCCCGAAAACACCTCTCTTTTCTCGCGAGCATAAAAAAAAATTACTTTTCATTTCACAGAAAATTTTTATCGGTATTCAATGCATCTGACAACGTAATACACTTTCTATTGTCTGATACTCAATTATCTATTCAGTTTCTAATATTGCAGGTTTTATATATAAATCTTTAAAAAATTGTTTTTCTTTGTTGCGACCCCCCCCCCCCCCCCCTTCCACCGCCTCGGGACTTCGCCCCTCGACCCAACCCACGTGGTGGTACCCGTAAAATCACGTAAGCGAAGGTTTTTAAAGGTCAACCATAATTGGAAGTACGTTGTCTTCCCGCCCTTATTTCAATGGACTATGTATGGGAGCTAGTCGCTGGCATGCCAAGTTTTTGTTGTAGCCAGTTTTACTTGGCGAATATATAGGATTTGGCTTAATATTTTTGCAAGAGATTTTGTTTGTGAGCATTTTTTTTAAGTTTTTTTTTGTATGGCTTTTTTCACTTGGCGTACAATTTTTGTTTGATATTTCTCTTACTCCGTATCGCGCGCTGATTGCTCATTGTTACGCCCAGGATCGCGAACAACACTCTCGAAGCAAAAGCACAAAATGCTACAAGACTTTGCAAGACGCGATCCTCAATTTCAGCCTCGAGTACCCTTCATCCAGGCATCTCTGGTTGCACAACCTTGCGTCGCTATTCACGTTACTCGATTCCTTCGACTTTAGCTCGGCTGTGAGACGGAAAATGCTAAGATTTAAGCGGAAAGAGAGAAAGGCGAAGAGAGCGAGAAAGAGGACGACAGGCAGCGACGAGTTGTCCTCCCAACTGAGATTCCAACTCCCCAATTGTGCGCGAGCTAAAGTGGAGGGAACTTTTGCTTAACAAGTGGATGATTAACAAATCATTCCCAATTGCGTGACTCCACGTCGGGGAAAGGAAGGAAATGGGTCGGTGTCGTTGGGAGCAATAGGTGCAAAACTTTATTCGTTACTTCATCCATCTGGACTTGTATATATTCAATGTATGAGATATATATAAATACAGAGTCCGTGTGAGACACTCTTCGTCCAATTTCCTAATTTCTCTTGCTCCGTGTCGCGCGCTCATTGCTCTTTGTTACGCCCAGCATCGCAAACAACACTCTCGAAGCAAAAGCACAAAATGCTACGAGACTTCGCAAGACGCGATCGGCAATTTCAGCCTCGAGCACCCTTCATATAGGCATCTCCGGTTGCACAACCTTGCGTCGCTATCCACGTTACTCGATTCCTTCGACCTTAGCTCGGCTGCGAGACGGGAAATGCTAAGATTTAAGCGGAAAGGGAGAAAGGTGAAGGGAGCGGGAAAGAGGACGATAGGGAGCGACGAGTTGTCCTCCCAACTGATATTCCAACTCCCCAATGATGCGCGAGCTAAAGTGGAGGGAACTTTTGCCTAACAAGTGGATGATTAACAAATCATTCCCAATTGCGTGACTCGATGTCGGGGAAAGGAAGGAAATGGGACGGTGTCGTTGGGAGCAATAGGTGCAAAACTTTGTTCGTTACTTCATCCATCTGAACTTGTATATATTCAATATATGAGATGTATATAAATACAGAGTCCGTGTGAGACACTCTTCGTCCAATTTCCTAATTTCTCTTGCTCCGTGTCGCGCGCTCATTGCTCGTTGTTACGCCCAGCATCGCGAACAACACTCTCGAAGCAAAAGCACAAAATGCTACGAGACTTCGCAAGACGCGATCGGCAATTTCAGCCTCGAGCACCCTTCATATAGGCATCTCCGGTTGCACAACCTTGCGTCGCTATCCACGTTACTCGATTCCTTCGACTTTAGCTCGGCTGCGAGACGGGAAATGCTAAGATTTAAGCGGAAAGGGAGAAAGGCGAAGGGAGAGAGAAAGAGCACGATAGGCAGCGACGGGTTGTCCTCCCAACTGAGATTCCAACTCCCCAATGGTGCGGGAGCTAAAGTAGAGGCAACTTTTGCCTAACAAGTGGATGATTCACAAATCATTCCCAATTGCGCTACTCTGCGTCGGGAAAAGGAAGGAAATGGGACGGTGTCGTTGGGAGCAACGGGTGCAAAACTTTATTCGTTACTTCATCCGTCTGTACTTGTATATATTCAATGTATGAGATGTATATAAATATAGAGTGCGCGTGAGACACTCTTCGGGTTATCATACTCTCGAGAACACCGAGGGTTTTCCACTCCCTAGGGGGATTTTAACTGAGCATCTCGCCCACTTGTCACTTTTCGTATACGACGGCTTGTTCCTTCTGCCCTGACGAACTTCACTATGAAGACGAAAATCAAGACAGACTTCGCTACCTATTTTGGTTTGTATACATTCATCCTGCTGCTGATTTCACTCGAGGTATGGTTGTACCAAGATAAACCGTAATTGTCTTGGCCACTATATTTAGATGAAAACAATTATTATTCACATTTCCTAATTAAAGCTTTCAATAATTTGAAGTTACTTCCGAATAACAAAGGATCTCTTAATGTGACTATTAATAGTTATGTAATGATAACCAAAATAAACATGATTATTTCACTCTTCGTGCGGTTATATCGCTATTCAGCTATTCAGAACGATTATTGAGTAGTCAAAATTATTATGACTAACCCACCCAGAGGAACTTTTAGGATTAAATGCAAGGAGAAGAAATGTTGAAAAGAAAAGTCGGAAAGAGCTCGATCATTCTTTGAAACTAAACATACTTTGTGAAAAGTAATTTATCATTCTCACTCTGTTGAGTGAACACACAAGGTCTCGAAATCCCTGATCGGTATCTCTCTGACGATTTAATCCCAAGGAAGATGATGATGTGGATGTAAAACCAGGGCAAATATAGACTCGCGTGAGTCATCCTTCTGTGATCTCCGATGAGAATTCAGTTCTCGGCATATAGACCAAGCAGGAATTTCTACTTCTTTCGCTAGTGTAATCGAAACTTTTCCTCTATCAGAACTAGACGTAACATGTGCGATCCCTATACAGGATTGGGAACAAGAAAGAGAGAGATGGAAAAATAGCGAGGAATCCGAAGGACCATCGAGGGTTCGGGTCCCTGAGGAACGAAGACCCCCGCGGATGGATCTTGATAAAGTAAAATAGCATGTAGCCACAGTGAGTCATTGTCAGTGAGGCGAGAGAGAAAAAATCCAACCAAACCGAGCCAGAGATCCCAATACGATAGACGACATTGCTGGATGTGCAATATAATAGAGATCTGATCTAGGCATATATCAAGATAGGAGAGGGAAGACGAATTGCAGCGTTGTATTGCGCTACACAAAAGAGAAATAAAACCTTATCAGTGGTTGGGTAAATAATGCAGAAAAATCGTGTTCACTGGTGTAGTTATCTAATAATGGTTTTATTGGAATATTAATCTTGCAATGCTCCGCTTTTTAAACATTGGCTGTTATTTCATGGTACACAGAGACAAAAATTATGATATATCCAGAAAAAAAAGATGTAGTCTTCAAGGGTCCTTGCAAAAACTCGCAAAATCTTGAACACACTTGTACTAGAAATTTCGGATAAACCTTCAAAATCTTGAATATACTTTAATTACTGTCCAGACTAGAATTGCCCAGACTCCATCCAGAAGCTCAATCCTGGCATCATCATTTTTACGCCGGATTACAACCTTTACAAGCTACGCAAGACCCTCAAAATTTTTCCTGGCGAATGCTTAGGCTGAAGACGAGACTAATTGGCATGATCCTCGCTATATTTTCTTCATATAGCTATTTTGCTAAGACGAGAAAGCAAATCTGAGGGATATAATTTAATCCCGATTATCTCACATTTGAAACCCCGAAACAAAAAAAAACATGGAATAGCATAAGTGTAGTTTGTAGTTTAAGTTGTAGTTTTACTGTTCTAGTTGCAGTAGAATTGGGTGGAGAATCGGAGATTACAATCAAGAAGCGATTATGTTTCGGCAAGCAGGGATTTCAGATCTGAGTATACCAACCAAACCGCAAGAGCAACTCGAGCGATCCGTACTAACGAATCTCGCGACTTGGAACGAGGAGAAATCTCGCAAATAACGGAATGGAAAATGCTCTCGATTTGCTTCCGAGGAGCAAATCTAAATCATATGACTTAATCCTGATTATCTCACTTTTGAAACACTGAAACAAACAAAAAAACAGGATATACGACCACAAGTGTAGTTACTGTTCCAGTTGCAATAGAATTGGGTAGTGAATTGGAGATCACAATCAAGAAGTGGGTACGTTTCGGCCAGCAGGGATTTCAGATCTGAGTATACCAACCAAACCGCAAGAGCAACTCGAGCAATCCGTACTAACGAATCTCGCGACCTGGAACGAGGAGAAATCCCGTAGATAACGAAATGGAAAACGCTCCCGGAGTTTTTCATCCCGATTTGCTCCAGTTTTACTCCCCGGAAAGAAAAACTGAGTCATATGCCTTAATCCTGATCATCTCACATTTGAAACCCAGAAAGAAATAAAAATCATGAGACAGGAGCATAAGTGTAGTTACTGTTCGAGTTGCGGTAGAATTGGGTAGTAAATTAGAGATTACAATCAAGAAGCAACTACGTTTCAACCATGGGTTTTCCATCCGGATTTGCTTTCGGGGAGCAAAACTAAGTCATATGACTTAATCATGATTATCTCACATTTGAAACCCAGAAACAAACAAAAAAAACATGAAATAGGGGCATAAGTGTAGTTAATGTTCTAGTTACAGTAGAATTGGGTAGAGAATTGGAGATTATAATCAAGAAGCAACTACGTTTCAGTCATGGGGTTTCCATCCGGATTTGCTTTCGGGGAGCAAAACAGAGTCATATGACTTAATCCTGATTATCTCACATTTGAAACCTAGAAACAAACAAAAAAACATGGAATAGGAGCATAAGTGTAGTTACTGTTCCCGTTGCAATAGAATTGGGTAGTGATTCGGAGATTACAATCAAGAAGCGACTACGTTTCGGCCAGCAGGGATTTCAGATCTGAGTATACCAACCGAACCGCAAGAGCAACTCGAGCAATCCGTACTAACGAAGCTCGCTGCCTGGAACGAGGAGAAATCCCGCAGATAACGGGATGGAAAACGCTCCCGGGGGAATGCACGAGATAGGCGGCAGCACCGTGGCAAGAGGGACCGTGGCTCGGTTACTCGACCAGCTGCAGAGCTCCTGCAGGATAAACATCCTCGCGTCCACCGGACACGATCACGATATCCTTGCGGGCGTTCTGGCGCGAACAAGCTCCGAGAGCTGAGATTGCAATTGGCATTGTGCATTCTGTATGTGTATATGTGCATCTCCAACTGCATCTCTTGCTCTACCCTTTCCAGTCCCTCCGTTCAGGTGGGCACGTGAGCGTATCCCATCACATTACAAGAACAACGTTGGCATACGCTAGATATACATATATATATATTCAAGGTAATTTGTGGAGGAGCAGCATTCAAGTAGGAGCGGCGATTCGATCGAGATATCCCTGGGAATTTCCTTGGGAAATTAGAGTAATATGTATGGAAGAGGTGGATTCACCGAGGCGAGAAACTCTGCCGACTCACGCGGCTCTCAGCAATCCTCCCTTATTATCCTTCTTCCCGTGAGTGCATGCAGCTTTGTGGCTTCCTTTATCTCGTTTCACCGACCACAATGCCACAATGCTCTAGTGCGAATTGCCACGTCTTTATCGAGCAGTTTCTCATCCTAGCGGATTGTTTCAATTTAATGGATACCGCAATTTTTACTTTATCATCGTATACAAAGAATACATAAAAATGAAGTATCACAATTCTGTTTGTACCAGCCGAAAACACAATTATTTTTGCAGCAAGATTTGGAACGCAGTGCAATTTGTTGTCTATCTTTTATGTTCAAAATGTACTTTTGGTATTGAAATCCAATCCAAAAATCTCAACTCCTGATACTTTGCCAGAAATATTAAAAATAAGTATGTTTATCGATTTTGTCTTCCTTATAGAAGAAGCTTTGTAAAAAGCGAGAAAAAATAAGAAAACCATTTGCAAAGTTCTACTTTCCTACAACATTAAATGTATCTGCACTTATGAAGAACAATTTAGCAAAATATCCTAAATTTTCAAACGCTAGACCATTCACCTTCTTTTTTTGGAAAAATTCATCCCATTTTAAGAAGTCTGCCCTTTAAAAAAATAAGCATTTCTCACGCCGTGAGAATCCAGTTAAGGCTCTCAACTCTGGAACGACGATGAAACTCTAACTTTTTTGAACCATTAACGTTACTAATTAGGAAGTTCGTCGGAAAAAAACTCTCGATCGCTCATTGACGCTCGACCCTCCTTAAGGGGTCTCTGTGTCTACGTAAAGAACGAGATACATGATGAAGAGAGCACAGGAAATTTGCGCTGCATCGATTCACTGCTAAACCATTTACCGTCTGATTCATTGCGAATATGAACGCCGTATACATATTAACCGCTCAATATTTTATGCAGGGTTAAATTGTGATGCTAGGAGGTCGCAAATATATCTTATGAAACTGTGTTAACTTGAAGTAACTCAAAAATAAGGTAAAAAATTCGTTCACTTAAATAAATGATTAAATCAATCTATTCGAAAGTCTTAAATCGTTATTCCAAGTGTCGTCACTGAAAAAAAAACAAACTTAGTTACATTAACTAAGTAAACGGTTGCAGTAGTGAACAAAATCTCTGAGTCTAATTGGTTTCTGAACATCAAAATTGTCAGTAACAATAATAATGTTTTTTAAATCGAACAAATTTTAGTTGCAATTAATTCAATACTTAGTTTGTAACTTGCTATCACAGCTTGAATTGATTTAGGTTTTTTCTACATTTTTCTCTACAGGTTGAATCCACTGAAATATTTTTTGACATAAGCCAATAATTTTTGGTTGGTTTCGGTTGGATTGATCGTCTAGTGTCTTAGAATATGAACTTCTTGATAATTTCGGTTTTATGAGCTAGTAACGAGATTATAAATTTCGACGTAACATAGTATAAACGAGACTTAAAACAAGTCCAATCTGATATTTCCAAATTATCATTACACACAGCTAAAAACTATTGATCAAACCGACCGTTTACCAATTACAACCATGTCTCACAACATTATCATCACTATCAACGTATACATTCCCCCTTTAATTCTCACCGTTTCTTTTTTTATTGCCCAACACAAAAACCGATCAGACTATAAAACAAACATCCAATTACCCAGCACAAAAACCGTTGTTGTTGCCCAACACAAAAACCGATCAGCGTATAGAACAAACATCCAATTACCATTGACAATAAATACGAAAATAAACATTTCAATCGACTCGTGCGAGTGAAAGAGAATGGGGTAGTTCGATTTTCCTAAGACCCGCAGGGCCGAAGACTCCCTTGGAGTCTTTCTTCTGTGATCTCAGCAAGGCAGCAGAGGGAAGCGAAGAGGAAAAAGTTTCTTCGCAAGGGCATCGCGAGGGTTGGCAGCGAAGAGACCCTGAGGCAAGGGGGTTGGAGGGGGTGATACACCAAACCATCATGTAGCGGAGCGTCAATTTCCTTGTCGTTTAACGTTTGATTGAGGGCGCAAGGGCCGATGAGCGTAGCGAGAGAGAAGCACAAGGGCGTACGACTCTCCGAGCGTATAAAGGGCGAGGGATGCGCGGGTGTATGATTTCCAAGAGGGGGATGAAAGTACACCGTTCGCTATCACAAGCATTTGGTTTCCTTGACGACCGAAGGGAGCGTCCAAACGCAACACACAGCAGCAGCACGTTTGCCCCGTGGCAGAACACCACTATTTGTATTTCATATTGATAGAGTATTGATACCGCACCACCAATGGCGCACCCCATACCCCACGTCGCACTCTCACATTCGGACCTGCCAGCGCTTCATGTGCCCCATGAACGACGATGCCGCTGACCGGTTTCGCAGCCGCAGTCGACATAGGTTTCGCAAACCACCGGGACTCGACGCACACCAATCACCACCCTTCCCTTCCCTTCCTTTACCTCCTACCCCAGCATCGGCCGAATACCACCCCCCAATCTACAAACTCGACCGAGCGAACAAGCGGTGGTTTCTCTATGTTTCGTCTCTCTCGATCTGTGTCGGCTTTTCTGTCTCTCTTTGTGGTGCAGCAATGTACCATCTATGGTGAATGGTACAGCGATTGACCGCTTAGATGGAGGATGTTCTACCTGCATCTGTTTGTAGCTAGTGGTACTTTTTGCTATACTGCCAATCACTGGCATACTATTTACTATGGCTATGGTATTGAAACAAAATTATGAAACTGGCAAACGCCATTTTTTTTCTTGAAGATATTGATTTATGACGTTCATTATCGTCCTTGAGTGGTATATTGTACCACGGGAAACAGCCGTTTCAAATATTTTTACTGTGATTTTGGAAAAAGTGACTTTTGTTCGTTTCTGATTTCAGAATTCACAGATTCGACTTCCGGTTGGATAATCAGACTCGAATTTGTTTTTCTTGAAGATATCGACTTCACCATCGTTTTTAACGATATGATATTAAACTATGATAAAAATATGACTCCATATTTTTATCACAGTTCCAGTTTATTGAAAAATATCGTAAACGTACTAACTCATTGAAATTTACCGATTCGAAAATTTTTCCAGCCTTGCACGTGCAACCAGGAATAATTGTTATTACATTTGAGCACAATTTACAAAACGCTTCAAAAGTCATGACTTTTTTCCAAAATTTGCGCCTTTCAAAGGAATAGTATCATCATAAATAATTATCATCCCACGCCACTTTTGAGGTGACTGGGTCTCCTTAAAGGTCCAACAGAACATCTTTTATTCAATAACACCAGCAGACAATCAACCGCATTCATGCATCAATGAGTATCGAAGATTACATGACAATAACTGCCAGAACTATTTACCTCGATGTTTCTTAGTGTACTATTTCTGCTGGAATAGTATAACATTAATTACAGTAACATTTCAGTATAACTGTCATGACTTACATTAGAATATCTCTTTTTACCATTGTGCTAGTCACGTGTCTACTTTCTTCCGCACTGTCGCACTGTTGGTGACTTTCTTTTGTCGATTTTTCTGTGACATGTCTTATCTGCTTGGGTCGTTTCAGTTCTTCGTTTCAACTGAATTTGCCAACTTTGTTCGACATTGCTCTTTTGAGAAAAAGGACTAATTGCAGTCTTGGGTTCTATTTCTATCGAGATAAAGTCCAACTCCATTTGATTAATTGACTGACCTCTTTTTCTCTTTGTCCAACGAGGAATACGACCTATATATTGTCTGATTAAATATGGAGAGTTTCGGAAAGAGCGATCAATCAGAGACTCGTTGGAAGTCCTTTCCAGTTTCGCTCTTCCGATAGATCTACTCTTAGGGAACCCCTCGTTCCCCTATAATATACAGTTGCGTTGGAGAATGATGTACGCGTGAAGTCTCGTGCTCAAACCCCATACTCATCGTCATTTATACGTTCGTATAGTGTGTTGTACCTACTAGAGGGGCTTCTGCACATATTTGCTTTGTTCCACTTGCATCGGTGCGTTAGACAGAAGCAGCTTGGCGAGCGTTAATGGACGGTGAAAGTATTTTTCGCTAGCACCCCTATTCTCAGTCATTGACACGTGTCTTCACTCAAATATGTCTGATGTACTCATGAAGAAAGACGAATTGACGCAACATTTTCTCCTAAATCACTGTGACCACTTATTTTTATGAAAAAAAAAACGTTGAATTTGCTTCGTAGAGGAACCGTTTTTTCGAGTTTTTTTTAATGTCAATACACTAAAAATGATCTAAAACGTCGAGAAAAGTGGTTTAGAAAAATTGTATGGATGGATGTGCGTGAAGCAGATTGACGACTTTATTTGTGATCATTTTCAAAAAAATTCCAAAATGTGTTCAAATTTTATTTGACTTTGCAATTTTCGAAAAATGTCTATACGTCTTTAGCATCGGCAAATTTTTAGGTATTGAGCTAATTAATTTTTTATGAATAAAGCTATGTTAAAGGATGATCGATATTGAATTTGGAATGAATCTGTCAAAAACTTCGGTTTTTATGGGATTTTGAAGTTTTCAGAAAAATCTCATGAAATTAACTGAAATTTTCTACAGATGAAAAATAACATTCAGGGCAGCTACCTACCAAATTTGGTCGTGATCGGTAAAGTGGTTTGGATTTTACGTGATTTTGAATTTTTCAAGAATTATATAAGTAACGAAAAAAGTTGCAAAGTAGAACTTTGCGCATCGTTCCCTCATTCATTTTCATTTTTAACAAAGTTTCCTCTATGAGGAAGCCGAAATTAATAAATAAACTCACTGATAGGCTTTGTAAAAAATTAAAATTAATGAGAAAGAAATGTGCAAAGTTTTACTTTGCAACTTCTTTTTTTGCGGTAATTGTTAAATTATGTTTATACTCACAGGATAACCGGCGAGACTCTGCCAAGTAAATTCCAGATCGGCTATATTAGCCGGCACCGGAACAACAAAGTTCATCGCGTAAGTATTCACAACACCTTCCTGCACATAGTACAACTCCGCCTCCAATCCTGGAATCAAATAAAAAATGTCTCTCATTAGATGTGAAATATTCGCAGTAAGCACTACAGAATTTTTAACTTTTTCCAATTTTGCTGGAATAATTATTCAAGTGTATTAGTCAAGTTAGTATAAGAAATTGTCTTTTGGTGATAATTCCATATTCCTGTAATAAACTCATCCAAATAAATGACAGAAATAGGCTTTTTTCACAATAGTCAGGAAAATTACATTAAATAAAAGTTTATGATGAAAATCTTGTAATTTTTTTACTACATTTTTAATATACTAACTTACAAAGAATTAACAATAATTAATGTAATGGAACTGGTACCAAAAAATTATTAATTATTCCTATATGAAAAGAAAATACTTTCATACTTATACATTTCAGGAAAATATCGACTGGTAACATTATTATACGAATAATAAACTTGGTACAAAAGCGTAATTGGAACAAATTCTACATATATTTCAAATACTTCTATGTGTACAAAAACAATTTTATTTTAACAATATGCATGTGTTAATAATTTTTTGCTCTGAATATAAATATTTTTCTTTCTCTGAATGTAACATATAAATTATAGTTAAACTACAGGGCCAGAAAATTTGTACTAAACTTTACAGAATATTCGAAATATTTTCTACTCCATGTTTGAATATCTTAGATTGATATTTCTGTCGTCTTCATACAGGCATGGAATTCTCGAAGATGAAATACCAGATCGAAATGGCAGTGGAGTCCCTGAGACTTTTTTTTCGTATCATGAACCTCATTCGTCGTCTACATCCGCGTGAATCCGAAGGAGAGCCTTAAAAAGTCGTCACCCACATATCGCAAGACGTTTTTCCATATCGTACGAGTGAATCTCATGTGGAAGAAAGAGATACATGTGAAAGAGGAGAGAAAAATCTGGGTACACGTATGGCAGTCGGAATAGGCAGAGACTCAGAATTTTTTGCAGCGTGTGATACGAGCGTCATCCGTCCGTCTTCTCGGATGACTACGCAATTCGATATCCAAGTTCTTCTACAGATTCCCATATCGTTCGGGTATACGGTGAGTAGATAGATACTTCTGCTCTATGGTATATCCACATGAACATAAGACGTCGTACCATCGACGACATTGCGCGCACGTACGAACGTTTCTACTAGCAGGAAAAAAAGAAAAAATCAGGAAACCGTACGCGTGTTTGCTAGCAAAAGAGATAGGAATAAGGGAAAAGTAGCTGACAGTAGATACGGGCGACAGTAGTCAGACGCACGTAGTCTAAACCTCCTTCTCCTTCTCACTCGAAGATATGGCGAGTTTAAATAGGGGTCTGAATATTTCTAGCAGAAAAGTTGGTACACACGCATATAAATCGTTCTCTGTCGATTCTGTCCTTTTTTCAATGACTTTTAGAAATTTATCCTAATTATTAGCTATTTCCAGATTTTTTTTAACGAGTTTAAATAGCTCCAAATAAAATAATTCCAGATTTTTCCCGAAAACAAGAAGAATTTGTTTTCTTGCCGCTATTTATATTTTGAATGGGTCAAATCGTGTAAGATAAAGACCATTTAGGGAGTCGTTTTTTTATAAGACGTTTTGTATGAGATTTAAAAACTTCGATTTCATTTCTGTTGTAGAAAATGGATAGAGGTGTTTGTAGAACCCACAGAAAAATTCACGAATGGCCGCAAAAATTATCAAATAATTCGATTAATAGTTCGAGTTTACACTAGCGATATTAATACAATTTGTATAAACATCCTTGTGAATACCATACATTTAATTGAATTTCGATGGTATCATATTGGAAAAAAGATTATTTATATATATATATTTGATTTATCATAGAAATTATTCATATTTTTTTTTGTTTCTAATAGAATGAAAAATGTAAGCCCTAATTGTAAGTTAGTAGCTAACCACAATTACCATATTTATTTCCAATAAACATATAAATTTATTTTTATTTTTTGCCAAAATACACCATATAAATCGTTAAAAAAAAATAATGCATAAAAAATTACAAATACAAATCTCACAAAATGCTCTCACGTAGTCGTTAAATCTAATTGCTGGAAATATTTGTGATTGTGGGGGAAAAAAAAGTATCCGTGTTTATTGGGGGAAAATGGTTCATATATGTCGCCCAGGAAACTCCACATCTTCACATCGTTCGATGCTTTCCGAGGGGTAAGATCCCTGGTAACTAGTTGGCTGACGTGAAGGAAAGATGGGTACGAGGAAATGCATAAGCCAGTGGGATAGCGCGGTCTTCTTACCATGCCGTTTGCCTAACGGAGGTACAGAAAATCAAGTCTGACTCGCTAAGGGTCTCTACTACTGAAAACCCAGCTGGGCAGACAGCCAGATTTCTCTAGACTACTTCCACTACTGCTCGGTGTTGCAATTCAAGCCCATTCGACACTGAGCTCAGAGTTTCTGGCGCGGGAACACTCTTAAGGCTTCTAACTCAAAGACTATAATGCAGTCCAATTTCTGTTCCTCTAATTCTCTTCCTCGTCGTAGTCTCATGCTAGAAGTCTACAGATTATGCATCGGTTACAATAGTAATATCTCATGAATCAAATTTAACAAAAATCCCTCCATCGAAAATTGAAGCCTTTCGCCCCCTTTTAAGGGATCTTACCAGTGTGAAAAAAAAAATCGATTTTTTTTTCGTCTGATCGATTTTTATTTTCGTATATATTCGTCAAAAACATCCTTTCAAATTTTTAAAGCGAAATTCGAAATACTTCGCTGGCATACTTTATGGACCTGGTATCGCCGATTAGTCGTAAATATACAAGTTAGGTATATGAAATTTCTACAGTTGAAACTTTAAACGCGTTTTTCTCGAAACGACATTTTTCAAAACGGTCGACGTTCTCCAGGGAACAGTTTTCAAGCGATCATTTTCAAATTTTAGGAGAACATTCTTCACGCTACTCTCTATCGTGCTATGGAAGCTTTTTTTTTAATCTTCCCATTTTTTTAAAAGAAAAAATGTCGAAAAAACGGCTAAAACCGGTACTTTTTGTTCAAACCGCCGCCATTTTGTCAATTTTGATTTTAAAAAAAGCCTCCATAGCGCGATAGCCAATCGCATACTAATTAATAATCCTTAGGGTTTTTTTTAGATCAAATTTGCGACCTTTAGGATGTCCACCATGAGGTTATCTTTTTTATCAACATTATTTTCAACAATTAAAAAAATATATTTAACGAATAAAAATCGTCTAATAAAAAATTATTTTCTGTCATTCATGGTGACCTAAATATGTCATAAAAATTTCAGATTGATCGGCGTATAGGAACCGTCCGAAAAAAAATCGTGAAAATAAACTATTTTTTGGGCCGTCACACTGGAGAGATCCCTTAAGGGGATGCTGGAGTAGATTTTGATACCGACTTTGGTCGGTAAGTTTCCCGATTAGGATACTGGTGGCGCCGAGTAGTCTGCTTACTTTTGGCAAAAGATACCGAAAGAAAAATGGCCGCACACCGTATGTCAACAGACCTTTGCTGTAAGATATAATTGTTTCTGGAAATTAGATATGTAAAATCAGACCGGACGTCAATTCTGTGATGATTTCCAAATATTCCAAAACCATCAGAATGTTAACTACACAAGCCAAATCCATATATAGTGTATACTACGGTCGCATTGCAAAGGCTCGAAGCTTTTGCCAAAAGTAAACAGCGCCACCTGTCTCCTAATGACGGAACTATAATCATGCTCTTTACCAGCTCTGAGCCTGTGCGAAAAGCAAACAGTCTTTGCAATCGTAGTATACACTATTCGTGGATTTGGTTTGTGTAAACGACATTTCGAAGGTTTTGAAAGGTTCAGGAACAATCAAAGAATGGGTGTCCGGTCTGATTTAATACATCTGAGTTCCAGAAACGTTTATATCTTACCTCAAAGGACCTGTTTACATTTCGAGCGGCCATATTGGTTTTTGAGAGGTTCAGTAATATACAATTTTTTACATTTCTTGTATGTTTTGAACAGTAATTCGACCGGATACCCAAGCATGAATGTTTTTATTACATCCCTGCAAAATTTGACGTATATTTGTAAGATATTTTCGATGAATAGTGTATACTACGAAATCGCCTATTTTTACCGACCAAAGTCGGTAAAAAAATCTACTCCAGCATCCCCTTAAAAGGTTATCGAGGTGGCAACTGGTCGGAGCCCATTAATGATAGACGAGGACTGAAAGGCTGAGAGCGAACGAGCAAAATATAATGCCAGTACCATATTGAAAAAAGTATCAAAAAGTTATTAATTATTTTTGTATAGGAAGAAAATACTTTCATACTGATACGTTTAAGGGGTAACACCACTCGAGGATTTTGGAAATATCAATTTTTTTTTGGCTTAAACAATACTTTAGGGTCATAAAAACAATATGCAGTTGGTTCTATAGTATAATTTTAAAAGGTCAAATTATCTAATATAAATAATAAGTGGCCCTGATAGGGAATAATAATGAAGGAATAATAAAGAAGAGGAGGAGGTGAGCATCAACGTGGATGGCAAAATATAAGGTGCAGACATCGCAGATTAGAGGTTAAAAAAAATTGCAAGGATTTAAGTGCTCGTAAAAGTTTAAGCGCGTTTTTCTCGAAACCACGTATTCCAAACTGGGAAGACGTATTACTTGGACATGGTTGCATGCATCAATTTGAAATTCTGATAGTAGCTTCGCAATTACATTCTCCATCGAGGTACTTAGCCGTCTTTTTTATTAACGTAAACTTTTTTTCTTATAAACAATTTACTGCTATTTTTTTAGCAAAAAATCGTTAAATTTTTTCAAAAGCACACCATCTCTACAAAATTTGATTTATAAAAAATCCCCTACGTAGTTTCATAGCCAATAGTTTATAGATTATAACATTTTTTTGGTTGTTCCAGGTCTTATACTTCACGAGAAAACCGTCCTCCCGTGAAGATGTTTTAAAAAAAGACGATTTTCAAGATGGGCTCTGTCGCCGCCATTTTGTTTCAAAATGATAATAAATCTATTTTTATTCGTTCTTCAAGATATGTTAAATAAACCCTCTAAAAAGAAATCCTATTCCTTTTTGTATACCCCCAAGTCTATACGATTATTATTAATTATTATTATTAAGTCTGTACGAATAATGAAATTGGTACAAAATAGTGATCGGAACGATTACCATACCTATTTCAAATACTTCTATGTGTTAAAAAACAATCACGATAAACCCCAAGTGTCAGCGACAATAATTATAGTAACTAAGAACAGAAACCCTCGTAATTATTATCAGACTTTTCTCTCATCAATAGTGCACTAAAAACGAGTATTTACCCCAAAATCTAACAGCCAATTTGTTTTTGGACTCCATTTATTTCTCATTTTCCGTCTGCAGATTATGCATCAGTTGCAATACTAATATCTCATGAATCAAATAAAGATCCCCCACCATCGAAGTCTTTCCACCCCCTGTTAAAAGGTTATCGAGGTGGCAACTGGTCCGGAGCCCATTAGTGACAGACGCGTACTGAAAGGCAGAGAGCGATCGAGCAAAAGAAAGAATACTATCGAGAGGTTTCGTGTCCCCTAGGATTTTTTTCTCCAGAGACAGAAGGGTGTAAAGGGGGGTGCAAGGGTGCGGCTTGGTCCTATAGATAGAAGATGGTTACGAGAGGCGACCTCTCGAAGGTGCTGTCGGTCCTTCAACGGCGTTACGAGTAGGAACGAGAAGGGGGGAGGGGAAGAAGGGCACTGCTGGGTCCTACTGGGTGCTAAGTAGAAAATCGTGTCTGGCGTATGAACGCGCACGAGACACACCACCAGCAGTTGCTGGTGGTGCTTCTCTGCTTCTGCTATTCTCTCTATCTCTCTTTTCCTCTTGCCACTACCAGACGCCGACTGCTAATGCGAAGTGTGAAGGGGGTGGGCGCCTTTAGGAGGGAGAACCACCCCCTACCCCCCCTCTTTAAACATATTCGTCGGCACGAGTCCCACCCAGCTTCTCTGGGGTGGAAGGTTTCAGCGAGATTTCAGAGAGGGGGTGGCCCTCCCTCTACCTCTCCATTCCCGTCGTCCTTTCAGAAGCAAGGAAACTACCGCACTCACTGAAGTACCAGAACCGCGTTACCTATACATCGCAGCAACCCCCGAAACTTGGAGGAAAATCTCTGTCGACGCGGCCCGTAGCACATGCTAATGAACTCGCGAAATTAGTACACCGGAAGGTTAATTCCCCGGCAATGTAGTACAACTAGCGCTGTAAACGTTGGCGCCGAAAGGGTTTTGGAATTTCAAAACTTTTCGGGCCAATTTATCCGAGAAAATGAATCTATATATGAAAATTTCCGACTTGGGTGGGCTTTTACTTAATTGAATTGGATTAACATCTCTTTTCTTGATTGTTCATGAGGCATTTTAATAAGGAGAAATAAAAATATTCAATGTGGGATGATAATCTCCCTAGAATTATCTCTAGGGTTGAGTGAAATTCTGCTATTCCGAGTTAAAATTAAAACCCTTCCAACACCCTTCGTTGAATTAAAGTTAGTAAAATATGCCCCTTTTAGAGGTTTATACAAGGGTCTAAGAACCTCATTTCACTCTGTACAATCTAATTGGAAGTTCAAAAATAAAAATGTTAGTCTACAGTCGACTTCGTTTACTCCATTCGGGTAATATCTGCCATTTTCGGAGGTTTAGACGAATGTCAAAGGAATGAAGGAACCTCCATTTACCCCGCGGGACTGCTACATTTAGGTTTTGAAGCGGGTCTAAATTTTCAACTCGGGAGGAATGTGAATGTCGGATTTAAGGGCTTTCTGCAGTATGTTATATTAGGATCGATTATCTAATATAAATAATTTATTAATAAAATTGTATTTTTCCTGAACTATCTTGAATGTGTGTCCATGTAATTATATTAAATTTCTGGTATTTAAACCCCAGAAATTCAGTAAAATATCATAGACCACTTCAGCCACTTTCTAGCAATACAATAATGCAGGAAGAAATAAATGGCTGTGAATAATCCTCTGATGGGATCTTCAAGGAATGAGATTTTATGGAAATGAGTAAATATACCTGAAAAAAGTTATATGGTGTAAACATATAATCATACCAGATATTTATTCCAGTTGAAATTTTCAATGCGGATATTTTATGAGATCTGAATTAACTATTCAGGATAAAGCTTCATCTCTCCTAGGCTCATCTCTGCGTTTCAGTGGGATTATGTCTGCATGTATATCTATCTATAATCCGGCGTACGAGCGGCTAAACGGATCTTTACGACGTGGATGGCAGGGGCTGCAAGCACGTCGTATATACTGCAATGGCGGGTTTCGCCTGGCTGAGCTATGAAGAGAGAGAGAGAGAGAGGAGAAGAGGATACGAGAGGATAGTGGCAGAAGTGGGTAGGGTATAAGGAGGGTTGCTGTTCGATCGGGGTTAGGAGCCAAGGTAAATACATTAAGGATACAACATCCTGCGGGAGAACATCCTGTCTGGGGACGAGATTCGATATGGCCACGTACTACGTACACTCGCAAACTCTCCACGACCCCGCGGTGCCCCAAGCTTGTAGTCTCTGCTGATGCTTCGAGTCGTACACTATATTCGCGGCCATTTATCTCCCTCGCAAGTTCTCCTGTAGGAAAACGATATTTGCAGGTCCACGTCGCAGCCCTGAAAACCGCGCATTATAATTATGTTTCACAAACATATTTTTGTTGGCCATGTATTACATATACTCGCAAACTCTCCACGACTCTGCGGTGCTCCAAGATTGTAGTCGCTTCTGATGCTTCAAGTTGAAGTGCCATTTTTGAAGGTTCACACATGCACGGAAAGAAAAGACTAGCTGCCATAATCAAAAAATGAGTTGACACAACCAATCGATGATTCTATTTGCCTTGCAACTGAAATGGTAGGTAGGGTAGCATATACGCAAACACACTTATACCCAAAAGTCTATATCCGCAAAAAAATTTATTCGCAAAAGTCCGTATCCGCAAAAAATTTGAAAAACGTCAGAGAGCGCCGTAAGCTCATTATACGCCATCCACCACGCGTAAAATGAGCCGAGCTGAGCGGGAAAAATTTTGGACGCCGCCGAATTTTAAATGAAATGATGCATTCACGTAAAAGTGCAACGTAGAGAAAAATGTACATGGCTATCGCTTCACAGTTTCTTATACAGCGGTTGACTATTTCGTAGATTTAGGAGTCCAGGATGATCTGTCCATAGTTCTTGGTATCCAGAAATTAACCTGGATTCCAAAAACTATGGAGAAACCAATCTAGACCCCCCCGACGACTTTGGGCGGTCGGCGCATTAGCAGTTGGCCAAATGGTTGTACCAGCGATTCAAATGGTAGTCCCAATAATTCAAATGAAAGGCCTGGTCATTGGATTGGTTAGGCTGAATAATCTTGCGAAAACTAATCGCGAATAGTAGAGATGACTATTCGATATGGTTGGGGCAACTAATTTCTGAGGGCTTATGTAGAGCAAATTGAAAACGTAGTTGTCACAACCACACAATTCTTTCCGTGTAGGTTTAAGAACCTAATCTTATTCTGTAGAATCTAATTCGAGGTCAAGACATACAGATTTCAGACCACGGTTTTCTCCGTTCACTCCAAGTGGGGAATATCTGTCATTTCCGGAGGGTTCATGACCCTCGGCTTACTCGACGAGACTGCCACTTTCAGATTTCGAAGAGGATCTAAATTTTAACTTGGGATATCCCTAAGAATTTGGCGCCTAAATATGCAACCATCCACGCACCGCTGCATGCTCCGCAATAGGGCCCTGCAATCAGTGGTCGGTAAAAGGAAAAATACATTTACTTACGTGGGGCGGAGGGGGAGTTGGCGCTAGTTGCGAAGAAGGGAAGTGGAAGACGACAGATATCAGTCAACAGAGGCGTAAACCCTCTTCAAAACCCCAAAAATTTACTCACTTGGTTTAAGATGAGGAATTTTGTTAAAACATGGAAGACGAGAATTTTTCCGACCATTTAGAGTCTAAAGAAACTGCCTTCCCCTAACCCTACGTGACACGCGCAATTTTCGTATTTCTAGTCAGTCTTAATTTGTAAAATCAACAGTCAACATCTTCAACCAGTCAAAGTGAATAAATAAGTGGTAAAATGAAAACTAAAAGGTTTTTGGTAATGTCTTTTGGGCTTAGTCAAATGTGCGAGGTCATCCCCCGACATTCCTTCGTCCTTTTAGCCACTATTGGTCAAAATGAACTATTCCATTAAATGTTGAAAATCCAAATACATCCCAACGTCCGATCCGAGACACGCATTTTATTTGAACAAAAAAACCTTGATTTCAAATAATAATTAATCAAATCGTTCAGCCCGTATACCTGACCAATTAGCCATAGCTAAAGTAAAAAAAAGGGTAATTTAAAGTTACATCAGACGTAACACCATTTATCTTCCTTTCTCCTGTAGGAGAAAAATATTTGCAGATCCTAGTCGCAGCTCCCTAAATCCGGGTATTATAATTATGTTCCACAAATATATATTTTTTGGCCACGTACAATCACAAACTCTTCACGATCCTACGATGCCTCAAGCTTGTAGTCACTGCTGATGCTTCGAATCGTACGCTATATTGGCGGCCATTTATCTCCCTCGCAATATCTCCTACAGGAAAAAGATATTTGCCGGTCCAAGTCCGCAGCCCCTAAAACCGTGCATTATAATTATGTTCCACAAATACATTTTTTCTACTAGTCGTTAATCAACTCCTTAATCTGTCCGAAACACCATGGTCCTAAGTCGTCCTAATCCATTTATTTCGATCCACTCTCATTCTGTCGCAAGTAATGAGAGAACTGGATGGTATTCAGTACAAAACCATTCGTCTTCGCTTCCCTGAAGCAAATCCTCGCTTCTCGAATCCAGTGAGTTACTCCCTTGTGCTGCAACACTCGGAAGTGCAACGTTGGTATCCACTTAATCAACTGATTAAACGAAGGAATTACAAATTCTCTCATCCAGAGGTCGTTAATATTAATGACGGTGGGCTGATCTTCGAAGTAGTCTTGCCTATCGGATATTTATTATTCACTGGATGTATTTACCGATTTTCTTGATTTTCCGGTATCGACGTTTTCTGCGAAATATGTCAAGACTTTTCGAGCTATTTTATGTTGAACAAATTTGGTTTTAGAGATCGGCGGATATTTACTATCGAAAATTTAAACCCATCCTTTAGTATGCAGGAAAATGTGCTGTAGTAGTTTGCTACTTAGTCGTAACTGCACGTACCAAAGCCCACGGCGTCGCTACGTGAAAACGGAAGCGAGGAAGGATCTGAGCCCGCTCAGAAGCACCGCGAGTTACTCTAGCAAATTATCCTAGAAGAGCTCGCCCCCGGCTCTGGCCTCTTCCGTTGCAAATTATCTGCACACTCGAACCTGAGGAACTACTCGCTTCTCATCTCGTTCACCTACACTGGATCATATACTTTCATCCAAGCACCTAAGATTCTTGGAAACTTTCAAAGCAACCAAAACTTATCACTTTGTCTAACATCCGTCTACATCCGAGCAAAAAAATCATGAACAGAGAATTATAAGAATGGTATGAAATTAATAGTATGAGGAGGATGTCTTATTTGGCAGAATTATACTGAAATGCAAGAAAAGTGGGGAGAAGACGTAGAGAAAAAGGAACCATTGTGCAAGAAGCCGCAGAATGAAGTAGAGACGAAAACAAGAACAGTTTAGAATACAAAACACAAACTACAACAAAACATACAAGCACATAATGGTACCTATAGAAATACCAGAACAGATTGAGGTACAAAAGAGACCAGAATATAATTGCAAGGTTTCCATATGGCAACAAAAGAAAAGCAAATCGATATAGAGGTAGAGAGAGGAAAACAAATTATGCAGAGTGTGCAACACCCAGGCAGAGACGCTAATTCATATGATAGCACAGAATTAATGCGAACAGAAATGAACCTGATCAATGTACTAATCAAAGCAGGGGCAGGATGACTATGAATCTTGATGAGCTGGCAGCAATCTGATTATAACGTACAATGAAACATTCTATTTAAAAAATTTAACGTCGATTGTTGTTGCATATCCAAGTCGAAATTTTTAACCTCCGGTTGTCCTCCGTGAATCATAATTTCTTGGTACATGCGACCTTTCTAACTTTCCCCGTAGCAGGGCAACCTCATTGACTCTTGGATTACTCGTTGCCACAAACAGCCAGAGTTATAAAATATGTTGCAAATTGTATTTGTGTTGTATACAACCAATGGGTTGAAGAACTCAATGCCAGTATTCATGTTGTGAATCATTAATTTGAAAAAAAAAAAAACAAAAATGATAGCGCGAAAAATGTTCCATGTAGTTCCGATCTCTCCTATTTTTTCTAAGCATCCAACACCCAAGGCTGAATTGTTTCAAGTCCCATTATGAAATCGCCCTTAGGATCGGATTTTTCCAAGATTCCCCAAATCCAATGGTAAATGTCGAACAATTCAATTTCAATTTGTGCTAGCAATTATTGCTCAGGCTTTCTTCTCCGTAACATACTCCATGGAAAGTTAAAGAAAAATAAGTAGAACTTTGAAAATTGCTTCCTCATTATTGTTGGATTTTTACAAATCTACCTATATGAGGAAGCATGTTCATCTATTTTGGCTTCCTCATAGAGGAAGCTTTGTAAAAATCCAACAATAATGAGGAAGCAATTTGCAAAGTTCTACTTTGCAGCCTTGTTTAAAAAAATTTTAAATGGCATTAGTTTTGAATCCCTTGACAAATTCTTGCCAGATTCGAACTGATGCTTAGTTTACCCACACTCTACTTGTGGACCAAATTTGAGCCCGATATCTTAAAAATTGCGGAAGTTACAGCACGAAAAAAAAGTTCAAAATGCCATAAATTTTAAACCCCTTAACGGATTGACGTCAAATTCACTCCCAAATTTTATTTAATAACAGTCCAATTGTGGACCAAATTTGAGCCCGATATCTTAACAATTGCGAAAGTTAGAGCACGAACAAAAAATGTCAAAAATTTTTTAAATGCCTTTTTTAAATTGAGAACCCCTAAATGGATTGACATCAAATTTAATCCCAAACACTATTTGATAACAGTGCACTTCTGGTCCAAGTTTGAGCCGGATGTCATAAAAATTGCGGGAGTTACAGCCCGAACTGGCATTCTCCAAAAAATTCAAAATGCCATAAATTTTTAACACCTTGATGGATTAACTTCAAATTCAATCCTATACCTTGTTTAACGACCGCCCACTCGTAGTTCAAATTTGAGCCCGATATCTAAAAAATTGCGACGGCTATCGTGCTAACAAAAAATTGTGCATATACGCGCACACACACACACACATACATACAGACATTTTCTCTAAACCACTTCTCTCAACATTTTAGACCATTCTGAGTGTCCTGACATGAAAATCTCGAAAAAAAAAAATTTCATGAAAACAAAGCTTCCTCGATGAGGAAGAAAAATGTTTGAAAACACAATCGGCTGAAAGCAGAGGGTCATTGTTTGTAGAATATATTAAAATGGAGTCGAAAAAATTTCGTGAAAATTCATCTAAATTACCCGAGTCCTAATCTACGATTTGAGTTTGCAGTTTATACTCATACTTCTTGATGTGTTACATATTGTCTGTTTCTCTGAGATCGCCATAAGTGCGAGTGAGATAGCTGAATCTTCCCGAAGTCTTATTTTTCGCCACGGTTGATTTTTCGCATAAAAGTCGAGAAGTACTGACTGCAGAGTACCAAGAGGCAGTCAGTACTTCTCGTCGTTTGCCTGAAACATCAATTGTGACCAAGAAAAACGCTTTACAGTGTTTGTTCCCGACCGAGCACTAACACATCACGTTAATATATGTCATGCAAAGTTACAAAAAACAAAATGTTTGAAAACACAATGCACTGTAAGAGACGTGCACAAAGGAAAAGAACAATACGAGCACTGAGAAAACTGCAGGGATGTCCTCGTGAGGTGGTTAAAAGCGGAGGATCGTTGTTTCCACGAGGAACAAAGTGGCGTAGGATCCTTCGCGCGGGAAAAGAGTCCCATGACCGGGAGCGAGTTGCACCCGGGAGAAAGGGATGTTTGTCTTTAATTAAAATCAACCCGTTTTGCCAAGACTGAGGCAGCGAGCTCGTGCTCACAGAGAAAAGCATCAGAGGATAGGACGAGTATGGGAGGAAGAAGAAGTGAGAGGGTTGAAGAGTCCTACCTACCCTTAGCAATGTTCAGGAGCGTACGCGGCAGTGAGAGGGCCCTCTCGCCACTTTGCCGAGTGGAGTTCTTAATATTCAATTATCCAGCCACGCTTTTAATCAGCTGTATAGGGTGTACCACCGGCTCCAATCCCCTTCGCCCCATCCTTCCACCTAGTGACTAGTAGTGCGTTGCAACGAGGGGGCGTTTCCGCGCGTTCTCGTTCCGGCCGACGTACAACCACTTAACGCCCGGTCCAAAGCCCGTAATTAACGAATATACCATAGTGCACCATTGGCGTAGTATGCGATAACGAGAAATCGAATATTCCATCGCACCCACTGCGATAAATTCAGAATTATTTTTGTCAAAAACCGAGGCAACGTTTCTGCTAATGTTTGGACAATTGCGGAAGAGCGCAAAGCACCCTTAATGATTAGGCTCGCATGTTGATCTTGCAAACTAAATCTCTGTCCTTTTTAATGTACTTCCTAAACTACCACCTAAAAATTTATAGGGCTCTGCGGCCATTTTCGTTGTAATACTAATTGTTTGTCCTTTTTGCGGATGATAACGTTTCATTTGATACTTAATAATACACTACGAATTAAATTTGTCCCTTAAATACATTTTAGAAGTATTTAAAAAAATGAATTCTCCAGATGGTAAATGTTTACCGATCTAATAAGATTTTGAAAGTCGACGATTATTAAAAATTACTTTCCGGCGTTTATCATATCGCAAAATGCAAAAATTTAAGAATATGAACAAAAATTTGATGTGTATTGGATATCAAGAGAATTTCTTGTCCTAAATAATATGAGAAACAGACACTAACTGGGCCAAGGTCAGTAATTGGGTCGTTTACCTTACAAATATCTAATGAAAGCCTAGACGTAATGAATCGTTTAAAAGTTTTGTAATTTTCAAATATCGTCACATTGCGAATATTATCATAGATCTATATCGCAATCTTCAAAAAACTGAGCACACTGATGATCGATGTGGCTTTTTTCGAAAGTGAATAAATTTAGAAGATAACGGCGTCAATGCAGTCATCGTTTATCATTTTGTATCCATAAGTCTTATTGTGTTTTAATGAAAAATGGTCGTCGCATCGAGTGCAATAAATTCAGACTAATTTTTGTCAAAAACCGAGCTAACCTTTCTACTAACGTCTGCTTGCTTCAGACCTCAAAACTCCCTTAATGACTAGGCTGCATGTTGTTTATGCGAACTAACACCTAGAAACTAATTGAGCTCTGCGGCGAAACAAAGCTGGCAACTTATATAAAAATTGCCAATCGGGAGACAGATTTTTGTGGTAAGACTTCAGTAGTTAGTTGAGTTTTGACGTCACAAATAAATGTCTAATGAAAACTTAGTTATCGCGTAGAAAGAAAAATGTTTGGTTGCAACAATTACGTTTCCAATTTGCAAAAGTCTCAAAAATTAGTTTCCCCAACCATGTCGAATAGTAACCTTAACTATTCACACGATTAGTTCTTGAGAGATTAGTAAACGTAACCAATACAATCATTGGGTCTGCCATTCGAATCATTAGGACTACCATTCGAATCATTGGGCTTCCATTTAAATGATTGAGACTACCATTCGAACCGTTGTGACTACCATTTCAGTTGCAATAGAAATAGAATAAATGTTTGGTTGTGTCAACCCATTTTCTGGTTATGGTAACTAACCTTTCCACTTCGAATATTATCTTTGATCTATATCAGAACCCCAAAAAATTGGGATCACTGATGATCAATGTCGCTTTTTCAAAAGCGAATAAATTTAGGATATAACGGCGTTGATAAACTCATCGTTTATCATTTTGTATCCCCAACTCTTTTTGTGTTTTGATGAATAATGGTTGTCGCACTAATTGCTGTTTTTAATTGCTTTGTGTGAAGAATCATTTACTTTTGGCTCCCAGCAGACTGTATCGACCAAATCTCCTTTACAATTTGGCGTACACAACGTGCATCCGTACAATACGTTCTGCAATCAATTGCGAGGCAAGAGTGATAGTGTACAAGCGCCAGAGGTCGCCGTTTTAGTGCTTGTTATACAGAAAGCATGGAAATTTCACCCACAACCAACAATGCATCAGGTGGACTTTGCAATTCACGAGAGAAGTTAAAGCGCGTCAGCGAGCCAAACGAATACGCCGGACTAATTATTTTCAGTAGCGCCAGTGGCTTCGCCAGTAGCAAACGGCGTCATTCTCGCGCAGTTAACAAACGTCGGTTTTGCACGCGAGAAGCTCTCGGCTCATTAACGGTCTAGATTCGGATGGGTATAGTTCACTCTCGTTCCTCTTGTTGCCGCGTCAACTTTGCACTATGCACCTGAGGCTTCAACGTTTCTCCAGAGTTTTCCAGCGATTGCAGACGACATTTTTGCAATTGCCTTTTCTCCTTCGCTTCTTTTTCCATTTCACTCTTCATCTCTGCGGTTTTTTTCTCTGGCATTCACCAATTCAGCTGCACTTGTTTTCTCGTTTTGTACGTGGCAATGTCCACCGTTCCCTTCACTCGTTTTTTGCACTGCGCTATTCCAACAAGCGGCTGTAACGTTGGGCCGTTTTTCTCTCTCTTTATTTTTCGCTCTCGCAACACCGACAGCTTACCGCAAAAGCTCAGCCCGTTTACACGAACGATTGTGTGTTCTACCTGGTTTTCAGGCGATTCGTTTTTTTCTTTCAACCTTTTTTATCGCCCTTTTCTCTTCACTGATGTAGCGCGCGTTGCACCGCATTCGCTACAGCTCGTCGCGGTTACACAAACGATTCCTCGCTTTCTTTCCTTCCTTTTATTACGCCGGATTGTGTAGTGCGCGTTTCTAAAAGCTCGGCGGTAACCGGGAGGTCTCTTTGCATTTATTTTCTCGACATTTACAGCAATCTTTCTCTCGCGGAATTATAAATAAAGCTTCCTTATTTCGTATTATGCGCTATTCATTTTTGTAAAACCCTCTTAAAAACTCTATTGTTTAACTGTTTTCAATCGTTTCATGAAAAGTATGATTATACACGGAGGGAAATAATTGGTTCGCCCAACCATTGATGTGACTAAATACGCCCCAAGCGACTAAGTTGGCCAGGTTAACCAATTTTTTTATTGGACGGGCAAACTAGTTGGTCATGACACCCAATTCGTTGGTTGTCAACCAATTAATTTGCTGGACCATCCAATTGGTTTGTCGCCCCAACTAATCGATTTGTTTAAGTGACTAACTAGTTTATTGTCCCAACCAATTTTATCGCTCAGAGCCTATTCAATCAATTATTTTTTATTGTTGGAACTACTATTCAAATCGTTGGGACTATCATACGAATCGTCAGTTTTACACGGAAAAAAATTGGTTTAATAGGATTCAAGCGATATAATTAGTTAGGATAATAAACTCTTTGTTTACAGAAACAAGTCAGTTAGTTGGGGCGGGAAAACAATTAGATGGGCCAGCAAGTTGGTTCGTAACTAACAAATTGGGTGTCACAACCAACTAGTTTGCCGGTCCACCCAAAAAAAGAGTTAACCTAACCAACGTAGTCGCTTTGAGCGTATTTAGCCACGCCAATGGTTGGGACAACCAATTATTTATCTCCATGTACCATTTGAGTTGTAAAGAAAATAGAATATTCGATTGGTTGTGTCAACTCAATTTTGTGGTTATGTCAACTAATCTTTTCATTCCGTGTAACACAAACGCAATAATCAGTAACATTGATATTTTTGTCTCATTGTGACGGAACACAATGACTTTCCGTTATTTCGTGTATTCACGATTATTCTTTAGGATTTCAACGTTTTTTCTATACGCGTTTCAAACTGTCATGCTGTTACGGTTAAGCGATTGTTAAATAATGCGCCACCGCTTCTGTCTACTCCGGGGAGAAAGGGACTGCGGAACGTCACTCGTGGCGCCTGTCACTTTTCGCGCTACCCTCGACCAGCCTCACACTCTCTCTCTGGTTCTACGAGTTCGCCTCTTTCCTATGCTATAGCCGTGCTCTTCATAATGGTTGAGGCGTTATAGACGAGAGTTCGTTTTTTTTGCCAGTGTTTCAACGGTGTTCGGGGTCTAGCTGTTGGCGTCAGCAGGCGGTCTCTGCTAAACTGACAACGGGAACAGAGAATGAGGGGGGAAAAGCAAAAACTGTGTCCGCAGGTGAAGCGAGTCCGATGAAACACGATTGCAAAGGGCGACCGGGCCTCGTGGAAACGAGTCGATTGTCTAGCGCGATTTTTTATTGTTCGAATCACCCGCACCATGGATTTTTCACGGTTAGAAACGAGTGAACGTTGAGTGTGGCGCCTTTAAAAATACACGTTCCAAACGATCGCTGCAACAATAATATATATTGAGCAACGAAAAAAAAAGTAATAGACCTCACCTTCGATATGAAAGTGTTGGTAGCTAGTTGAGGGTAGCTAGATAGTTTTGAGAGTAGCTAGATAATTTTGAGAATAGCTAGATACTTTTGAGAGCAGCTAGATAATTTTGAGAATAGCTAGATACTTTTGAGAGTAGCTAGATAGTTTTGAGAGTAAGTAGATAGTTTTCAGAGTAGCTAGATACTGTTAAGAGTAGCTAGATACTGTTAAGAGTAGCTAGATACTGTTAAGAGTAGCTAGATACTTTTGAGTGTAGCTAGATACTTTTAAGAGTAGCTAGATACTTTTGAGTGCAGCTAGATACTTTTGAGTGTAGCTAGATACTTTTGAGTGTAGCTAGATACTTTTGAGAATAGCCAGATACTTTTGAGAGTAGCTAGATATTTCTGAGAGCAGCTGCCAGATACTTTTGAGAGTAGCTAGATACTTTTGAGGGTAGCCAGACACTTTTGAGAGTAGCTAGATACTTTTGAGAATAGCTAAATATTTTTGAAAGTAGCTAGATACTTTTGAGAATAGCTAGATGTTTTTGAAAGTAGCTAGATACTTTTGAGAATAGCTAGATATTTTTGAAAGTAGCTAGATACTTTTGAGCATAGCTAGATATTTTTTAAAGTAGTTAGATACTTTCGAGAGCAGCTACATACTTTTGAGAATAGCTCGATACTTTTGAAAACCGCAAGATACTTTTTAAAGTAGCTAAATACTTTTGCCACAGAGCAAAATATTCTGCGTCATTAATAATTTTATCTGGTGTACGATTTTTTATTATAACAAATATGCTTATGTCAGAACAGTGTACATCTGATAGCAATTCAGTGATCAAGTGAAGGGTCGAGATCCTCTCGCCGAGGAGAGTTGAAAAAGGGGTGAGAAGCTGGTAACTGCGCGGATAATACGAAAGAAATTGAATTAGCGTGAACGAGAGAACGAAGGTATCAAGTACTACAGAAAGGGAGCGGGAAAACTCGTCCGACTGTGCTTGCGACGAAGGAGTCGAGGTAGCGGAGACGATGGAACGAAAGAACTGAAGTGCGAGGGTACGGCCAATAAGACGATTATGAATAGACGTCGCTTATCTCACTCGTTAAAGTACGAGAAAGCAATTTCATTTGAATTTTCAATATACACAAGAGACAGGCCCGACTTTCGTGTCTCGAGCTGCTCCGCAATACGATACGACGTGAATACCAAATCCACCTTCAGAGTGACTCATTTATATACGTAAAAAATACTAGCAAAATTATTGAATCAAATACACACGTAAAAATGTGCTGTGTTGGTGAACGAACAAAATATAACCAGACGATGCTCGTCTTGTTCCAGATACTCGAGATGAGAATGACCGTCTGGAAAACTATACTGCATAAAAGGAAATCCCTTTATACACACCTGGCGTCGTCGAAATCGTGTAATATCAGGAAAAGTTTGAGGAAATGACGACTGGACACGTACAAAGAACTGCATTTACCTACGACAACATGAACAAAGTTTGTCGTCGCCAAACAAAATAATTTTGTATTTGCAAAACGTAGGTTCCAATTTGCATGCTTATTTTTACAAATAAGCATTACTCTAATGATTATATGCTATTGATTTCACGAGGTATTTGGAAATTAAAACATTTTCAGTCGACAAGTGAGTAATTTTCACGGAAGATCTATTCCAAGTGGTCGATTACCTTTCGAGCTTAGCACGCCAGGCGCTTAACCACGCACGATTTGTCGCGAAACGAGAACCGAGACTGGATAGTTAATCGAGTGGAGTGGAGTCCAAGTGTCCATCAGAACGACGAGAACGTCGAGGAAAACGATAGGAATGACGACGTCGAGACAGCTTTTCCCGCAAGCACTTTTATCTCTATCTTTGCCCACTTTCTCCACAACGATAGCGTTACTGTACTTATTCCAGTAGTTACTCTTGGCCGAGGTGCGCTACGTGCAAAGCAATAGTCGTTTCTCGTGGACATGGGGCAAAATCCTGGTATGGGAAACTGTGCAGCAACGTGCGCGCGGTTTTAGCCCCGAGGAAACTCGATTACGTTGCTTTCGATCTTCCACTTTACACCACCCACCACCGACACCATCAGCATCCACCCTTTTCTCTAACGCTTTGCTCTTCCAATCGCTCTTCCTCTCTCTTAACTCTCTTTCCCTCTTTCTCTGCTTTTAGTCGATTTTATTTTATTCTATTTCTTGCGCCGAGCGAAATTGCCTCCTCTGATTGAAAATTTAAAGCTCCTGTGTCTACATCCATTTAAAGTAGTTGTGAGCCATTGATTACACGATTTCTCGTTTGAAAATATTCAGTTTTTTAGAATCATCCTCAAACATTTTTTACTTTCTCATCACATACGGAGTATGGATAAAGAGAAAGTATTGCAATCCAAAAAAAATTCGACTTCCAGATTTTGATGGAAATAGATGTTTTGAGTGTCCTAGATTCCAAAAAACACATTACCTCATTTCTGTCCGTCCGTCTGTCTGTCTGTCTGTCTGGCGTCTGTATGTGCCGTCCGGAAACACAATAACTTTTGAAAACATCTATGGACTGAAATGAAATTTTTTGTGTGTCTTCTGCATTCAAATCCTGGTTTTGGTATTGAAATCCAATCCAAAATCTCCACTGCTTCTGATACTTTACCTTAAATACAAAATAAAAAAAAATAAAAATTTTATTTATTTTTGTACCGCAAGTTAATATAAAAGATATTATGCTTCAATGTGATACATACAAATAGTATTACCAGCAAATAAAAAATGAACAACAAGAGATTTAGTATATAGAAGATTTTGTTTTTTCAATCACCCACATAAGACATCTTAAACTGTTGTAAAAAATGTATTGCTTGAAATATGTTACTTTCTTGTGTTATTGTGTTACACATTCACTAAAAAAAAGAACTGCAATGATCTTGAGCAGTTTTCAATGATAACATACTATGAATATTTACACCATATGTTAGATTAAAATTTAAAAAAAGAATGTAAAAATACAAGAGAAACACATTTGAGGTTATCATCACTCTTGATGTTAGACTATAAACACTCATGCACTCATCACATCATAGTTTTTTTATTTATTTTATCACTCGTATAGCATTTTATACCAATTCCAAATGCTGCTCATACACACCATAATATGCGAAACGTTGGAAATATCAAATAAAATGTAATTCCGACTGTCAAACTATCGCAATGCCAACGATAATAACATCAAAGGGAAAGAGAGATGTGAAGGCGCGCGCCGGCGCGCGATGTCACGCTCGCTTTCTCGCGCGCGCGAATTTCGAATTTACAAACGCGTTCTTGACAAATTATAGCTAAAAATGGAGATTACAATTAATGTGCGAAATTCACACATTATTAATCAC
The DNA here is from genome assembly GCA_963970395.1 of Ephialtes manifestator. NCBI lineage: Eukaryota > Metazoa > Arthropoda > Insecta > Hymenoptera > Ichneumonidae > Ephialtes > Ephialtes manifestator. The sequence continues at coordinate 4,753,521 of OZ019971.1, forward strand.
TATAACCCAGTAAATTCACGATAAAAATTTTACACCAGTAACAAATTTTTACTTTTTCATCACATGCAAAGTATGTAAAATAATATTTAAAAAATAGGTCTAATTTTTTTTTTTTTTTTCAAAAATAGACCTAAATTTAAAAAAAGACCTAATTTTTTTTTAAATAAGCCTAAATAAGCTAATTTTTTCAAAAATAGACCCCAGAATTTTTGTGGTCAGTACTTGGATGGGTGACCGCTTCTAACCCGAATAAGTCCCTCGATTCTTGACACGGCGGCGAAGGCGGCGGCGCGATCTTTTTATAATATAGAGAGATATTTATTCATATATAACTACAATAATTTCACAAACTAATTTCACAAACTAACTTCACAAACTAACTTCACGACAGTAACGTGACGCCAGTAACAATCGTGATGAGAAAGTCACGTTTTGCGATCACGCCAGTAGCAAGTTTTTTTTTCAACACTTTGCTATTTTAAAATGACCGAATAAGCCAGAAAACTAAGGATTTTTCTATGTTATATTCCATTTTCTGTCTTGAATCTTAAAAATATAATTAACATTCTATCATTTAAGAAAGAAAATTAAGAATTTGGACGTTGTAATATTGATGAAATTTTGTAATAAAATTCTGTCTCTTTATTTAAAAAGTACAATTTTCTTGACTTTGATATGAATAATAATCATATAACAATTCTTTTTTTATTTGGCAATTGAATTTTTAGTAAGAGTGATAATTAACGATTCTTTTTTCTGATATAAATAAGTTAAAGATGCAATAATTAGACTAATAATATACGAAATGTGAATATTTACTTAGGACATTCCAAATATTCAATAATTCTGACATCATCAATATTTCCTTTCGAATAAGTCGGCTTATTATATATATTACTTACGTTAACGTTTCCCTTTAAATATTAATTATTTGGTTTATTTTCATAGCTGGAAAACCATTTATATTTTCAAGTTTATAAACGTTCAACTGCTCACGATTCTCCACCTCATAAGGCACGCAGCTCTCGCACTTCCTTAATTAGGATTTCGTGGAGAATCACGCTGCAGGTGCGAAACGAGGCGCGTCTGCCGGGTTCAGGAATTTTTTTATTGGATTTCATTGCAGGAAGCGAGGAGAATTCCTATCCAAGATTCTTATACTCTGTCTCTGTTTATCGCTTTCGATATCACCGCGAGTTATTCAGAAGATTTTCTTTGCGGTATCACGAAAACTTCCCAAGATAAACGTTTACTTTATTAATCCTCACTAAACAAACTATTTCCATGCAATGGAAATCATTACTCGATTTAGTATAGACAATTTATTTTATTTATTTTATTTATTTTATTTATTTTATTTATTTTATTTATTTTATTTATTTTATTTATTTTATTTATTTTATTTATTTTATTTATTTTATTTATTTTATTTATTTTATTTATTTTATTTATTTTATTTATTTTGTTTATCTAATTTTTTTTTCTATTTCAGAATAAACCACGTTTAGTATGCAGTATAAGATTCATCACCAAACTTTTCTAATAGTAGTAGCTAAGAAATTCTGTCCGTGTGCTTCTCAGCTTTCACTTGTTGGAAAGCATAGGTGAGGATGTTAGCAAAATTTACGGGTTCTTTGCGTTTTGAGTTTTCCTTTCACACATGTGAACGGTTTGTGCAGCAAAGAGGAAGATTCTCAGGCAATCCTCCTAAGCAGCTTCGATGAGAAACTCGAGTTCCGTCATTAACGGCGATAAACTTCGCGAAGCAAGTTCCACGAGAACGTTGACGACGACGACGACACTTCCTCGGTCCTTCTGGCAGTGCGAAAGTCGTACATCGAGTTTATCGAACGTAAGAGGCAACGTCGACGAAGACGACGACGACGACGACGCTACGTTCACTCCAATGCCGACGACTAGAAACGAGAAATGGAAGGAAATCTCAGAAAGCTCGTGCAAGCTGAACGCGGGCACTCGTCGTCGTTCCCAGCAGTTTATGTCGTCGGGGGACGAAACTCTCAATGCGATTTGCATTAAGCAGATAATATTATGCAGACGTCCTCTGGTGAACATCGTGCATAGTCTGTGTGGTAGAAACTCGTAGAGATTCTCGTAGAAGCCAACACTGTCGCCTTTCAAAGCCATAGTCACTATCAGACAAGAATTATACGTCGCTCATGAGAAGAGCGTTCTACCTGCACACATCGTTACACCTGTAATCGTTGAAAATTTGCATCCAAACTACAATCTTTATTATTTTTCTTTCGCCATTTTGCATCCACTTTTCCATCCAAAACTCCAGCGTTTTGCGTCAAGTACTACTGCATAGTCGATTCTGATCCATGATGGTGCAAAGTGCAATACTGAATTTCAAGATAACGCATCCAAACTCATGGATTTCAGAATTCGCTGAATAGATTCTTGTCTATATGGGTTTTGCCAAATGGACCATATAAGTTTAGTATGGACGCAAAAAGTGCTCATAATTTTTTCAAAAGTTTTTCAGAGTATCACGAACGTTCATAAATTATTTCAGAATTTTAGCACCTATCGTTTTCCCTAAATTTAATAACGATTTTTTAATTTAATTTTCTTCAATTCGCTGTATATTCAAAATTGCCGTTCGTACGACAAATTTGTTCGTGTATAAATGTAAGTTTTTGAATGTACTTCTTAATAAAAAAAAATCCATAGCCGCTCGAAAAGAATTCCTTCCATTTTTTAACAAAATAAAGTCAGAAAGTCATTTTTTTCGTTGAGACAGACCATTCCGATTTTTCTCAAAATTTCACAGAATTTCCAGTATTATGGCTACAAACTACAAAAAAAATTTCCGAGATGGCAAATTAATGGCACACTTGGTATGGAATGATCCATATGCTTGGAAATGTCAAGGGGTTGATCTGGAATATTTTGGAATGTATTTTTACGCCATTTGGAAATATTTCTCATTGAATATGAATTTCCGTGCGAGAATTAAGGCTGCACAATGAGTCTAATCGGATTATCAAAGTTTTCGGAGAGTTGCACCTCTAATCATCGAACATGTGCATCCAAACTACAATCTTTGTTTTTTTTCATTCGCCATTTTGCATCCACTTGCATCCAGTACTCCAGCATTTTGCATCAAGTACTACTGCATAGTCGATTCTGATTCATGATGATGCAAGGTGCAATCCTGAATTTCAAGATACCGCATCCAAACTCATGGATTTCTGAATTCGCTGAATAGATTTTTTTTATTTGCTATATGCTTGGAAATGCCAAGGCGTTGAGCTGGAATTTTTTTGGAATCTCTTTTCACGCCATCTGGAAACATTTCTCATTGAATATGAATTTCCGTGCGAGAAATAGGGCTGAAAACAGGCTTTTCGGAGAGTCGGGACGGTCAACTTCACCATTTTGGTCAGGTATGGGGAACGGCAGCGATATCATTCGATTCCATTTACATATCACGAGGTGAAAGCCCTGCACCGGGTGCTGGCAGCATGCGTGCGAAGTTACACAGTCAAACGTAGGCGTAGAGGTATAATATGGCTAGACTTGGGTATATACTAGTTTACCAGATAGAAATGCACAGACTGTATTCGGCAGTAGAAACGGTTGATATATTTCGTTGGCGGTAGATGCATACCTGATCAGGACTTTCCCTATGTATGTTTAGGGCAATGATCGTCAATAGACATTCTAATGGTTATTTTTTAGATTGTCCAAAAAATGGCATTTATCTCGGGGTACCAAAAAACTTCTCGCGTTCACATAACTCAACGACTATTGTTCAGAAATTCTACCGAGACAATATTTAGCGATGTGCTGTGATGGTCATCAATTGATGCGCAATTATATCGATGGGTGGAGGTCAACATAGCGAATGACCAAAATAGCAAATGGTTAAAATAGCGAATTTCATAATAAGGAACGTCTGAATCTAGCATGGCCATCATTATGAAATTCACTATTTCAGCCATTCGGTATTTTCATCATTCGCTATTTTTACCCCCAATCTTATTAAAATGCAATAAAAACAGCGAATGATTAAAATAGCGAATTTCATAATATGGCGATTCTATATTTAAACGTTACTTACTTTGAAATTCGCTATTTTAGCCATTTGCTATTTTGCTTTTGATCGTCGTTTTACAGAATTAAAAATTAGACAAAATTATAGAGAACGGATATTTTACTAATTTCTGGGAGTTATTTTAATTTTATTTTTTCATATCAAAGCTGAGGATACATGAGACGATAATGGATCTGATACGAGTTTTTTTTTTAGTGAGGACGAAAGCCTTTTGAAATTGATAGACAATTAGTGAATTATTTGCTAGGATATTCACGTGTGAAACATGATCTAAACTTTTTTAAAAATCCACGAAGGAAGTTTTGTTATCATCACTTTTTTACGAATTTTTGAAATTTTTTGAAGCCTTGATGATGTCAAGGTTCTTTCTATTTTCGCTGGAATAAAAATCAAATTACAAAAAAAAAATTGTTTAAAAAGTTACCCGGCAAACTAACTTTTTTACAAATGGAAATAATTATTCGACTGTTCTGAATACGTATGAATTTTTAAAGAATTGTATTCGATGTTTGAAAATTCTATTTTGCCAAAGTGTTTAAGCTGTATTTGCGAATCTACTTGATCAATCGTCCGGATACGTCTTGGATATAATGGGTGGTTTTATGCCAAGCACACATTCCAAATAATTTTTCACACATTTTACAAAATAAAAAAATACAAACAACACAATTTAAAAATAAAAAAATTTGTTAAAAAATTCATACGTATTCAGAAAGATTAACAAATTATTTTCATTAAAAAAGAAAAGTTAGGTTGCCGGCTAATTTGTGAAACAATTTTTTCTTTTCAGCACTTTCTATATACCAAATTCTATTCGATTAATTCCATCGAGATTCTCTTTAAATCTCACGGGAGATCACACTGTACTACGAAAGGACTACCTTAATTATAGAATTACCGGTGTATTTATAGGAAAATAATAACTATCAATTCATTCTCTCATCGCTTTTAATTATTTCTGATGATTTACGAATGTGCGTATAATACGCGGTGTACACAATGTATAATGTATTGCAGGAGAGTGGCCGAACCGGTGGTGCATATATTTTCGTGGATATCCGGTCGGTACACCGATGACGGATGTAGCGATCAATCCATTATCATGGATTATACGAAAAGGGAGAGATATCGGGTAAAGGGCGTGCGAGAGAGATGAAAATACTGGGTAGAAAGGCTATAACTCGGCGTTGAAGGGACAGGGAAGGCACGAGGACTGGAAACGCGCGACATCAGTAGTGACGCCGGCACGAGGTACAGTAAATGCTATAGCATCGAGGAACAAGTGTTCGCCGGCCCATAAACCACGCCGGTTTACGTTATCGCCCGACCGGATCTCCCTAGTCGGCGCAAACTACTGCAATTTGGCTAACGGCTGCGCGTGCTCGTGTTGCCCCCCTCTACGTCAGTTCTGGGACGTGTGCCACTGGTTAAATTGATGCCGGAATCGAGGAAAGGGCTCTTCACTGTTGTACGAATCGGGCTACGATAGTTGGTACGACCGAGCAAAGTCATTACGACGACAATGGATCAAAGCTCGCCGACACAATATTGTCTTGAGCATTAGTGAATGAATTTCTATCTAAGCCTAGATCCAGGTGTTTTGGGCTATGGACAAATTGATGAATTAAATATCAAGTCGTCGTTTGTCGATTTAGGAGTTAGGAGTTAGGATTTAGAAGGACAATAACATGTTATTATTTTTGGACTAGATAGTGGTGCGTTAATAAATAATATTGTTGCTGTTGTGCGATTGTGATAATTCCTCATATACAGGCTGTGTAAAAGCATGTTGCAATTGAAATTATAGTCCGCTCTAAAGATCAGAGAAAACATAAAGGAATCTGCATTATTCTTTTATCATGCGTTAAGATAATGGTAAAGTATTAGTATAAATGTGTATTAATGAATCGGATTCGAGAGGCATGAAATAAAAGTGGAGCGAAAATTGAGAAAACTTTTGTTTTATTAATATATTACTGTTTACTACATATAAATATTAGATCTATTGGATCTAGTAGATCGACGTCTTTCCTCACATTGCATCTTCCGAAGTTCGAAACCTGTGAGTGGCGTATCTAATGATGCCGGTTGCAATCGACCTGATAAAATAATAAATAATAAATAATAAATAATAAATAATAAATAATAAATAATAAATAATAAATAATAAATAATAAATAATAAATAATAAATAATAAATAATAAATAATAAATAATAAATAATAAATAATAAATAATAAATAATAAATAATAAATAATAAATAATAAATAATAAATAATAAATAATAAATAATAAATAATAAATAATAAATAATAAATAATAAATAATAAATAATAAATAATAAATAATAAATAATAAATAATAAATAATAAATAATAAATAATAAATAATAAATAATAAATAATAAATAATAAATAATAAATAATAAATAATAAATAATAAATAATAAATAATAAATAATAAATAATAAATAATAAATAATAAATAATAAATAATAAATAATAAATAATAAATAATAAATAATAAATAATAAATAATAAATAATAAATAATAAATAATAAATAATAAATAATAAATAATAAATAATAAATAATAAATAATAAATAATAAATAATAAATAATAAATAATAAATAATAAATAATAAATAATAAATAATAAATAATAAATAATAAATAATAAATAATAAATAATAAATAATAAATAATAAATAATAAATAATAAATAATAAATAATAAATAATAAATAATAAATAATAAATAATAAATAATAAATAATAAATAATAAATAATAAATAATAAATAATAAATAATAAATAATAAATAATAAATAATAAATAATAAATAATAAATAATAAATAATAAATAATAAATAATAAATAATAAATAATAAATAATAAATAATAAATAATAAATAATAAATAATAAATAATAAATAATAAATAATAAATAATAAATAATAAATAATAAATAATAAATAATAAATAATAAATAATAAATAATAAATAATAAATAATAAATAATAAATAATAAATAATAAATAATAAATAATAAATAATAAATAATAAATAATAAATAATAAATAATAAATAATAAATAATAAATAATAAATAATAAATAATAAATAATAAATAATAAATAATAAATAATAAATAATAAATAATAAATAATAAATAATAAATAATAAATAATAAATAATAAATAATAAATAATAAATAATAAATAATAAATAATAAATAATAAATAATGTGCCAACACAGCATACCTGGCAATCCACATAACGGGCCATTGCACGTGATTCGTCATTATAGCATAATGCGCGGTTCAAGGCAGGGTGGCAGGGGTTCTGATAACAGTCAATGTCATCAAAATTCAGTTATGCGATTTACAAAAGAAATGATTGTTTTACTTTCGTATTAAAAATGTAACCAATCTTACCCCAAATTGATTAAGAGCGCTACTAACAGCGCAGAACGCCAGCACGACGATCATGAGAAAGACAAGTTTCATTTCGACTCGGTTATTTTTTACTCTACGATGTTTCGTACTAAGGCGTGTATCCTTCGTAACTGCAGATCGTTAATCGTTAGCGACTTATATATAGTGAAACTAGCATACAAATTTTTCGGTACGGCCACCTGCCTCAGAATACTGCGAACAAATCGGAATATGATAACATACATCTGGCAGTACAATTGGTATAGATAATTTCGAAATAAAAATCCACTACGAAGTACAGTTGAGTAAATGGAGTCTATTATTTCGCAACCTAAACCAAAGTCTTGTCGAGTTCGTCAAAAAATGGACACAAGGCTGTCGGAACATAATTAATATTTGTATTGCAAACAAATAATATTCCGCGTTTTATTTTAAATAAGCGTGTCTTACTTTTTTTATCGTATTTTGACAATATGAAATTATGATTTTATTCCGGAATAGCCGTGATAATGCTGCATTACTTGAAAATCGGGTGATACATTGATTGAACAATCTAATGCGTTATCAATCCAAGCTTTTTTATTGATACGAAAAAGAATTATTATTTGTTTTTAAATAACCCCTCACTGTTCCGAAAGTTATTTTAAATATAACGATCATCGAAGAATTTATATTTTGTTAATGATCGTATTGTTCTTTCGACTGCAATGCATTTATCGTAAAAACAACAGAATTTCATAACCTGCAGTTCGATCTTAAAATTACGAAATTCGGGAATGACATTAAAATTTATCGATTAAACGAACTTACCTGTAAGTGAAGTTCTATCGTAATTGTATGCAGCGCCTCTTCCGAAGAGATCAAAACGTAGTACTTCTACTTTCACGTCAGTGTCATCACACATTTATAATATAGAAATAAATTTTTCCGCTGGTTGCCGTGGTAACCAATGCTTGCTTACGCGTTTTTCATTCTTTTATTGTGTGTCGGTGCGATCACACGCATTCCGAACAGCATGAACAATTATAAGAGGAAAATTTCGTCAGAAAGTGAAGATGAAGACAAGGATTTGTGGAAAACTCTCAAGATATTAAAAAAGAAGTTGAAGAAACGCAAGAAAAGGAGAAAGAATCAAGGTATGTCGTTCAAAATTTTGGGTTACCCTGCCGCCCGCGGGAAATTTTTTTCCTTTCGCGGGGAGCTATGTCTCTTGCAGGATGTCCCTTGGCCGCCCGTGTTGGTTATTCCTTCACGGGGAGATATTTCTCACGCCACGCTGTCGTATCAGAAACATGTTTTTCTGTTTTATAGAGCTTTGTCTCTAATATCAAAGAGCTATGTCTCTAATGTTTAAGAGCTATGTCTCTAATGTTTAAGAGTTATGTCTCTTACATTAATGAGCTATGTCTCATACGTCGAAGAATTATGTCTCTCACAAACAAAAAAAAAAAAAAGTTTCTTTTCTCGTATGTTGTTACTTCATTCGAGTTGTTCCTTCTTTCTTTTTACATAGGGCGAAACAACAATTCTGATAGTGAGGATAAGATCGAGGAAGTTCCTCATTCTGATATCTTCGACGTTTATTCCGAGAAAGGTATCGTTGGAAATCTCTCTGACGAGCCACTACCTCAAATTGAAGATGCTCGTATTGAAGAACCAAAGGATAAAGTCATCGAGTCTCAAGCAAGTGAGTTAATTCCGGGCGTCGTATCTATCGAGAATGTCTCCGATAAGAATACGGTTTTAATTCCGGAAGAAGAACCTCTTCAAGAGGATTTGTTGATGGTTCTCGGAGATCGTTTAGCGGAGGAAACGATTTTTGCACCTGCAATTAGTAAAGATATTGCGGTACGCTGGATCGAAATTATAAAAAAGGGTCTCCCGAAAACCAATCTCGATCCGGTATTAAAAAAAATACACTCCAGCGGTGAATTGCAAAGAAGTAATTCCACCGAAATTAAACCCGGAAATTAAAGCATCTATTCCAGAAGTGGCAAGGAAAAGAGACGAACGCATCTTCGATAAACAAAAAAAGTTAACGGCTTGCTTCGGAGCTTTGGGACGATGCATTTCGATCATCGTAAAATGTGACTTTCTCGAGAAAGTCGCGGTTTTCGAACACCTATCTCATTTGGGGAAGCTTCTGGCCGATTTACAACATGGTGAAACATCGGTTCGACGTACCCTCATTCAATCGATTCTCAACGAATCGTTCCGAGAGACGTTGAATGAAGCTGCAAGCGACGATTGGTTGTTCGGCATAGGTTTAGAAGGAAAGTTAAAATCTGCAAAGACTCTTGAACGTTCTTCTAAAGATTTGAAGCCTCCTTCAAAACCTCAACCATCGAAATCTTCAAAAAATGGGAAGGGCCCGCTTCGCCGACCACAGCCCCGGTACCATCCGTCAGCATCGAACCAGCAGAAGGCGTCGACACGACCGTCGAACGATCAAGCGGGCCCACACTCAAAGAGAAATGTTTCTCGTCAGGGACAAGCGTCTCAGAAACGTCGCTATTAGTACCTGTGAGTACTCTTGCAGGCCGCTTAAAATTTTTTACATCGGAGTGGCAAGCAGTCACGTCCAATCATACCGTATTGCAATGGATTCAGGGCTTTAAAATTCCTTTTTCATCGATATTTCGACAATCTATAGAGCCTCCAGAGCCTGCTTGGTCAAAGAAAGATTTTGATTCTATTTCTTCGCAGATAGAAATTCTAGTAGCTAAGGGCGTAATTCGAAAATGCACAGGGTTGAAAGATCATTTTATCTCGCCTATTTTCTTAGCCCCTAAACCGGATGGCTCCTCTCGATTGATTTTGAATTTAAAAAAATTAAATGAATTCATAACTCCAGAACATTTCAAGTTAGAGGATAGAAAGATTGTAAAGCGATTAGTAAGCCCAGATTGTTTCATGGCAACCTTGGATCTCAAAGATGCCTATTATCTTCTGCCTATCGCAGAATCTCATCAAAAATTCTTAAGGTTTATTTTCGACGGTTCTTACTACGAGTTTACCTGTTTACCTTTCGGGTTGAATATTGCTCCATGGGTTTTCACAAAATTGATGAAACCGGTAGTAGCATTGTTGCGCAAACGCGGTTTTTTGTCCGTCATTTATCTTGATGACTTTTTGTTATTGGGAAACTCATACGAGGACTGTCTCTCCAACGTAAAAAATACTTGCGTTCTTCTAGAACGTCTCGGATTTATTGTAAATAAGGAAAAAAGTGTCATGACTCCATCAAAATCTTGTAAATTCCTCGGATTTGTTTATAATTCAGATTCAATGACAATTGAACTTCCTAAGGACAAGTCGATAAAAATGCTTGGTAGAATAAAAGATTTTGGGAAAAAACGTTCGTGTACAATACGAGAACTAGCCGAATTTATTGGAAAACTCGAATCGTGTTGTTTTGCAACCATATATGGCTGGGCTCACGTCAAGGTTTTCCAACGCATCAAATATCAGGCTTTGCTAATAAATAATGATAATTATGACGCGCGTATGAATATACCGACTTCATTTTGTCAGGATCTCGTCTGGTGGGAAGAAAATATTATAGGCACGAAATGTGCAATTCAAAATGCTAATTGTTGTCTCGAGATTTTTTCAGACGCCTCTCTTTCGGGATGGGGTGCGGTTTGTAATGGAGAAAAATGTCACGGATTTTGGAATGATAAAGAGAAAAATCGTCATATCAACGAATTAGAACTTTTAGCAGCTTTCTTCGGTCTTAAATGTTTTGCTAACGATTATCGACACTGTAGTATTTTATTAAGGATCGATAATACGACTGCAATTTCTTACATTAGACACATGGGCGGTATTCGTTTCAAAAATTTAAACGATATAACGAGAACAATTTGGTCTTGGTGTGAAGAAAGAAATATATGTTTAGTAACATCTTATATTGAGTCGAAGAATAATTGCGATGCAGATTTTGAATCGCGAAGGTCAAAACCGGAAATCGAGTTCGAATTGTCAAATAAAGCATACAACAAAATTCTTCAGAGATTCGGAGTCCCAGATATTGATCTCTTTGCATCGAGAACCAATTCCAAATGTGAAAAATACGTGTCCTGGAGAAGGGACCCATATTCTTATGCCACAGATGCTTTTACGATAAATTGGAGTCCTTTCTATTTCTATGCTTTCCCCCCTTTCGCAATAATCTTATGTGTCTTGCGAAAAATTGTGGATGATAAGACATCCGGTGTGATTGTCGTTCCTTTTGTTGCCTTCACACGACGATTTGTCTGTCTGATCTTGACTGGACGAGCTGTTACTCCTGACTTGCCGGTCGCTACTGCTTCTCTATTTATTCCGAAGGTGGCCACTCACCGGCCGTTTTCAAATTGTAACTCGAATTATATTTGACCACACGTCGAGAACGAAAGATGTGTCAGGTTCAATATTTTTTTTCTCTTTCAAATGAGACCTGCGGCAAGGAAATCTGTTCCTTTAATGCTGATATCTGGCATCTTAGTAATTTTGGCCCAGCGATTTTATGTTCTTCTCGCGCTGCCGCACTCACACAACTTTAAGGTTGTTGATCAAAAACGTAAAAATGGTGTCAGCTTTTCGAAATTTATACAGTGCATAGGTGAAGGTTTTCTTCATCGACTGCTAAAAAAGTTTAATCCGATTATAACATTCTTTTTCGAGATATTGAACGTTAAAATTGATACCAAATAGCACGTAGATATACATTGGTTATATAGCGTGAGGCATCACCGACCACATTTATTTATTTATATCTTCCGTGTGGGAATTGCCAGCTTTATGAAAAACGCATATTATACAGTGCAGAGTCTGAGGATTATGACGGTGTAACTTTTTTGTGGGGTTATAAGTGTTTTTGAAGAAAAATTACAAAAAATGTTAGACAATACATCGTAAAACTATGCGAAGTGAGCTGACGTCGCTCCGCCTGCCGTGCCTGCCCCACACCCCGCACATCACCTCACCTATCCCCTTCCTAATGCCGTTGATCAACAACCTTAAATGTCCCAACCTGTACATGCCGATGTATTATCTTCGACCACACGTCGCGAACGAAAAGTGTATCCTCGAACGACCTCGAACTTATGCGACGTCAGACAAGACGCTCGACATACTATCTTAAAAGCCCACGTCGAGCATTTGCCAAAATTGCCGATACTTATTTCCATAAATCACTTCCATAGCGCTTCATAAAGGAAAACATAACATCCAACCATGGCTCTCTTCCATAGTCTGTTGTCATTGAGTGTTTTCGCCGTTTTCGTGGCTCTATGTCGTCTGGCGTCATCTCTGGTCGGTTGGTCGATGTGTGTCGATCGTTCGAACGCTTATAGCTTCCCCTCTGCCGCAGTACGTCCACCCGAGACCCGGTGGTATTGCTGTTAGCTGTTTGTTGGTCGGCTCTGTGCGATGGCGTGGTCCAGACTGCATCGCAAACACCGAGTGTGTCGCGTGCGCTAACCCGTGGTCAATGCACGCGCCTGAAATAGCATTCGTGTTGTCCGTGAATACACTGGAGCGTCGCGACACACGCTACGCGTTGTACGTTTGTAAGCCAACATAGAAGTTTACACAAACTACAGACAATATGATCAGTGACGTAGGTGTGTTTTTTTCGCTCTTTCTCGCTCGTCATTCGCTAAAGCAAATCACAAATCAATTCGGCGCTATCTGGGCTATACCACAATGAGAATAATCGTAGTAGTTCAGGCAACTATTAAGCCATAACTGTAGATTTTTTAGTACATGCGACAAATTTGTATAATTATTTGAACTGATTTGATGGCTAAATTAAATACGTTATAATTACTGTAAATGAGGGCCTGAAAAAAATTGTGAAACAATAATCATTCGCATATTAGAGGCGGGAGATTAATTCGTCAATGATGTAATGTCCGAAAATGTCGAGGCAAAGACACTGATTTATCAGACAGTGCCTTATGAAGACTAATAACGTACACCAGAGTGCTGGAATAATCCTTAAGGGATCTTTATAGCGTTGAAAAAAAATCGATTTTTTAAATCTTATCCATTAGTATATACGGTCAAAAACATCCTCTCAAATTTTTAAAACAAAATTCTAAATACTTCGCTGGCATACTTTATGGACCTGGCATCGCCGATTAGACATAAGTACACAATTTAGGTATATGAAATTTCTACACTCGAAACTTTAAACGTGTTTTTCTCGAAACGACATTTTTCAAAACGGTGGACATTTTCCAGGGAACAGTTTTCAAGCGATCGTTTTAAAATTTTAGGAGAACATTCTTAACGCTACTCTCTATCGTGCTATAGAAGCTTTTTTTTTTTAATCTTCCCATTTTTTTAAAAGAAAAATGTCGAAAAAAACGGCTAAATTCGGTACTTTTTGTTCAAACCGCCGCCATTTTGTCAACTTTGATTTAAAAAAAAAGCCTCCATAGCGCGATAGCCAATCGCATACTAATTAATAATCCTTCGGATTTTTTTTTTTTTTCAGATGAAATTTGCGACCGCTAGGATGTCCATCATGAGGCTATCTTTTTTATCAACATTATTTTCAACAATAAAAAAAAATATATTTAAACAATAAAAATCGTCTTATAAAAAATCATTTTCCGTCATTCATGATTACCTTAATATGTCATCAAATTTTCAAATTGATCGGTGTATAGTAAACGTCCGAAAAAAATTCGTGAAAATAGGCTATTTTTCGGACCGTCACACTGGAAAGATCTCTTAATAGTCATGCCTAACTGCAGAGACCCCTTTTAATATTATTCCGTCTGTATAACCATGACTTTATCCAAACTTCATTCCTTCATCCCCCGAAGGGAGATTTTATTACAACCTATGACAAGCAAATGGAGCGAAACTAAATTTTCTTTTCTTTTCTCGTTGCGGGATACGGAGTCGGTTCAGAGTTAATTTTCCGAATGGTGCTCCGTTGCAAAAGACTTCACTCGTCTCAGTATGAAATTTGAGAGTGAAGAGAAAAGTTTCCGTTGACTTCTGATCGTAGTTCTCGTACTATCTCCACTTTCTTAGCTCCATTTCTCGCTCTCTACCCAAGGGACAGCTATATTTCTCAGTTTCCTCAAAGCTTGCAAGATCTTGCCAGCCTCAGGATCATTTCTTTTCGTTGAATTCTCTTGTTCCTCATTTTTTTCTTTTCTTTTTTTTTTACCAGGACAAGCATCACGACCGTCGACGATCTCAGTTTCCAGGCTCGTATGTGTCACTCTCTCACGAGATTGGATGGACTCCGGATGATATTTCTTCAGCGTCATCCGCCTAGCGAAGAAATATCTCTCTGTGCGCGATGTAAACATTGCTTGGAATTCAGTGCAGCTGTCCAGTATTTTCCGCAGCGAATTACTCTCGCAAAAAAAAAAATTCGTTATTTTTTTTATCCGCTCGTGTTGACTCGGGGTTGAACAAATATAACGGATATTTATTTTTCAACTTTTGTTGGATGTTCGTGTGCACGAGAATTGGTAGCCCGGTTTGATTCCCTCGCTCGAATTTTCAATGCAGCCGAAGATTTTTGTTATTCTTTTCACCCCATGTGCTCCCTGTTGACTATATCTACAAATCCACTGTGACATATGTGGATTGAGACACTCGAGGCTGAGATTGACCGCCTGGATCATTTTTTTTTTTAGCGTCATCCGCCATTATTTTTTTTTTTTTGGAAATTACGCGGAAAGAATTTGATAGCAGTGGAGATTATACTGTCGTGTATCTATTTATTTATTCTCCAGCGAACGGAACAATTTCATTGTAAATACTGACAAAAATTGCATATTATAGATATAAACATATTAGACATTGACGAAATTATATAATGCATTATAACAAAATACATACTGGACCTAAAGTAAAGATTGAGGAAAATTTTAAGAGGTATCCTAGATGGTTATATACCCAGAAAAAAGATTTAGTAATATTATCTAAAATTATCTATTCAACAGTTAATTATTTAAATCAACAGAAAGTTACTTTCCCTGGAACATATATGTATTTCATTCAATTTTTCAGTTTTTTTATTTCCAACGTTATTTATTTGAATCAACTTTCACTGTGCGGCGGACACGGAAAAAAATATTTTATTTATTGCTACTAAAAACTTTTTTAATCCGAAAAAAAGATCTAGTTAAAACGACTAAATACATGTATTGGATATTAAAATCAATTAGAACTTTAATTATAATAAAATGATAATAGAAAATTTTCTTTTCGTACTTCAATATACGTTAAACAAAACCTCTAAAAATAAATCCTATTCCTTTTTTCATACTCCCAAAATAAATCATCAAACTCAGCCCTTTTTTTCTGCCGCTAGAGTGGTGTTACCTTAATGTAACTTATTGAAAGTAGTGACACCCGAAAATAATAGGTCTAAAGAATTTATTTGAATCAGATCCAGGAATATATTTGAATCGAATAAAATTATTTTTTAATCAATAATATCCCATATTTAGAAAAATAAAATGACTTTCGATTCAAATGAATCTCCATTTGTTTCAAACTCATTGGGCCCATTTTTTTTAAAGGAAGAATTTAAACAAGCCTGCAAAGTAGAATTTTACAAATTGCTTCCTCATTATTTTTCGCTTTTTTGGCTTCCTCATAGAGGAAGCTTTGTAAAAAGCTCATTGATTTTGGCTTTCACGTAGAGGAAGCTTTGTAAAAAGCGAAAAATAATGAGGAAGCAATCTGCAAAGTTCTACTTTGCAGGCTTGTTTATGCTCGAAACACTTTTCTAAAAATTCAAAGTGTCGACGAATTTTAACCGTGTAACCGATTTTTTTTTCAAATTTGTACTAAAACCTTGTACCATAGTAGTCCGAATATGTGGACCAAATTAGAACTCGGTATCTCGTAATTTTCACGAGCCAGCACGAGAATGAGATTTTTCGAAAAATTCAAAATGCCATAAAATTTGTACGGCTGGACAGATCTGCTTCAAATTTGTACTCAAATGTTTTTCGATGATAGTCCATATGTGAACAAAATTTAAGATAAATCTATGAAAAATTTCAAAATTTTTCGTCCCGCCATTTTTTTGTTTATATTCACCAAAATCGATATTTACCGATATATCGATAGTTCCTTTGGCTAAATTCATTATCAACAAACAATAATTGTCAAATCATGTCGAAAATTGCAGCCGGATATCTCAGAACTTACAGAGATGAAGACTTTGAAGACATTTTTTTTTAAATTGAAATTGCAAATAAAATTATATCCACGCTATCGATTCTTGCCAAATTTGGAGCACATCATCTTTTGATGATAGTCCTTTTGTGTACAAAATTTCAGCCCGATATCTCTTAAATTGTAAAAGTTATAGCGTGAAAACGATATTTTCAAAAATTTCAAAATGATGTAAAATTTGAATTTTTTAACCGATTCGCGTTAACTACAATCCCAAGCGTCATTGTATGACAGCCCACTTACGTGCCTAATTTGACGAAGATACATCTAAAATTGCGACAGTTATCGTACTTACAAGGAATCTGCATATACGCACACACACATACAGACATTTTTTCTAAACCATTTTTTCTCGACGTTTGAGATCTCTAAAAAAAAAAATTTCACGAAAACAAAGCTTCCTCTAACAGGAAGCAAAAGTTGATATAATTATGAAAATTTTCACGTGGACTAACAATTAATTGTTGTCATTTAATTGTTTTCCAAGGACTAACACGATTTCTGTAGGTGTAGAGCCAACAGCCCTTGGATAAGGGAACGCGCAAGCTGCACACACTCCTCGCATCATGTCACACCTTGGATGCAAGGGAAAGTCTCGGAGACCAAGTTTCAGGGAGCTGAAGACTCTCGAAAGTCACTTAACTTAGATTGCACGGGCGAAATGACTTTACTTCGGCTTTCTTGGGAAAGTTCTCCTCTTTCTGCAGGACAGCAGGGGGACTCAGAGAATAAAAGGGGAAAGATGTAGAGAGGAGAGCTGACGAAAACGAAAGGAAAAGAAAAAGGTAAACGCTATTTACTCGCCTGTGCCTTTCTGCAACGTGCTGTAAATATAAGAAATTCCGAAATTGCAAACAGCAGGTGTCTCCCTACTTTTAAGCTACGGTTTAGTTATTCCAGAGTTCTGACTATAACTTTTCTTCAGATATTATATTTTATAAATAAAAAATGTAATTTGTTTTAATTTGTTGGAAAACTGGAATTTTTGCAATATTGTTTCAAGATTTTTTTTTTAATTTCTTTTAGAAACTCTCGCGTCTTTTATGCTAGTGAAATAATTTATAGTATATTTTCTCGAAAGACTCGAAATAGAAATAATTTTTTTTTTTACGAACCAATTTTTTACGAACATTTTTTATGATTTTCATTTTGATTTAATTCTATCCAAGGATATAATGTGTAAAATGGCAATAAATAAATCTGGGAAAGAAAAAGATCATTTATGTAAAAATTCGAATTTCAAATTTACCGTTGAATAAATAGAAAAATATATTTCCAAATAATATAGAAGGGAATAAGCAATAAATAAAATTACAATGATCGGCAAATAAAAATTATTATAAATTGGCATTTCATATAGAAAAATATAGGGAAAAAAATGCAAGACCAAACCGTAGATTATTAAATTATAACACATTTGTGGTAAATTTGTAAATATACTCCCTTCTGAATTCATAGCAGCCAGAATATAAGCCTGAAAAACTGCATGTCCTATAATAAATTACTGGTAAAAATAATGTATTCGTGTCCCAATGCGAATACATCCTCGCCACAATAATCGATTTGGAGTGTCATAGCCGTCAGGCAAACCCGCGTTGCGGCTCCGGTTTGCGTCAAGTGCATCGACGTCCCGTCGTTCGCGATTCTCGGCAACGCATCGACGTCATTCGATCGTTCAGTTTTCCTTTCTCGGCTCTCGAATCCGCGATAAATTCGAGGAATGAGAGAGTGCGAATTTATCCATCGTGCCCGGAAGGACCATTGGCGAAAAACTCATTTCGCTCAAGTATCGGTCTCTGGCACGACGCATATTGCAAAATATAGCATAGGCGGAAAAAAAACAGATTAGTCGAAATACAAAAACCAAAAAAAAAGGCTGCAAAGTAGAAGTTTGCAAATTGCTTCCTCATTATTTTTCGCTTTTTATAAAGCTTCTATGAGGAAGTATGTTTATTGATTTTGGCTTCCTCATAGAGGATGCTTTGTAAAAAGCGAAAAATAATGAGGAAGCAATTTGCAAAGTTCTACTTTGCAGGTTTGTTTATGCTCTAGATATTTTTCTAAAAATTCAAAGTGTCGAAGAACTTTAACCGTGGAACCGATTTTTCTCAAATTTATACTAAAACCTTGTACTATAGTAGTATGTGGACCAAATAACTGTGTAAAATAACAAAAATTTTGAGACCAGGTTGGCAGGTATTTTTTTCGAAAAGTATTACGTAATTCAAGCTTTACGTAATAATTCAGGATGTTAAAAAAACTTAAATTACGTAGAACTTCTCATTAAAAAATCTTGCCACCCTGCATAGGGTCTCAAGAATTTCGTAATTTTACACAGAATTTTTCCGTGAATATATAAAAATGATAAAAAGTGGCGGTTTTTTTTAATACAATATTTTGTTGTTTAACGTCATAAAACAAAACGTTAGGGAAACGAAAATAACTTTTTTCATATACATTATGTAGCTCTTCATAAACTGAACAAATTTGATCCATGACATTTTTTATAGGACTGTTAATTTTCAAGATATTAACGAATAAAAAAATATAAATACCGAAAAATTCAAATTTTTATTAAAATTCGGTTGTCGAAAATATCGGTCGTAGCGCCAAACAAAAAAAAATGCGTGTCTTTTCTTTTTGAAAATACTTTCTGATAAAAAAATCGTTAAAATTATTGAAGGGGATCAGGGTCAGAGTATGAAAAATTCAGTTGGAATGCCCTATATACCTTTTCGATGGCATATGGCGAAATAAAAAACAAAATCCGGAGAATCGTTAATTTTTCATGCTATAAGCAATATTTCTATAACAAAAAAAAATGTATATATACCCTATATTCTTTTTTAAATCTCTGAACCATGAGCATATGTTATGAATCGTATATGCACATCTTTCTCTTATTCTTATTCTGCTACTGGCACTTCGAATAGATCTGGGCGTTAACGCATGGTAATATAGAGTCCGGTTAGTGCACGCGTGCTATTTCAATAACAATATTTTGTTTTCCTTTAATGAATGGCTCGTGGGGTCTCCTCCCTTTAGTAGTGGCGAGGCATGAATCATGGGGTCGTAAAGTCATATAGCGTGGCGGGAATGTTCGAGTGGGAGCAGAAAGAGCTGTGAACTGCACCCAGTACAGCAAACACGAGCAGCACAGTAGTAGTAGAGTATCAAACGTTGCATTCAGAATGCATCAGTCCTGCACCAAGAGAAAAATATAGTTAAGACATCTAAAATAGTTTGGTAAAAAACCCAGACAACATAGTAAATGGAATCAATCTTGGAAGTTTCGAAATGTTTACTTATACCGTGAATAGAAACGCGATACACGCGGAGGACCGCTCGCAAAACGTCTGGGCATGTTCGGACAACTTTGAGGTTATGACGGCAAACGTTAAACGATCGACAATGGAGACTAGAGTAAAGGAAGCCGAACGCTTATGGCGAAGGCACAAAAATTTGGTCCCCGGAACGTCGGTCAGGGTTTGTTGTGAATATCACCACGAGCGGCGCTGTCATCGCTATAAACGGATATGAAGTAAGCGTGTGGTGATAGAGCGAAGTGAATGTCGAGAAACGATTTGAAATCGATTGTGTTAACGAAATTACCTGCCTGCAAAGTTTTTTTAATGTCCATGTAGTATTATTCTTTTCTTACACAGAAGATAGTTGCCACATTTAATTGCTGTGTAAAAATAAACTCACGCTTTTTTCTTCCCTTCAAGTTTGGTGGATGACGCGCTGAGCATGTCATTACTTGACATGATATTAAATTGATAACAAACGCCTTTAACAAACCTCTAACAGATAATAGACCTCTAACAAATTGCATGTAATTACACGCACAACATGCTACGTTTTAAAATAAACTCCAACTTATAGTTTTTTGTTCGATTTTAGAGAAAGTGTTCGAAGACTTTTTCCAGCATTTGAAAGATTAAAAATATCTTACACGTAGATTCTCAAGCAAAAGCTTAACTCTATTCGTTATAGATAAATATAATGCTGTAAAGATATAACTAAATCATTAAAAAATTGTTTAGAAAATGTTATAAATACAATTTTATTATTTATAGTGTTAACATGTTCTATATGGTCACGTACGAACTAAAGTAAAAAATAATCTGTTCGAAATTACCGCTCTCGTGGTGAATAGTGCCCGCCGCGCCTCTGTCGTCTTCCGCAGGCGTTGCATGCGGACGTTTTGGGGACCACTTCGACAGCATTACGTTCGGCCTCCTTTACTCTAGTCTCCATGCGATTGACGCTACACGGGAGGGGTAACATACAGATGTCCGAAAAGTGCTCTTCTCTTACGACGAAACTGTCCCTACGCAAAGTCTCTAGCACACAACGGCTCTAAAATCGTTATTAAATCACAGACTCGGTGACGAAAGTTGAGTGAGATCTCTAAACGAAGTTCTCCAATACGAATGTCTGTCATCGACAAAATATAAATGCCGACGAATATAAGTTCCATACTCTCTTCTTCGAAGCTCTCTCCATCGAATGCTGACCATCCGCCGAGCTCTCCCGAAAAATGAGAATTGAGTGAAAACGTTTTCAAGCGTTACTCTCCCTGAACCGATGCGACCCATTACCGCCGCTGCAAGGTAATGCCACTCGCCGAGAGATGGCGCTCAATTACATGTGTGATTGCAATGTAAATGAGCGCCATCTCTCGGCGAGTTAGTTTTATTTTTCTATTTTTTAGCTATCTACAGTGATTATTTTGTCGCAGATGCCTGTTTTCAACTAAAAGTGTAGATTAGATTGGCCCATTCATTTACTGGTGTTTTTGGATTTTTGTCTTTCAGTATTTATCTTTATATACTTTGCGAAGAAAATTCGATATTTTTTTAGTTCCATTACATAATTTGACATTCTGGTCATGCGTTAAAATTTTTATAGACAGTCTGGAAATATTACATTTTATAGAAACCCATGATAACCGACAGCAGTGGACGCGCGGTCGGTGTGTGGCTTCGGCGGTCCCCAGAGTTAAGCAGCATTATTTGCGGTCATAACTTGGATGGGTGACCGCTTAGCCTTGCACTGGTTTGCGCGCCAACTGCTGAGCGGGATGCAGTTTTTCTGAGTTTCTAATGTATTCTCATACAGTAGAAACTCAGTAAAAATAAAGCCGACTGTATCGGCCAGGTTTTCCGCAGTTTCCCTGTGCCCTCGTGCAAATGCGATACAGTAGTGCATTAGGATGAGTGGCAGCGGACAACACTCTAGAGGGCTCTCTATGAAGGAACGGGGAAAAGGGGAGAGGGGAAACGTGAAAGCCTGAAGAAGGCATACGGAAGAAACCCATAATAAAAAAAAATAGAAACCCATGATAAGCAAACCGTTCTGCTTAACCGTTCATTTACTGTTGACTATATCTACTACTGTACCTATATCTTTCGTAAATCTCATGTCTTACTAAACTACAGACATTTTGCAAGCTGCCAATAGATTTTGCGTTATTTTTCGTAACGTGAATTGCTTTAACCTGTATGCGTATGAAGATTATTCCAAACATTTGTGGGCGCAAAATATAGAGAAGTATGAGATGCGTTGTATAGCGTTATACAGCAGCGTAAATAGTACAGCGGGCGACGCCTAGTAAATCTTTGTATGTGTCTGGAAAAAATGCCATTTTTCCACTTTGGATTCCGATTACTATACGAATCTGGGAATGAGTACTATATATTTCTCTCGGTGTGTAACGTTGGCCCTTACCAACGAATCATTCTGCCACTGGCGTTCAAAAATCATGCCGCTGAAAACGACACTTCAGCTTGACTGTCGTTCAGCCCACCACGAAGTTTCAAGTACCATGATCATTTTTTTTTTTCCTCTCCAGAGAACGAGTTCTCCAGGCTTCATCGTCAAAAGCAGAAAAAAAGGAGGGCGCTGAAGGGAGTGAGTGAAAAAAAAATGACAAAGAGCACTACGATGCGAAGTAGCTTCAGCAAAGCGCCCATACGACACGAACCGAAAATAAAATTCTCGCATTCCACTGCGCAATATTATTGCAAAAGCAATTTGAAAAAAAAAGAAAAAAATGGAACGTGGCGTCACGGTTTTGTTGTATTAAGCGAATTTATTTTCGCATTCTCGTTATATATGGCTATGTGTGGACTTGATTGGATTATATTATCGCGCGGAGCGAGTCAATTTTGTTCATCGACCATGGTTGGAATGAGAGAAAAAGGGAAATGAGAAAAACTGACACAAAGAACAAAGAGAGAAAATTATTTTTGGGATTTACGCTTTTTAGTGTTTTGAAGGATTCGTTGAAATTTTTTTTAGGGTTTGCTTACATTTATATCTGACGATTAAGTTGCATGTGCACTGTTAAAAAAATTTACTAGAAAATTGGAGGATTGGAAATTTTTATTCACAATCTGTACCATAAATTTCTTATTCATCTGTGTTAGATATTTAAAGTAATAATACTGAAATAGATGTGAGACATTTTTTAATTTACTGTTACACAATACTAGAAATTTGCATTCTGATTTTTTTATTATTTTTTATTATTTTGTAAATTTAATATACAAATATTAATTATTATACAACAAAATTTTTTATATTATACAATTGATTATAATATAATTATATGAATTTTACAACATATCTGTATATTAAATGGAATTTAATATAAAAAATGAAAAATAATAATATCTGCAAAAGAACTTCCAATACATATATTGATTTCTAAAATATTTTTAACAGTGTATATCAACAACGATTTGGAATAAATTATTGTCGAAATGAAAAAAACGGACGCAAAGAACGAACATAGAAAATAAGTTTTGTTTTTTACGTTTTTTTTAAAGAATTTTGAAGGATACGTTGTCATTTTTTTATGGCTTGCTTAAGTTCATATCGGTGGATCAAGTTGCATGTGAACAAAGTAATGAAGGAGGTGACGTAAAATCATGGGATGTGAAAAGGAAAAAGTAACGCTGAACTAGACGATCAATTGAGTTACGAGAATGGCAGAGATCGACGAACAGACATTCATATTATACCACGTCAACCCACGTGGATTATATTTTATACAGATACGTGTGAATTCGATATCCTGGACATATTTCGATAATGAAAGCAGGTCATGCGGGAACAAACACGGTAACGCCGTTCTAGAGCTACTCTCTCATTGCTGCTGTGGGGATTTTCGATTACACGTGGCGCCTCTCAATCCCGATAACATTTGGCCGCAAAAGCCAATTGTAGATTCGATGAATAAATAAAAGCGACGCAGACTGACGAGGGAGAAAAAGGCTATAAATGAGCAGTGGACAGAGAATAAAATTTGTTTCGAAAATTGGCTCTGGTGTAGTGAAATTGCAATATTAATATTCGTAATGGTACTCTGCAGTATTAAATCGACAATTTTCTATACTATGAAATACACTGAGAAAAGAGATTGGATAATTCAACTAAATCCGACGGACACGGAGAAAATAAAAAGTTTATTTTACTTTTTTTATTTTACACTTTTATATACACTGCTAAAAATATTATGAAATTTACAATTGTCATATTACAATACTTTTATATTAAACATTATTTTTTTAAATGTGTTTAATACACTATGTATTAATTTCACATCATTCTTGTATATTAAATTTAATATACCAATTAATGCATAAAAACTTTCGATATACGTATAGTAATTTTTATAATGATAATTGTAAATCGAAGTTCCAATGTCAATTTAGATTCTTAATCATCTAATTCCTAAAAATAGTCAAATATACTGTGAAGTATCTGTTCAGGAAATTAATATGCATTCATCGGAACTTTTAATAAACAAACCGATATATTAAATTTATTAAACAATTATGTGACAATATTATAGTAATTTTATAATAAGCATCACTTTTATTATCGCGTTTAATATACCGTTTATTAATTTTACATCATACTCGTATATTAAAATCATATACCAGTTTATGCATAAAAACTTATATTAATTTTCATAATTAAATTTTTTACAGTGTGTTCGACAGATTTATTTGAACTAACTAATCTCTTATCTCACTGTAGTAGGTGTCGATGTGTAATAATCAATTTTTCGAACTCTTTTTTTTTTTTACTGTTATACGCAAAAGGATAGAAAATGATAATTTACACATTGTCTCCTCATTATTTTTTTCCTTTGACAAAAGTGTCTCGTTGAGAAAGCACAACCGAGAAGTTAGGAGTTCTGCTTTTGTGAAAGGTGCTATTGCAGCTAGTGGCGAGAATATATATTATATTTATAAAAGAAATGTTGGATTCTTGCCAGAGGCATGAACACGAGGGTTTGCGGCAGAACGATGGTGGCCGGAACTGGCGCTACCGTTGAAATCAAAGAAAAATTCCGCACTTTTAGAGTTCCCTGGATCACCAAAATATGCATACGTTGGCCACGTTTCCGGCGAGTGGCAACCAAAGCGATGCAG
Source organism: Ephialtes manifestator (assembly GCA_963970395.1). Taxonomy (NCBI): domain Eukaryota; kingdom Metazoa; phylum Arthropoda; class Insecta; order Hymenoptera; family Ichneumonidae; genus Ephialtes; species Ephialtes manifestator. Next base: position 4,778,695 of record OZ019971.1, read on the forward strand.
AAGGCTTTACGTTTGAACTTCAACCCCCGAAGGGATTGGAGTGGGGGAGAAAAACGAGCGGCGAGTCAAAAAGGATTTTTACATTCTCGTTCACATTTAGCTTCCTCTCTATGATTTTCTCGTTTTCTATGATTTTCGTCCTTTTTCTCTCCCACAATGCTCACGTCTCCTCGAATGCACTCGAACTTCCATCACTAATTGTAAATCCGACTAATGTTACAAATCGGATTTAATAATAATCTGTCGAAATATATGAACGATAATCTCATTATAATGCATGACCTGTACTAGGATATTTCATCCCGTAGTTTCACGTTCTGTTTGGTAGTATATTCGACCAATGAATCGTCAATGTAAATCGCAATATATAATATATAGTCGAACACGCTTTGGTAAGTTTGGCGGGAAAAATTATGATGGTAAATAATCAACTACTTTCACTCTGTTCATTGGCCGGTGATAAAAACAATTATTTCAGAGCTAAGTTGTAAATGGACGTTTTTCGCATAAATGGCCATTTTCACACCTTGTCAAGTAAAATTGTGTACAATACTCATTGGAAAAAAGTCGATCAGAAAAAGTTTTTCTGCACTTGTATCGTAATATACTATTTTATGGCAAGGACGTAAAAAGAGGGATTTAGTACGAACTAAGAATTCCCTCTTTTTATGCCTGTGTCATATACAATTTTCTGTACCACTTGTGTCAAAAATCATCTTTTGATGCCTCTTGCCTGTGCATAAAAATACACTTTACTGCACTAGTGCGTAAAAACACACTTTACCGCACTAGTGCGTAAAAATACACTTCACCGCACTAGTGCTTGAAAATATACTTTTCCGCACTAGTGCGCAAAAAGTGATGAATTTTGGGATTTGCGCATGCGCGTTCTGAAAGGGTCTTTTTGCGCACAGGTTAAAAATTAAAAGCACAAAAGGTCGACTTTTTTTACGTATGCAGGACAGAATAGGATATTGTGTATAAAGTGCGTAAAGTAGGGTATTTCCGCACGAGTTACACATATAGTTTTTTGTGATAGCCGTGAGATAAGTGACGTTTTTTGGGGAAATTAAAGTGCAACTGAACGGAGTGCGTAAAGTTATTACTTTACCCCCGACGTTTCGTAAAACATGCACTTTAGCCCCGCTAAAAACACCCCCGAAAAGTTCACTTTTCGATCGGCTATTACAAAAAATATATTTATCTCACCCGGCGCAAAAAACGCGGTTTTACGCACGCTTCGCATAATTCCCCATTTGCACACCTTGTGAAATAAAATTTCGTATGATACTCAAGCGATAAATGTTTTCTTAACTCGTGTGACTGCAACACTCATCAGAAATAGTACATTATGCTACAAGGGAGGGAAGTTCGAGTTTTTCGCGGTAGAAATCACACGAGATGAAAAATAACCATATTTTTATGCTTGCGACGTTAGTAGAAAAACGTACTTTTTCTCCCGCTGGTCAAGAATCAGTAACTTTCCATCCGCATCGCAGGCATAAAATATGTTAATTTCAGCGTAGTCGGGAAAAAAACTTTTATCGCACTAGGATCATCAAATACTATTATCGGTGGATATCACTTTGTATTCAACAAGTTTGAAAAGTAACAACTTACCGAGAAGTTTCATGACCTGTTCATGGCTGATGAAAAGATTGAGATAGCCATCAGTGAAGCCCACGAGTGCGAAAACAAGAAGAATCTTGAGACGCTGAATTTCGAAAGATCCTTCACGCCACCGCATTGTCACATCATTCCTTCGCACGAGATCCAGTGTAACACCCCCAAACCCCACGAAGTAACTCGCGTCTTCTTGCACTTTGTCGTCTCACCCTCTTCTCTTCGCCCACTTCTCACGTGTCTAGCATTAACAGCCGCATCGCGTTCTCGAGCAATAAACCCTTGCACTTTCCTCCCTATCTCGTTTCAGTATCAACAGTAACATTATCTCAGTTACAGCGATAGTCGACAATTTCCTTCTTCTCTTCACCGTTAACAAATGTCATTTCTGCAAAAATTGGTACTTTCGTTGCACCTCAAGGAACTATCCTTACCAACACCATCTCGCGAATCCTCGCCGAAAAATGTACTTTTAAAACCCTCTCGACTCTATCCCACGTTTGCCCTTTTTTTTCTCACGCTCGCACAAGCATTTATCACCACTCTGTACAATATTTGATTTTTCGCACGCGTTCTCGTCCACCCAACCGTTTTTTGCTATGACACTTTTATGAAAAGAAAAATAAAAACAATTTCGTCAGACCGGCATTTTTCATCATATTTCTCGCACGATCTATGACGTCGAGAATGATTTATCGCCACTGCTATGGCAATACGTTTTTATTTGTTTGTGAGTTCCAAGTTTTTGTTTGTTTTATTTATTATTTGAAGTGGACACATGATCACTTTTGACAAATATTCGAAAAAAGCTCTAATTATTTGGGCTATGCTTTTGATTTGTTGGTAAAGCCTTTTGATTTCACTCTGTCACGTGGTGATCGAAAATCCGATGGGACACGGTGATAGGACGTCAGACGGAAAAGTCTTTCACCGGAAAACGTCGTCGACGTCGGCGTCGAGACGCGAGACTGAAACGATGTACGGCGTGCGGTTTTCGGCTCGCTTGTGGCCGTGATGGAAAAGGACAGAACGAGCTACGGGGATGGTCTTGGGGCGCAGGCGTCGCACATTCACAACCCCCCAGGAATTGTCGCAAGGGCGGGCCACCGATCGTCAGACAAGGACTATCATTGCAACCGAAAGAGAGAAAGAGAAAGAGAGAAAGGGGAGAGTGGACCACAGGGATGAACGGATAAATGACGAATTTCCGGAAATCGTGCGTACGTGACTGGCCAGCTATATTCGCGCAGAAAACGTCTCTTTTCTCTCATACCTCTCGAAAAAGGGTTTAAAAAACGTAATAATACCCATCGAAAGAAATCCTATCACTGTCGACGGGGAAAACAAAAAAATACTTTTAAATCTGAAAATCCATTTTTCGTCGTTTCGCTCGTTCACTCGTTGGATTATCCGGTGATCGAATTTTTGAATATTGCGTCGATTAATAAATTTATTTTTGACCTTAAATATATTTTTGGTAATTTCATTGGTGGGCAACAGTCATTGGTATTTTTGGATCTAGAATAGTATTTTGTAGTAATATTAGAGTTTCAGTTTTCATAAGTATCAAGTACCTGTTTTGTCAATTTCGTTTTTTTTAATGGATTTTTTCATTGAATTCGAAAAGTAACAAAAAGATTTTCTAAATTTTGCAATTTTCCAAGGGATAATTTATAAAATTAAAAATGAGAAATAAAAGTGGATCGAATAATTTTTTTTTTTACTTGTATTAGAAGTTTTAAAAAAATTGAGGACCTAAAAATACTTTTTTGTAAAAATGTGACAAAAGAACGGTAAACGGCGAATACATTTTTTTGAATTAGAAAAACATATTTTAATACGCAAATATAAAACTTGTCACAAATTATTATGATGATTTTTTTTTTTTTTTTTTTTTTTTTGGGAAATTAACAAAAAGTGCCCGTGAACTTATTAACTTTATATTAATATAAAGTTGTATTTTTTTTGTTCTTCCAATTGAAAGAACAAAAAAATTATTTACTTTTTATTGCGCAAGTACAGAACTTGAAGATTACTGGAATGAAATTTGACTATAGAGGTAAACCTCTATGTAACCTCTTATGTAATTTTCATGCGAATCTTTTAAAAACCTTCATTCATAAAAAAAAAGTTATATTCATATAAATATATGCATTAGTATACATAAACTGGTTCATTTTTTTAATTTGCTAGATTTGGGAGGCCATGCGATTACATCTACATTTTTATTTGTAAAAAAAAATGTAGAAAGTCTTTCTAAAATCGCGTTGCCTTTGATTTAGATGACTTGATTGAAATGCTTTTTATTTTTGCAAAAACTTTTAATAAACCAATTTTTTCTCGATATTATAGCTACGAAGTATTACTTCCAATTTAAAACATTCCATTTGCTCGTAGCTTCTCAATTTTCACAGTATTTCCGAATTAAATTTTTTTTTATAAACAGCTGGCGGTGTAAAAAGTTTGGCTGGGTAGAAAAGCGTGTAACTCGCGATGGGACCACGTGCGATTTCGGGATGGTAGCCGAACGCCGTCCCTGAGAGACCAGCAGCAGCAGGTAACAAGAGAAGCAATCAAAAGGGGCGCTTTAGTTGCTGCTGTTCTAGCGGCTGGTGGTCGTGTGTGCGCGCGTGAAAATGCCACGCGCCCTCGACTCCCGTATTAATTTATCGGGACGATAGCGGATTTTCAATCCTGGTCAATGGTTTCGCTACCATGAGAGAGAAAATGGCAAAGAGAGAAAGAAACAGAAAAGCAGGGAAAGAGGGAAAAGGGAAAGAGAGAAAGCGAGAAAGATTGATTGAAATTTATTAATGCCCATATGGACTATTTTTTTAACTTAGAATACACGTATTTATATTTATTTTTATTCTTATTTTTCAAATGGTAATTCCTTTACATTATTTGCATAACAGGAAAAATACATAGTTAATATGCTTTTTAAATTACTTTATACTAAGAATGATGAAATTCAGTATCTCTTCATTAGTAATGTTATGATCTTAGATTCCCGTTAGGGCGTAAGCGAAAAAAATCGCAATCATTCAATTTATAAACTCAAGTATTTTTATTTTACTATTAAAGTTGCGAAGTTATATCACTCAATAATTACTGAGTTATTGCTCAAATAATAACTATTCATGAGGAATAGTAACTATGTCGCAAAATTACCACACAAATGATTGGTCTTTACCATTTACCATTGGCCTCTAATAGTAATTATTCTTGAATATATGCATTCAATTTCCAAAAAGTATCTACTCTAATGGTTACCATTCACTTCTAACAGTTTATACTTTTGGTAGTCAATAGTAACTATTTTGAATAATAACTATTCGAATAGTTACTATTGACGGTCAATAGTAACTATTTCGGATACTTACTATTCGTATAGTTACTATTGACTGTCAATAGTCAGTGCTGTTGACAGTTCATAGTTACTTTTGAATCCGAATGGTAACTATTAAGTGCTCAATAGTTTTTTTCCGTAAGGGGAGAAAGATTGATTTGTTTGATTGATTTATTTATTTTATGCCTTAGTTTGACTTTGAGGCAAGAAAGTGTAGATACAAGATTAAAATATTATGGTAATAACAAAAAGTAAAATTCCGAATATGAACGTGATAATAACAATAATATTAAGAGTAATAACAAAAAACTAAATAAAAAGTAAATGTTAAATAATAGTGATGAACCTGTAAAGTGAGAAAGAGAGAGAAAGAGAGAGAAAGTGAGAAAGAGAGAGAATGAAGGACGAAGCAAATGCAAGGGTTGCGACCCTCTGGTAAGCGTGGAACCAACGCTACGTTTGCCAACAGTTGAATTTAATTAAACAGGCGTGAGTGAGAGAAGGTTGCGCGGATGAGCGAGTGAGAAGTGCAAGTAAAATTCATGGATGCTGTTTCTAGCTGGTTCGCCGCCGCGCTTATTCTGCCACGGACAGTTCGCCCGGATTCACGATTTCATCTTCGAAACTTTAACTCCAACAACGCGCCGCTCTTCTGAAACACAGAGAGACGAAAAGCAGACGGTTCCGGGCAGCTTTTGCTTGGCCAGTATTGCCGTGAGCCGTTCAGGAGGGGAGAACATCGAGCGAGAACGGGACTTTAATTAGGAAACCAGGGATTAATTAACTCCATCAAATCCAACCGAACCTCACCGCCGCACGTCGACGATTGGCGAATAATTGCTACTCGTTTTTATACGCCTCTCTCTCTCTCTCTCTCTCTCTCTTTTGTGCCCGGGAATTACGATGGGGTAATACAGAACGCAACGTTGAAAGATTGTGCTGAAATGGATATCAGGAGAGGATACGAAGATTAACACGATTTTTCGGAGTTGTAAAAAAACTGGTAATTATTTTATTTATCCAGTTCTTATACTCAGAGACAATTTTGTTGTCAGTAAATTTAAAGTGACGGCTATTTATTTTCAGTTTATTCGACAGTTTTTTTTATTTTTTATTATGATAACCATAAAATAATCGACGTTGCTATAAAAATAAAGTTGGAATAATTTTTTAGTTACGGTGTTGTCCGCAAGCGATCAAACTGTTGCCTCCTGGGTTACAGTTTTTTCGTCCTGTAAAATAAAAACATATATAATAATAATAATAATCTTTATTACGCACACATATAGAATACATACAATTCATAGTGCGGGGAAGTTCCATTTTAACAATTGAACATTAGGAGACACAAATCTTAGTCATTCAACAACGAGGATCTTATTCGAAAACATCTTATTATAAACATAAAAAGCGCCTTTAGGCTCGCCGCATCATTTTGGTTTAGTAGATGAATCATATTTTCCTTTGCGGTTAAGTTCCCTTTAAATCGTGGCAAAAGGTAGTGTTCCCTAAATGGCGCATAGATTGAGCAATAGAGCATTATGTGCTCTAGCGTTTCATTTTCCTGTTTGTCGCAGATAAGGCAAAGTTGAGTCGGATCCATCTGATATACCGTTTTACATATAATAAATCTTCTAACGTATCTGGTGGCTAGTCTAAGTTGAGCTTTGGCCCTGATGTGGTCAAGCCGACCTCTTACTGGATAAAAGTTTCGGTAATTGTCTCCAATAGATCTAGGGAGATCTAATTGGGAACTCTCGGACTGCAGGTATTTCTCGAGGTTGGCTTGTTTGAGTCGCTTCTCAAATGCCTCTAGAGTTCCCGTCATATTTTGCACCCAGTAAGTTGCGTTGAGATTAGATAATAGGTGATCATAGGCTTCACGACCCAGGGCAATTCGCAACTGGACGATCCAGTTGAATTGTATTTTAGCATCGTCCTGATTGGCTAGATGTACTAGGCGGCGAAGGCAGATTTTCGGGAAGCGACAATCACTCATTTTTTAAATTTTAATGATCCATCCTATCGTTAATTTGATGACCTCCCAAGCCACATTACGAATCCCTAGCTCCATACGCACTAAAAATCCCGGAGTACATCTTGGAAGATTCAGGTATCGCTTAAAGAATTCTAATTGCGCTTTCTCGAGAAGACTGATGTATCTCAAGCCCCAGATGGGTGCAGTATAGAGTAACGTGGATGCAGTCACAGCACTGTATAGTTTATACGCCGACTCCCACGAATCAGCCTTGGCTGTCGGTAGGATCGCCAGTATCGAGCCCGACGCCAATTTAGCATTTGCCACCGCTTTTTCCGCCGCACGAAGTCCCAGTCCCGAGCTGGAAAACATATATTTATTAACATATATAAAAACATATATATATTAATCAACGGTTACAGTTAAATATTTAATGCAGGCACTAGAAAGCATCCCAGGATGCAAACATCCTCGAACAAATCCATCGATGAGAAGGAATGGACTCCTACAAGATATTCCCTCGAAGAACAACTTCCAGAATGCTGAAAGTCCACTGCGGTGACCCTGTACCAGAAAAATGAAAGGAATACAAAAATATACGAAAATACACAGAAAAATCACAAATACATTTAAAAAAAAAACAGAAAACTTACCTTTTCTTTTCTTTACTCTTTTCTTTTGGACTATTCTGAGTGTACTGACATGAAAATCTCGAAAAAAAAAATTTTCACGAAAACAAAGCTTCCTCTATGAGGAAGCAAAAATAAAAAGATAAATAAAATATTAACTACGTTAAAAGAATAACGGCAACTACAAAAAAAAATTGCATAAATAAAAAATAAATAACACACGCGGTTTTCTTATTACGAGACTCAATATTATGGTATAAACCAGGATTTTCGGTCGTGTATAATAGAAAAATAAAATTATTCAATATTTTAATAAGCATGTTATTGTTGAATACTAATGGTAATAATAATAGTTGCAAATGAGGCTAAATTGTATGAAAAATAGTTTTTCCATGTTTGACGAATTTTGTATAAAATTTTACAGTGGCCCTACCAAAGAAGATGGCAATCTGTGTGTTCTGTTGTGTTTTCTTCAGTAACCTTTTTTTAAATACTATAAGACTATAGTTTTTGGCATGGCAAAGAGAAGAATTATTATTATTATTATTTTTTAGGTTATATAATGTGCATAGTTGACAATGAATCGATCCGCTCTGTATTATTGTTCTATACTTTGGGTGAATTAAAATTTACTATTGAATTTGCTAAAAACAATCAGACGATGTTAATTTAACGATATCTTTAATTAATAAATCGTATTATCTTATTCTGAATGCAAATAAAAATTGCGTTTAAGTAATCGAAAGTGGTTTATCGGTTAACACGTTAATTCATAATTTTAATCAAGCAATTTTTTCTTTCATTAACCAATATTTTTTATCAAATCTCAATAATTAATGAATTTATTTCTCTCGATGGAATTGTCTTTTAATTTACACGCTCTACGCTCGTTTGAATTTTTTTCTGCTTTTTCGTTTTTCCCTTACCATATAGGGAATACCCAACGTTAAACAGAAAACTCGAGGTATCGACTCGAGGGAGTCTCGTCCTCGAGTACTATACAAAAGAAGGTCTGAAGAGACACACGGAACACACAATTCCGTATATGCCATGAGGATATCGATCAGGAAAGACACATAGAGCTTTGCGCTACAGGGGCAGAGACCGACGGGTGCCTGAGGCCATCGAGGGCTCGATTAATTATTTAAACTTTTCTCATTAGAGCTGATCGTCATCGATCGGTACGAGGGGGAAAAGAAGGCTGTTCGGAAAAGCAAGGTAGACACGGAAAGGGACTGTTTCCGCAGTAATAGTGAGAGAAAGTGTGTCTGATCGACTGTATTCAAATGGTTGTGTCTGCCAGGCGTTAAGACGCCTTTGGGTGTCGAGAACGAAGACAAGCCAAGTACAGCGGAAAGCTCGAACGGCTGTATACAAATTAAATTGCGATCGGCGACTCTAAACTCCTCGAATACTTTGTAGAAAGTACCTAAAGACGCTCACGTCACGTCCCCCCTCTCTGCCCTTGTTACGTCACCGAATTGTTAGTGGAAAAACAAATGATAAAAGGGTATCGGGCGATACTTTTTTTTTTTCTTATATTAGAAGTTAGACAAAAATTGGTATAAATGATAAATACTTTTATGGAAAAAGGTGACAAAAAAACGATAAACAATACATTTTTTTAAATTAGGGTAACATATTCTAAATCGAAAATATAAAATTTGTCACAAATTATTGTTTATGCTTTTTTTGGTGAAAACACAGATATTAGAAAATCATAGATTTTAGATAATCTAAAATTGCAGGTCTTCTAGAATTGCAGGTTTTCTAGAATCGCAGATTTTCTAAAATGGCAGATTGTCTAAGATCGCAGATTTTCTAAAATGGCAGATTTTCTAAAATGGCAGGTTGTCTAAAATCGCAGATTGTCTAAAATCGCAGATTGTCTAAAATCGCAGATTGTCTAAAATCGCAGATTGTCTAAAATCGCAGATTGTCTAAAATCGCAGATTGTCTAAAATCGCAGATTTTCTAAAATCACCGATTTTCTAAAATCGCAGATTTTCTAAAATCACCGATTTTCTAAAGTCACCGATTTTCTAAAATCACCGATTTTCTAAAATCACCGATTTTCTAAAATCACCGATTTTCTAAAATCACCGATTTTCTAAAATCACCGATTTTCTAAAATCACAGATTTTCTAAAATCACAGGTTTTCTATAATCACAGATCTCCTACAATCAAAGAAATAAAGAGTTTCTGTAATCTTTTGTGGTTTATAACTTTTTTTATAAGAATACAACAAAAAATAATTATCGAGAACTGAGACAAGCCAGCACAACGGATAGCTCGAACGGTAGTATACAAATTAAATTGCGATCGGCGTCTCTGAACTCCTCGAACACTTTGTACAAAGTACCTAAAGACGCTCACGTCACCTTCATCCCCTCCCTGCCCTCGTTACGTCTCAGAGTTGCCAGTAGAAAGTCCGGGAAAGCTTCGTCACAGTCACGCTTACTTGCTGGGGTGCGCAATTAGGGATGAATTTAATAAACCAGTTTCTCCCTGATGACCCGAGGCTATGCCGGTCAAACGATTTTTATTTTTATACTTATCAAAAAGAATTTTGAAAGAAGAGAAGACTTTGATGTTAGCAACACTCTTCGTTCGATAAAATATATAAATTATACATTCTGCATTTAGAAGAAATATTGTTATAAAAGTAGTAAAATATATGTTGAATAAACTTCGTATATGCTACTACAAAATAATTAATGCAAAATAACTTTTCTTGTAATTTAAATACAAAAGTATTTTCGTTGTGTCAACATAAATTGTATCTATGCATAAGTTTTCGAAAATTGGTTATTTGGAACTAACCCCATTTCTCCGAATTATTTAAAATCTCTGATCTGAATAAAAAATGTAAAAAATTTGTTTTTCACTTAACGCTAGGAAATCGATAAAAATATAAATATACGACTTTGATATTATCAATAATTGTAATTATGTGCAATATAAAGAATATAGTTAATTAGATATTTTTTATAATTCGTAGAAATACTTTATTACCAATAACACTGAAATGGACGTTAAAAAAATCGTTTTACCACGACGTATATCCTGCTATACAAGACAATTAATGTCGAATTAATGAATTTCAAATTCTTATGGCATAAGAAGTGGAGTGAGAGCGCGGGTTGCTCGAACGATTAAAAATAACAGTGGGAAACGTGCGAGGAAAACGAAGCACCGAACGAGAGCGAGGAATAACGACCTCGCCCGGCGTTCCGGATAAATACTTAGCCGTTCTGCCAGGGTGTACTGCCGAGAGACAATTAAAGTCGAATTTATTTATCCAGCGAGCACTGGCGCCCTGGAAAACAGGCGGCACCTGCACTCTTCAGCCAGCTAACGGAATGAGCTCGTGATAGAAAAATATTACGAATATAAATATATATATATACGCAGATACGCGATACATAAGAGTATAGAACTTTCAGAATATGGGGCATTCCATCTGAATTTTTTATACTTCGACCCTGACTTCCTTCAATAATTTTAACAATTTTTTATCAGAAAATATTTTGAAAAAGAAAAGACAAGTATTTTTTTGTTTGGCGCTACGAGCGATATTTTCGACAGACGAATTTTTATAAAAATCTGAATTTTTCGGTATGTATATTTATTTATTCATGTATATGTGGAAAATTAACAGTCCTATCAAAAAATATCCAGGATCAAATTTGTTTAGTTTATGAAGAGCTACATAATGTATATAAAAAATGTTATTTTCGTTTTCCTAACGTTTTGTTTTATGACGTTGAATAACAAAATATCGTTTTTTAAAAAACTGCCACTTTTTATCATTTTTATATACTCATGGAAAAATTCTGTGTGAAATTCCGAAATTTTTGATACCCTATGCAGAATGGTAAGATTTTTTAATGAGGAGTTCTACGTAATTGAAGATATTTTAACATCCTGAATTATTACGTAAAGCTTGAATTACGTAGAAATTTTTGAAAAAATATTCTCCTAACCTGCATAGGATTGTAAAATTTTTGATATTTTAGTCGGAATTTTTACGTAAGTATAGAAAAATGATAAAAAGTGACGCTTTTTTTGCAAAACGATACTTTGTTGTTTAACGTCATACAACAAAATTTAGAAACCTACAATAACATTTTTTTATATACATTATGTAGCCTTTTGCAAACTGAACAAATTTGATCCTGGACATTTTTAATAGGACTGTTAATTTTCAAGATATTAACGAATAAAAATATATAAATACCGAAAAATTCATTTTCTATAAAAATTCGACTGTCGAAAATATCGGTCGGGGTGCCAAGCAAAAAAATACGTATCTTCTCTTTTTGAAAATACTTTCTGATAAAAAATTGTTAAAATTATTGAAGGGGGTCAGGGTGAGAGCACGAAAAATTCAGCTGAAATGCCTCATATACTTTAATGTAAATGTACATATATTTAGAAAAATGATTTTATTCCTTTACACAAAAAAAACTATTAGAGTCGCCAATTTAGACTAAATCGTTTTTTTTTATAGTCCTCACTATTAAACATTAACAGTAACTATTTAGTCTCAATAATATTTTGGCAACGCCAATAGTTTTTTTTTCTATAAGGGTTTTATTATTTCGTAAAGCATTTTGTTATTTCCATTCATAGAGGACGACATTCATTTTCACGATTTTCATGTCAGTGAACTCAAAATGGTATAAGGCACTAAGAAAAGAATTTTATATGAATTTGATTTTTTACTAATTATTTCTTGACGACTGAAATTGCGCTAAAATTTAATTTTGTATTTATTTCTAAAAAAATAAGAATGCAAAGTAGAACCTTGCACATTGTTTCCGCATTATTTTTTCCTTTTTACAAAGTTTAATCTATGAGCAAGTCAAAATCGATTGACATCCTTTTATCCATATATTTCACCTACATAAAATCCTACGTATTTGTTCAAGAAAAAAAAGTATTTCGCCCATCTTATTGAACGCAATTTTTTTCATAATAGTGTATGATCAAATATTCGTTTAAAAATATATTACAAATTCTTTTTGCTTTAAATGACTCTCAGTTAATTATGCGCAATGCCCAAAAGTAATTTGACATAATAAATATTTTAAAAAGCACATTATTTCAATTTGTCAAGAATTTCTTACAAATATTAAAATAAAAAGAAATAAAAAATAAAAAATAAAAAATATGTGTCAATCAGAACACTCGTTGCGCGTTATGAAATTTCATCATTCATTCATCAACACATACATTAACTCACATTTGTCAATTAATTTTCTAATAAAGTCCATCATTAGCTCCATTAAGAAAATCCCTGTATTCCTGTACAATAAATTGATAAGCACGTACCACTGTAACTGGGAATAAACTACAGATATGAAATAGCATGTGCATCATAAACACGAGTGACAATACTAGAGAGTCTCTCATCTCGCCTATTCGCCCTCGCTCTTCGCTATCTCTGGATCGTCCGTTTGGGCACGAAACTAACGAGGTCCTCGAGACAGCGTTCGGTGCCGCTCGCTCGCTCGCGCGCCAATCAGCCAGATCATTAACTCCGATAATTAATATTGATCGGAAATCGATAATGCACGGTGCGAGAACGCGCCAATGCCGAAAGGGGGCGAAATTCTGCGGTACCAGAAGCACAGACTACGTTGTAACCATTGCAGATTTGTCCTTCCACATTGCAAGTACTACGAGACAAACACGGTTATTGTATTGGCGTGACAAGATGCGTTAGTATACGATTGTGCCCAGTGAAATGAAGTAGGAGTGCTGGATATGGAATTGGACACCAAATACTGAGCGCGATACTTAGAGCTTGGTAGTCATCGCTTCACTGCGGACTATTGCCGTCAGTGCTTGCCCAGAATGTTGCACTCATCCTTCGTTAGTCGTGCGGCATGCAAGACGGTTGAGTACGTTTGAAACGTACGATAATTGGCCATGGAATTTGTTCCAGGCCAACGGGAATTTCGTGGGGCATGGAGAGAAAAATTTGGATGCAAATCAGTTGCTCATATTAGTGACAGTAAGGATTATTTTCTAGCCTAACGAAAAGGATTTGTTATAGGCCTGTACAAAGATTTGTTGAATTAGTAAGAAGATTTGCTAGGTCAGCGAAATAATTTGCTGGGACACCAAAATAGGCGAAAAGATTTGCTAGGCGAGCAAAATAATTTGCTAGACCAGCAAAATAATTTGCTGGGCCAGCAAAAAGATTTGCTAGGCCAGCAAAATGATTTGCTAGGCCGGTAAAATAATTTGCTAGGCTGGTAAAATAATTTGCTAGGCTGGTAAAATAATTTGCTAGGCCGGAAAAATAATTTGCTAGGCCAACAAAGTAATTGGCTAAGCCAGCAAAAAGATTTGCTAGGCCCGCAAAATAATTTGCTAGGCTGGTAAAATAATTTGCTAGGCTGCAAAAATAATTTGCTAGGTTGGTAAAATAATTTGCTAGGCCGGCAAAATAATTTGCTAGGCCGGCAAAATAATTTGCTAGGCCAGCAAAATAATTTGCTAGGCCAGCAAAATAATTTCCTAGGTCAGCAAATTAATTTGCTAAGCCTGCAAAACAATGTCCTAGGCCAGCAAGATAATTAGCTAGGACAGCAAAATAATTGGCTAAGCCAGCAAAAAGATTTACTAGGTCAGCAAAAATATTTTCTGTCACTATGTCACCAAATTATTTTACACCATGTAATTATACTTGGAACTGCAGGCAAACGTCAATCATTCGAACTCTATCGCTATAACACTGTGACAATAAATACGTTGGTGAAGATTCTTGAATTTGAAATTCGTGGTTTTTCATATATTTAAGACTGCTGGATAGAATTTAGTAAAAAAATATTGTAATTTCACATTTCACTTGCATATTAAATTGCATATGCTACTATTAAGTATGATAAGTGTTGATCCTCAAAACACCGCCAAGTTACATATTTTATTATCCAAAATCTTCTATAATTCACGTCCATTTTCATATTCATACTATGAGAAAATCCGTTAAATTAAGGTGCAAGTTTCGCCAACGAAATCGAGCTTAAGTGTCCCCTTGCTCGTTGGTGCGAACGAGCGAGCGTCAAAGTTTTCCTACTAATCCGAAATTCCTCTACAGTATTCAAACTATATTGCATAAATCTCTGCTCAACTATAAAACCTTTGCAAAGTAAAAAACTTAAATCGCCCAAAAAAACAGAGAAAATGTATGTTTCATTGAATAATTAAATAATATTAATAATCAACAAAACTAAATAATAGAATCATCGCATAAAGCACGAAAATCTGTGAGGCAAACGTCCCAATAGTAGATATATATCATAATAAAGGTATATCTATATATATTATGGCGGTGCCGCTTGTCCTCCATGCTCATCGGTTCGGACTATCGCCCGTCAAAGTTTTCCAGCTACAGCAGCAGCAGCAGCAGCAGCAGCAGCAGCAACGATATAGAAGCTGTACAGTACAGAGCATCGGTGGACCAATACCGCGAGAAATGCCATTCGAGCTCACGCCTCGATTGTGAAATCGTCGACGTGGTTTGGGAACAACGCACGGCAGAGCGCTCCCGATCGATCGATCGATATCATCGGGGAGAATCGTAACTCAATATAATCCGAGATCGTCGCGGGGCTCACGAGTGGTGCTGCTCCTATGTCCTCGACATTCATGCGCTGCGGCCCAACGCTGTGCAATCCTGTTCAGCAACGTACATTGGCACCGTAACGCGTCATACCGCAATATTCCTACGAAACTGCAAATGTATTGATATATACTACAATATCATCAGGCATATAGTATATGGGGAATTCCAAATGAACTTTTTTACCCTCGGATCATCAACCCCTTTGATAATTTTAACAATGTTTAAGAAAAAAGTTTTTTGAAAATGAAAAGACACGTATTTATTTGTTTGCTGCTATGATTAATTTTTTTGATGGACGAATTTTTGTAAAAATTTCTATTTTTTGGTACATATATTTTTTTATCTTAAAATTTTCTAACATTTAGGTATTTAATTTTTTAAATAATGTGTAGCAACGTACATTGGCACCGTAACACGTTATACCGCAATATTCCTACGAAACTGTAAATGTATTGATATATACTACAATATCATCAGGCATATAGTATATGGGGAATTCCAGATGAATTTTTTACCCTCGGACCATGAACCCCTGTAATAATTTTGACAATTTTTTAGAAAACAGTTTTTTGAAAAAGAAGAGACACGTATTATTTTATTTGCTGCCACGATTAATTTTTTACGATGGACGAATATTTGTAAAAATCTCCATTTTTTATGCTCGGAACGTGACCCCCTTTAATAATTTTGACAATTGTTTAGAAAAAAGTTTTCTGATAAAGAAAAGACACGTATTTTTTTCTCTGCTGCTACGACTAATTTTTTACGATGGTCGAATTTTTGTAAAAATTTACAAAAATTTTATCTAAAATTTTCTAAAATAAAAAAAATTCTATCTTAAATGTTGCCTTAGGGTAAATACCTAAATATGGTACTTATATATTTTTAATCATTAATAATGTACTGAAACTGTAAATGTATTGATACATACAATATCATAATGATTATTGTATATAGGGAAATTCCAAATGAACTTTTTAACTTCGGACCCTCATCCCCTTCAATAATTTTGACAATTTTTTATTAAAAAGAAAAGACAAGTATTTTTTTTTTTTTTTTTTTTTTTTTTTTGCCGCTACGATTAATATTTACGACGGACGAATTTTTGTCAGAATTTCCATTTTTTTTGGTATTCATTTTTTTCAAATATAATTAACATTTATTATCTAGAAAAAGGTCAGAGCATGAAAAATTTAGGTGGAATGCCCCATATATATTTTGTATAGTGGAATGTATAGACGTGTGGAGACTATTGTACAAAAGCGAGTACTAGCCGATTGTATGAGCTTTGTTTCATTACGAAGTGCCGCAGACGATATAACCGCACCACAACCCTTTCCCTCATCAGCCCTCTGTCATTTCCTACCTGTCTCTGATAGCGAATAAATTATTATGGAAATAGATTACAAGTTCGGAACGACTCTCTGTCATCGTCAATTGTCGACGAAGTAGTGAATAATTGTACGTATTTAACGTTATTTTGTTCAATATTGCAACAATTAAGGGTGATTCAATGGCTCATAAAAATAAGCCAGCTATGTAAAGAGTAGCTATTATAAAAATAATGACATACGTCATTTAAATTTTCTATACAATACAGCTTATAACTCTAAAATAAACACGGTTAATGTCAAATAACTTCTAAATAAATATTGTATAAAGTTAGTCGTTGAAATTTTAATATTAATGCAATTTAATAGTTTTGGGGGAAAAAAGAATATTCTTGACATAAAGTATATTCTTGACTCACGAGAAGTGTCGTAATTTAATTCTCATCAAGAATTTTCTTTTTAGCATACAAAAATGTTGACACAAAAGTTGCACGAAAACATTCAATTCACTGAAATAATCCTGTCTAACCATTTAGAACTAGAAACTCGATAGCTTGTCTGTCTTCGATTGACATTATAATTTAGCGCCTCCTTCATCCATGTTCCTCATTCGATCACATGTGAGATTAAGTTTATGTCGTACCAGAACTACTGACTCGAGACATTCATTAACCCCATTCATTAGCAACGTACACTTCCTATGCTACAGTGCATCGCAAATACTAAACTGCACTATAGAATAGATATTACTGTAGGTAGAGTTTGGTACAGTTCCCCAGGAGTTTAGGAGTTCACGTCTTCAACAGAGGTCCTGATGCGTCTTTGAAATTCTACGTGACACGTACAGAATAGTGTACACAGTAGTGTAGGTCCGTTATAGTCAAACTTCAATTGAAATTCTAGTCTTTTGCTTCCTCTTAGAGGAAGCTTTGTTTTCATGAAAAATTTTTTTTTCGAGATTTTCATGCCAGTATGCTTAGAATTATCCAAAACGTCGAGAAAAGTGGTTTAGAAAAAATGTCCCTATGTATGTGTGTGTGTGTGTTCTGGGCTCCGAAAATTCGATGAACTATTACTCAGTAACCGTTCGAGCGATATGGCTCAAATTTGGCAGGCAAGTGGAGAGTTGCCCCGCTTTGAATGTTAAGATTTTTGAAAGAAAAAAATTCAGCCATTTTGATTTCATGATACTTTTAATTTTTTGAAAAAGGGCGTGGTCGACCTAACTTTCGTAAAAATTAGACGATTTTGCTAAATAGTTGTTTATAAATAAATATACGTTCAATGTTGTTTGGTATTGAATTTGGGCCAAATCGGTAAAGCGGTTCGGTTTTTATGAGATTTTGAATTCTTCGAAAAATTTTCGTTTTGCTCTAATTCTAATTAACTCTAATTTAAGTTTAACTCTAATTTCGTAAAACGTCAGAAATCATCAACTTCATCAATAATTTTCATCTTTCGCAAAGCTTCCTCTATGAGGAAGCCAAAAATAAAATAAGGAAACTTCCTCATAGAGGCGGCTTTGTAAAAAGCGAAAAAGAATGAGGTGGCAATGTGCAAGGTTCTACTTTGCATTCTTTTTATGATTATGGCAGATAATCTTTTCTTTTCGTATAGAAATTCGATATCGCCTCGTTCATCCACGTTTCTCATTCGATCATATGTGAGATTAAGTTTATGTCGTACCAGAGCTACTGACTCGAGACATTCATTAACCCCATTCATTAGCAACGTACACTTTCTATGCTACAGTGCATCGCAAATACTAAACTGCACTATAGAGGGATATTACTGTAGGAGGAGTTTGGTTCAGTTCCCCAGGAGTTTGGGGGTTCACGTCTTCAGCAGGGGTGCTGGTGCGTCGTTGGAGTTCTACGTGACACGTCAATGTGTGTCTCGTACAGAGAATGCGATCCCATCGTCTGCGACAGTGGTGTAGGTCCGTTATAGTCAGACTTCGATTGGAATTCTGGCCTGTTAAAGATAAGGGTGCACTGGCAGTGGCTCTGCTACCGCTGGCCAACCCTCTTTGTGCTTCGAAGGATCCTACAATATGCTACCAACACCAAGTTCCGGGCATCCACCCTTGTCAAAGGTTCGAAGGACCTACACACCCACTCCCATATCCACAGTGTTATTTCCAAGAGAGTGTAGGTTTTCAATACATAAACACATTCTACGCGTAGTGCAAAAGACACGAATACAGCACCTAGGGAATAATGGGGTGTAATGGCACAGTGATGTAATGAAATAGTTTACTATGTGCACCCACATGAAAATAAAAATATAGGTGACATATACAACATTTTGGCGTTTTAACTACTTATTATAACTATTATATATATTTTTCATGTATTTGTCAGATATTTTACAAAGGTATATGAGAAATATATGGGGCATTCCATACCGATTCGACCTGGGTCGGACCCTCGACCTCTCGGATTTGCTCGAAATTTTTTTATATAATTGGACCAACTCCAACAAGTACTGGAATTTTTTTTTAGATTTTTTTCATTTATTTATTGTTTTTTACGATTTTGTAAAGGTAACATATCGTTAGCCCAAATTTAAAAATCTGAAAAAATTCTCAAAAATTCTGCGTGAAATAACAAAATTCTTCAGCCTAAAGTCAAAGTGGGCCGGGTTTTGCTTCTATTTTTTTTCTATAAAAAACTATTTAAAAATTTAGAAAGGAAAGAGGAGAAGTTATCAAATTTTTCTAAAATATTGCTTTCTTCTGCAAGTGCTTTCTTTTCGTAAAAAAAAAAATGCGATTCATAGAAAATATGTTCACTGTTAAATCAGGCCGGAATCGCAAAACAAAGTTTCTCTCTGAGGAAGCCAAATAATAACGATATAATTTCTTGCGGAAGAATGTTTATGGAAAAAAAAGAGGAAGTGCTGTGACAATTTCAATAATATGCGAATGATTATTGTTTAAAAATTTGTTGTTTACCTAATTTCTGTAAATTTATTTTTAATTATCTAAAAAATAGCTACATTTTTTAGAGCTAAATTGTGTGCTCTCTCATAAAGCAATTGGTTTATTAATTGCACTCATCTTTTTCAGTCCGGAGATTTTTAATTTTTGTAAAATTATTTTTAATTTCAAAATAATGCCACAGTTCTACACTTTTGTAATAATAATATTGTCAAAAATATTTTCATGCCCAATTGACAAACAGCAAGAAATTTTTAGAGCTAAATTGTGTGCCGTCCCATAAAGTACCGTAGCCATGTCTTTTAATTTCAAAATAACGCCACGATTCAAAATTTTGTAATAATAATATTTCCAAAAATATTTTCATGGCTTTTTTTATCTAAAAAATAGCTACATTTTTACAGCTAAATTGTGTGCTCTCTCATAAAGCAATTGGTTTATTAATTGCACTAATTTTTTTTTTGCAGTCGGGAGATTTTTAATTTTTGTAAAATTATTTTTAATTTCAAAATAATGCCACGGTACTACACTTTTGTAATAATAATAACGTTGTCAAAAATATTTTCATGGCCAATTAGCAATTTCTTTCAATTTCAAAATGACGCCACGTTTGATGATTTTCTCCTTTTTGTAATAATAACATTGTCAGAAATATTTTCAATTGGCATCTAGAGGCAAGAAATTTTTAGAGCAAAATCGTGTCACGTGACCCCGATCTCCCATAGAACACAGTGAAGTATAGGCGAGGCACCCCGTGGACTCGCAAGGGGATGAGGCACAGTGAGGGGCGTCCGGGCGTGCAGAGGGATCGTCGTCGACTACCCTCGGCAGCTCGTACTAGGCCCTTCTTATCGCCCCTCGGCAGCGCGGCTAGCACACGTTGACTAAACGCCGAAATACGATTCCCGCGCACTTTGTTTCCTCTCTCTGGCTCGGTAGCGATAATTGCACACACCGGGAGCACTCGCCCGCGGATCTCGGCTCGGTTCGCTCGGCTCGTGTGCCAACGCAATGCTTATTGTTGACTCCGTCAACGAACGAGGGAGAGAGAGAGAGATAGAAATTATTCCCAACGGCATTCGAATGCTCTCGAGCGAATTCGATCCCCAAGCATACACGGGAGTAATACATACACACGTGTACGTGAATACATACGCTGTGACGCAATACTGAAATTTTCCTGGGAATGAAAAGATATTTTTCCTCGATGCTCGAATTTCGCTAGGAAGAATCGGTTTTTCCTACGGATATACGAAGGCACCAGTGGCGTATATATCGATACATGGATAAAATGTCGCTGGGCTTTTATGAATCGATAAAATCCGCTTTAGAGCTGGTATTTATGTTGCTTTTTTTTTTTTACTTTCTCTATTTTTCTGTGTTTGAGGATAAAATTCGTTCTGTTCGCTAAAAATGTTCGAGTACTCAATGTCGCTCGATGGAAACGTTGATTTTACTTCTGGCTGTAGAGCACAGAGACGATGGTTCTTTTTTTATGATGGACGGAATAGAAATGTACCGACGGACAATAATAAAATAATAGACTTCTGTGCGGAAATGTATGTAAGTAAAAAATATGGGAAATGTAAGAAATTTTAGTGAATTTAATGTATATCACATTTTACGTATTTATATTTTTTATATATGCTGTATAATCCAGATATATTTTACATTGATAAGATCAACACGAAAAAAAAATATTGATTTTTTATTACTATTTTTTGTATAATGATATTGTTATATATGGAAACGTTGATTTTACTTTTGGCTGTAGAGTAGAAAGTCGATAGTATTTGTTTTTATGATGGACAGAATAGAAACGTAGCGACGGACAATAATAAAATAATATACCTCCGTGCACCGACACTGGTGGTTGTGGGGTCGGTGTGCGGCTCTGGCGGTCCCCCGAGTTAAGCAGCATCGTGTGCGGTCATAACTTGGATGGGTGACCGTTTAACCATGCTCCGGCTGACACATCAATCAGTGAGCGGGAGGTCAGTTTTTCTGAGATCTCGGTGTTTACACTCAAGTAAGTTACTATCGTGAATACACCGGGAAAGCAGAAGAATATACGGCTGTCTGTACCGGTACGGGTTTTCCGCAGTTTCCCCGAGCCCATGGCAAATGCGGTACGGTGTAGCTAAAGTCGGCTGCGGACGCATTGGAAAGTTAGGTTAGTTTAGTGAAGTGCGGGTAGGGAGTGATAGGAGTAAGGGTGGGAAGGGCGGTAAAAGGCGATTGAAGCCATACCATGGAAAGAATGAAAAAATATACCTCCGTGCGGAAATATATGTAAGTGAAAAATATGTATATCAATTAAGTATATCACATATTTAATATGTATATTTCTTACACTGTAAAAAAAAATCTACTTGAAATTTAATGTCCTTTTACTGGAAGTTTTTGTATATAAACTAATATCTTAGATTTAATATACAAGTATAATATAAAATTAATGTATGCATTAATTGAAAATTAATTAATTATTAATTCATTGATATTAATAAAAATAAATTTTGTATTTTAATAATTTGCTTTAATTTTACTGGAAAAGTACATGAATTTTACACCACAATTGTATATTAAATTTCGATTACGAGTTTATGTATAAAAACTTCTAGTTTTCTAACAGTATAAATCAACACGAAAAAATATTATTTTGTATGTATTATGTATGAAATATACTAAAATGTGCTTTTCTGTCTGCTGGAGCACTTTTCGTCCCGCTGCGTTACTTTTCCTCCCACCGGTCAAAAAATGACAAATTTCCACCCGCGTTGCAGGCATGAAATGTGGTCTTTTTGCGTAGGCGGGTAAAAAAAATCTTTTTGTCCGCAAAAAATTTTTCGACATCGCAATTTCTCTAGATGCAAACGTTGGATATTTTTTAAGTGTATAGTAGAGTCAATGGCTTTTTTTTCTCCTGACGAACAGCACGGAAGCTCACCCCGATGATATTAAATTAATAGATCCGGTGGTCTTTCGGGCACGCGAGGACAAATGGTCGAAGACGAGCAGAGTGTACCAGAAACTCCTCCGTTGAATGTAGTATCGGGCATAATACGGTAGAAGGGAAGAAGGAGGTGCGCGTTGTTTGTTCCTAAGCCTCCCTGCGTGACTTCCTTCGGGGTAGTCGGCTTACTTCCGTCGGGGACCAATCACGCGAAGCAAATAGTCGTAATGCAAACGTTTCGAAACTTTCGACATTCATCCACGTCTCGCGAGTCTCTATCTCTTTTCGTAGTAGCTTGTTTCTCTGGCTCGCTATATAAATTTGTTCTTAACCGTATAAACATCCAAGAGTCGTGAGTTACTTCCTGCCAGGTCGATCGAGAGGGAACGAACTTCCTTTTGCGAGAAGATTGAAATCTTCTCGTTCGATATCCCTCCCCTTTTCCAACACCGATCCCCATTTCTTCGCACCGTATTTTTCTTCGCCATTGTTGAGTTCACGATAAAATTGCTATGCCGATTTTTCTTCGAGCAAGACTGAAAAATAATGTGAAAAAAGAAAATAGGACACAAAGCAGAACTTTGGAAATTGCTTCCTCATTAATTTATATTTTTCACAAAGCCTCCTCTATGAAAAAGCTTATTTATTTAATTTATTTAATTTATTTAATTTATTTAATTTATTTTATTTATTTTTTTTTTTTTTATAAGACCAAATTTATATGTAAATTGTATATAGATTGCGAATAGACTATATATGCCCAATTCTATGCTTATATAACTATATATTTTTTTATATACTCAATATAATTTTTTTTTTACTTGGGCACAAATTGTACGACGATAAATATATTAGTAACGACAGAGTGGCTCTGCACATGAATGCAGACGGTAAAGTCTATACTGACTCATCCACTCAATCGTCTCGTATATATCCTCTCTTCTCGTCGTGAAAGTAGCCAAGAAAGAGGAATAGAACCGATCTGGAACTTTTCCATCTCTTATGGTCTCTAGCGACGGAATGAAATCGGACAGGAGAAGAGAATGCGTTACACATATACACATCCTATTCTATGGAGGAGAAGTCGTTTCAGAGGGCGGTTAAGGGTTAACAAAATATCATAAAGAGCAAGGCTGGCGAACTGCTGCTGGTAATAGTTGCGACGACGCCGTAGACGTTGATGTCGTAGAGTAGAGAAAGTGGTACGAGTAGCACGAGGTTTGGATTTATTGTTTATTAGCCTATTCGCGAGTCCAAAGGATAGAAGGGAGAAAAAGCTCGAGTATGTGTGTGTAAGGAAGTACAGACTGTTAAGTAAAGTCCATTGAAAGTTCGCTGGCCCGAGGGTTGTAGCACAATAAAAAAAAATAAAAATAGCTGCAGGCAGAAAACGAGAGGCTCGATGCAGAGAAAAACGAGGGAATGAAAGAAAAAGATATAGGGAGGAGTGGGGCAAAATGGCAACTCGGGGCAAAAATTAATATAGAGTATATAAAAAATACCAACTTTAAAGGTGATGTTATATATAAATTGCATATCGATTGTATATAGAGTTTATACAGAATATATATGCCCAATTCCATATGTCGGACTACCCGCGTAGAAAAAAAGAATCTGGCCGAGATTCTCGCTGAGATTCTCAGCGAGATTCTTAAGAATCTCAGCGAGAGTCTCGGCGAGAATCACGGTTGCGCACCGAACCGAGATTCTTTTTAAATCTATCTGAGAATCTCGCTGCGATTCTAGAGAATCTCGGCCAGTTCCTTACCGAGATTCTTTAGTGGGTAACTGAAAATAAAAAGAATCTCCATCAGAATCTCGCCCAGCTTTTTACCGAGATTCTTTAGGGGTTCGCCGAAAATAAAAAGAATCTCTATCAGAATCTCGCCGAAATTCTCTAGAATCTCAGCGAGATACTGATAGAGATTCTTCAATGGGTAGCTGGAAATAAAAAGAATCTCTATCAGAATCTCGGGCAGCTTCTTAGCGAGATTCTTCTCATTTGCATTTTCATTGAAAATGAAAAGGATCTATATAAAAGAAGATCTTTACGAATATTTTAATATTGCTAACACTAATTTGTTAGTACATCAACGAAGGTTAGACCCCTCGTGTGTAGTCGAACTCAGAAAAGCTTTCCAGTCTTATATATACGCTGGCGCTTCAAGTCACTTGCGAGAAACGCTTCGATCCTTCGCCATCTAGCGGAGTATTGTCCACCAGTGTTTCGTATAATGTCACTAGGTGGCGAACGGGCGGAGCGTTTCTCGCAAGTGGTTTGAGGCCTCAGCGTATATTTAAGACTGGAAAGCTTTTCTGAGTTCGACTACACACGAGGGATTGAAACTTCGTTGATGTACTAACTAATTAATATTAGCAGTCCGTCAATATTCGTAAAGATCTTTTTTTATATAGATTCATTTCATTTGCAATGAAAATGAAAAGAATCTCGCTGGGCGAGATTCTCTAGAATCTCAGCGAGATTCTGATAGAGATTCTTTTTATTTCCAGCTACCCACTAAAGAATCTCAGTAAGAAGCTGACAGAAATTCTCTAGAATCTCGGTGGAATTTTGATAGAGATTCTTTTTATTTTCGGCGAGATTCTGATGGAGATTCTTTTTATTTTCAGCTACCCACTAACGAATCTCGCTAAGAAGCTGACCGAGATTCTCAGATAGATTTTTAAAGAATCTCGGTTCGGCGCGCAACCGTGATTCTCGCCGAGATTCTTAAGAATCTCGCTGAGAATCTCAGCGAGAATCTCGGCGAGAATCTCAGCGAGAATCTCGGCGAGAATCTTCTTAAGAATCTCGGCCAGATTCATTTTTTCTACGCGGGTATAGATAATTTTTTTTACTTGCGTGTAGATTTTTTATATAATTTTTTTATTTGGGTGTAGATTTTTGCTTCCTTGCACTGAGAAGAGTTTGTTAACAGTTAACAAATCTTGGTTAAATATTACGAAATGAACCATTTAGTTGTTCATTTTTAAATCTCACTTGAGTCAAATAAGATTTGTTAACTATTAAAAAATGTCAGCGAGCTTCATTTGCGACAAGCAAATTTTATTTAGTTCAAGTGAGATTCAATAAGAATAACTAAATCGTTCATTTCGCCATATTTAACTAAGATTTGTTAACTGTTAACAAACTTTTCTCTCAGTATGTAGCTTTGTTTTCGTGAGACATTTAAAAAAAATGTTTTCATGTCAGTACACTCAAAATGTTCCAAAATGTCGAGAAAAGTGGTTTAGAAAAATATTTATGGTTGGATGTGCGTATGTGTGTGTGTGTGTGTGTCATCAACATTTAAAATTCAAACTTATATATCTCAAGAACTGCTTTAACAATCGGGCTGAAATTTAGCAAACTTGTAAAGCAGGTTGACACCTTTGTTTGTGGTAATTTTCAAAAGAATTCAAAAATATCGTCAAATTTCATTTGACTTTGCAATTTTCGAAAAATGTATGTACGCTCTCTAGCAACCGCAAATTTATAGCTTTTGAGCTAAATAATATTTTTATAAATAAAGCTATATTAAAGGACGATCGGTATTGAATTTGGGATGAATCTGTAAAAAATTTCGGTTTTTACAAGATTTTGAATTTTTCAAAAAAATATTCTTTTTGCTCTAACTCACGTCAAATTTCACCAAATCAACTGAAATTTTCTACAAACGAAAAATAACATTCAGCGTCATTACCTACCAAATTTGGTCGTGATCGTTTCAGCGGTTTGGATTTCACGGGATTTTGAATTTTTCAAGAAGTATATAGGTTGTGAAAAAAGTTGCAAAGTACAATTTTGCACATTGTTTCCTCATTCATTTTCATTTTTTACAAATCTTCCTCTATGAGTAAGCCAAAATCAATAAATAAGTTTACTCATAGACATGGCTTTGTGAAAAATGAAAATTAATGAAAAACCAATGTGCAAAGTTCTTCAACTTTGTTTTAATTGGAATATATTTGTGCAAATTTGACTGCGAGATGTCGTGTATCAATGTACGAAATTTCGTTTTCATGTGTCACATGTGTTGTGCCCCGGTTCCATCGTGCCCCGTAGCCATTTTGCCCCACTCTTCCCTATAGAACGGAGAGAAAAACAGCAGAGAACGTGGCTCGTCGAAGAATCGTGTGAGAAGGGTGCGTTCGGACACAAGGGGGTTGAGGGCTTTCCAGAGATCGCGTTCACCCTCCATTCTCGCTAGTCCCGTGCGGTATCATCGAGGCCAAGCCTTCCTCGCTTTTACGAGCTCTCTCTTGGCTCGCAAAATTTGTCTGGATGCCATCGGAGTATCCGCGAGCCTCGGTTTTCCTTCCTTCCTTCCTTTGGTTATATCCAAGCGGCTTCTCCTGCTTGTAGTGGCAAAGGACACCAGCCAGGAGGAGACGGGAAGTAGTAAACGAGTACGAGAGCTTGAGACTCACCCCTTAAACCCACCTCCGTTTCTCTATCCCTATCTCCCTTTTTCCTTCACTCTCTTCTCTTCAGCCAGCCAACAAACCCCTTACACTTCTCGAGACCGAAGCTCGAACCCCCGAGAAAACGGGAACGCGACCACCCACAAAGCCCATTCAACGTGATACACGTCAGAGTACGTTGCTTCGCGGCGTTTCCCGAGGCTGCTTGCAAATTCGTTTCCCGTCCATGTATGCTCCTCTCCTTTCCTTTTTTTCTTCCTTCCGCGTCCCTCCAATCTACCCAGTCGTATCGAGCAAGCTTGTTTCCGAATATACAAGGGTTTTTCGGATGCTCACTGTTATGCACTGTTGCTGCTTCTGTTCATCCTGTATCGTCGCGAAAATTCTAGACCGAATGCACCCACCCATGTAGGAATGCCGATCTCTTGTCGTTCTTGAACAACCGTCTGTGTCTTGGATCAGTATTAGCAGACAACACTTGGCTGTCAAGATAGGCCCAAGCCTTAACAGGATAATGGGTCGTCAATGAGCCAGTCCCTAATCTAAGATTCAGCGTTAAACAATCAGCAAATATCAACCAAGCAACGAACAAACACTCCCATGTAGGAATGTCGATCTTTTGCCGTTCTTGAATAACCGTCTATGCCTTGGACCAGTATTAGCAGACAACACTCGGCTGTCAGGATAAGCCCAAGCCTCAACAGGATAATGGGTCGTGAATGGGCCAATCCCTAATCTAAGATTCGGCGCCAAACTATCGCCAAATATCAACCAAGCAACGAACCAACATTCCCATGTAGGAATGCCGATCTCTTGCCGTTCTTAAACAACCGTCTGTGTCTTGGACCAGTATTAGCAGAAAATACTCGGCTATCAGGATAGTCCCTAATCTAAGATTCGTTGCCAAACTATCGCCAAATATCAACCAAGCAATGAACCAACATTCCCATGTAGGGATGCCGATCTCTTGCCGTTCTTGAACAACCGTCTGTGTCTTGGACCAATATTAGCAGACAATACTCTGCTGTCAGGATAGGCCCAAGCCTCAACAGGATAATGGGTCATCAATGGGCCAGTCCCTAATCTAAGTTTCGGCGCCAAACTATCGCCAAATATCAACCAAGCAACAAACCAATATTAATGTTGGTTCGATAATTTTGCTGATTTACATGAACGTTCCCGTATACGGGAACGTTCGTGAAAAGTGTCAAGTACCCCTTTCCTCCTTTTCTCATCATCCCTCCAATTTCTCCAGTCTTCTTGCAATCTTGTTTCCAAATATACACGAATTTTTCGGATGCTCACAGTATCTACCACTGCTTTGCACTGTTGGAGCTTCTGTTCATCCTGCATCGTCGCGAAAATTGTGGACCAAATGCACCTACGCGAACGTACATGTAAATCGGCAAAAATTGTCTGGTCCATGTATTCTGTGGATGTACATCCGAGGAGAAACGACGACATAGCTCGGTAAGCTTTCCGGCTTCGTTCTTTTCCTTGTGCTTCTTTCCTTTCTTCCTTTATTTCTACATTCGTTCCCTCGGGTCAGTCGGATTTTATCTACCGGTGCTTTTTGTTTTCCTTTTTTTTTCGTTCTGTCGTGCTTTTCTGCTCGAGTACCGTTTGGTTGCAGCGAAAAATCCACTGCGAGTACCACCGAATGGTTGTACATATATCTTCTTGTATCTTTGTTGCATGTATTCATAGGATGATCGTAGGTATGTGCGATGAACGAACGAGGAATACAGTCCAAGTACGATTGGCAACCGGGCTTTTTTACTTCTAGATAACTTTTTTTTGTCTAGCCCAAAGCTTCGACCATTCGTGTAGCTTTTTTTCTGTCGCTTGTCCACTCGTTATCATACGTTTGCTGGATAGTTTGCTACGGCAAACGCGCGTAAAGCGAGTGAGAGAGGAAAGTATGACTATGGCACAGTCACACTTGTCTGCTTCCAGTAGGTACATTTTTTTTTAAATCGTTTCACTGCAGTTGGAAATGGAGTATCCTATACCCTGGACCATCCTCTTCCCCACGATCAGACTATATCCGAAGCTGCCGCCCAGTTACAGCCCTTTTTTAATACCAAAGCGTGCTCATGTTTTTTTGCACCATTCCACTCGCGATAGACACGTTTCCAACGGCGATATGGGGAATGTCAAACGGCGGGCAGCACGAGTGTTTCGCGCGACGAGAGATAAATGGGATATTCCCTGGAAAATCGCGAGGGAATATGAAGTACGTAGTATCATTCGTATAGGGTTCAGTTGAGGTAACGTGTATATATATATATATGTATTTTTCATGATGTGATATTACCTCAATTGTAAAACTGATCGATAAATATGTATCAATATACATGTGCAATAAAATAACCTGCTCGTGAATAATTCGATTGAGTGATAAATATTTCTATTTTTATTTTTATTGCATATATCGTACGATTTTGTATTGTCAAACTAGAATAAATATCAATCAATCAATCAATATCAATATCTAATCAAGAAAATAACCTGCTCGTGAATAACTTGATTGAGTGATAAATATTTCTATTTTAATTTTTATTGCATATTTCATACGTTTTTGTATTGAGATGAAGCATGTTATTTTAAAAGACGTTAAATAATGTTGTATGCAAATAACAAAATACATTTTTGAGATGAAGCATGTTATTTTAAAAGACGATAAATAATGTTATACTCAAATAACAAAATGCATTTTTGAGATGAAGCATGTTATTTTAAAAGACGTTAAATATTTTTTACGCAACTAACAAAATGCATTTTTAGATGAAGCATGTCATTGTAAAAGACGTTAAATAATGTTTTACGCAAATAACAAAAAGCATTTTTTAGATGAAGCATGTTATTTTAAAGACGTTAAATAATGTTTTACGCAAATAACAAAAAGCATTTTTTAGATGAGGCATGTTATTTTAAAAGACGTTAAATAATGTTTTTTGCAAATAACAAAAAGCATTTTTTAGATGAAGCATGTTATTTTAAAAGACGATAAATAATGTTGTACTCAAATAACAAAATGCATTTTTGAGATGAAGAATGTTATTTTAAAAGACGTTAAATATTTTTTACGCAAATAACAAAATGCATTTTTAGATGAAGCATGTCATTGTAAAAGACGTTAAATAATGTTTTACGCAAATAACAAAAAGCATTTTTTAGATGAAGCATCTTATTTTAAAGACGTTAAATAATGTTTTACGCAAATAACAAAAAACATTTTTTAGATGAGGCATGTTATTTTAAAAGACGTTAAATAATGTTTTATGCAAATAACAAAAAGCATTTTTTAGATGAAGCATGTTATTTTAAAAGACGATAAATAATGTTGTACTCAAATAACAAAATGCATTTTTGAGATGAAGCATGTTATTTTAAAAGACGTTAAATATTTTTTACGCAAATAACAAAATGCATTTTTAGATGAAGCATGTTATTGTAAAAGACGTTAAATAATGTTTTACGCAAATAACAAAAAGCATTTTTTAGATGAAGCATCTTATTTTAAAGACGTTAAATAATGTTTTACGCAAATAACAAAAAGCATTTTTTAGATGAGGCATGTTATTTTAAAAGACGTTAAATAATGTTTTATGCAAATAACAAAAAGCATTTTTTAGATGAAGCATGTTATTTTAAAAGACGATAAATAATGTTAGACTCAAATAACAAAATGCATTTTTGAGATGAAGAATGTTATTTTAAAAGACGTTAAATATTTTTTACGCAAATAACAAAATGCATTTTTTAGATGAAGCATGTCATTGTAAAAGACGTTAAATAATGTTTTACGCAAATAACAAAAAGCATTGTTTTAGATGAAGCATGTTGTTTTAAAAGACGTTAAATCATGTTTCACTCAAATAACAAAATACATTTTTGAGATGAAGCATGTTATTTTTAAAGACGTTAAATAATGTTGTACGCAAATAACAAAATGCATTTTTAGATGAGGCATATTATTTTTAAAAGACGTTTTCAATGGCATAAGGAATGGCAATATGAAAGTATCCCCGAACGTGGATAAGAGTAAGGAAAGACCTTGGTAATATCGAAGACCCCATCATCGTGACGACGCACTCCGATTCCTGACCTTTGAACTCCCCAAACGTTCCATCATTGCGGAAGCTTCTGAAACATTCATCACCCGCCTCTCCGCTACCGAGTAGACTTCACTCGTTCACTTTTACTTCTATTTCCGTCGTTCCCTTATTTTTTCCCTCGCAAGAAACGGCTTTTCGTTCGGAAAAGCGAGTCGACGAGCAAAAAAAAAAAAAAACAACCGAAGACTGCCAAGCTCTCGCTTCTCAACTCTTGCGAATGAGAAGCTTCACTAGCCGTTGCTGCTCCTATCCGTTCTCTTCTTTTTCCGCATATTTCTTTCCCGCACTTTCACTATTCTCTCAGATACATTTTCCGTTTTTTGCTTCCTCATAGAGGAAACTTTGTTTCCGTTAAAAAAAATTTTCGAGATTTTTATGTCAGGACACTTAGAATTGTCCAAAACGTCCAGAAAAGTGATCTAGAAAAAAAAGTCCGTATGTATGTGTGTTTCTGTGTGTGTGTGTGTGTGTGTGTGTGTATACAACTCCGAAAATTCAAACGGCGATAACTCAAGAACCGTTTTGTATATCGAGCTCAAAGTTGGCACTTAAGTGTAGCAGCAGATCATATTCAACTGTAGCAATTTTCGATAAAATGTGTGCGAAATTTTCGATTTTATGATGTTTTGAATTTTTTGAAAAAAGGAGGTACGCGCTCTAACTTTCGTAAAATTTAGTCTATTTTGCTAAATAGTTGGTTATAAGAGCAAGTGCATTCAATGTTGTTTGATATTGAATGTGCCTTGAATCAGTAAAGGGGTTCAGATTTTATGGAATTTTGAATTTTTCAAAAAATTGACATTACCGCTCTATTGTAACGTTTGCAAAACTTGAGATAGCGAGCTCAAATTTTGTATATAAATGAAACAATATTCAGTCATTATATATGTATAATTTAGTGACTAACGCTATGAAATTTTTGATTTTATGGAATGTTGAATTATTTTAAAAAATATACGTTATCACATTCACTTTCACTTTCAAATAACGGAACAACAAAATAGAAAAAGCGATTTCACAACATGTTTATTTATCTAATGAAAACAAGGATACAAAGTAGAACCTTGCACATTGCATCCTCATTATTTTTCGATTTTTACAAAGCTTCCTCTATGAGGAAGCCAAAATTGAATAACATGCTTCCTCAGAGAGTTAGCTTTGTTAAAAGCGAAAAATAATGAGGATGTAATGTGCAAGGTTTTTATTTATTTTTTTATTGTTTATTTTATTTTTTTCATTCTCGATAAACATGAAGACCCGGTGAAGCAGACGTTCATTTTTCGCTATCGGAAAAAACATGTCACGCGATCGCGTTGATACCTTCAAATCGATGCTGAGGTGATTCATAAGGTATCGGATGTTCGAGCTTCTGCGATGCTTCGATTCCATTATAAAACGTGGCAAGAGTTTTGATCCTCGCTGGAACAGGAAAAGAGACACGGGAATAATCATCCAATTAGCAGCTCTGTTAGCCATGCTCCTATAATTGAATTGTGTTATGCAAATGGTATTTTCCTCGCAACGGTGATTCTAATCAATGAATGAATTATTAATGCGATAACTGTCAGCAGTTACGTAATAAATTTTGATTGAATATACAATTAAATAAGGCCATACAATATGATATTAATTAATTAAATGTGCCATTAATAGCACGTTCATCATATTTTCTTGATCGTTGCGCAGCTGTTTCGCTCGGATGAGCTTCCGGTGTTGAAACAATTTTATATCTTTTATATAGGAGTGTGCGAATAGTGATTGAATCAAATCAAATCGAATAGTACCATTCGATTCGAACTTTCAATCGAATATTCGACGAATTTGAATATTCCAAAAATTATCGAGTATCGAAAATTCAACTGTATAGAATATTCGAAATTATAGAAAAATCGAATGTATCGAATATTCGAATTTATAGAAAATTCGAATGTATCGAATATTCGAATTTATAGAATATTCGAATTTATAGAAAATTCGCATGTATAAAATATTCGAATGTATAGAATATTGGGATTTATAAAATATTTGAATTTGTAGAATATTCGAATGTATAGGATATTTGAATTTGTAGAATATTCGAATGTATAGGATATTTGAATTTGTAGAATATTCGAATATTCTACAAATTCGAATTTGTAGAATATTTGAATTTATAGAAATTTCGAATTTACAAAATATTCGAATTTGTCGAATATTTGAATTTATAGAATTTTCGAGTTTATAGAATATTCCAATTTACAGATTATTCGAATTTGTAGAATATTCGAATTTATAGAAAATTCGCATTTATAGAATATTCGAATTTGTAGAATATTCGAATTTATAGAAAATTCGAATGTATAGAAAATTCGAATTTATAGAATATTCCAATTTACAGATTATTCGAATTTGCAGAATAATCCAATTTATAGATTATTCGAATTTGTAGATAATTAAATTTGTAGAAAATTCAAATTTATAGAATATTCGAATGTATAGAATATTCGATTTTATAGAAAATTCGAATCTATAAAATATTCGACTTTTTCGAATATTCTATTTTATAATATGCGACTTTATCGAATATTCTATTTGAAGTACAAAACGAATAATTCAACAATTCAAAGTCGAGTATTCGATATTTTCGAACATGCGCACATCCCTATTTTTGAAATTGAAACGAGTGTCGAGATATACTCGCACTCGGTTGACTCTACTCAACTGAACGTCAAATATACGATGGCGCGACGCTTTCCCATTGGCGTATCACACAAGCGATATTCCAGAGGCAGTGGCAAATGCTGGAGCCGTCGAGCAATAGAGGAAAATCTAGGGAAAACGCATCAGACTCTCTCGACGCTTCCACCAGGATGATAATGACTTCTGGCAGTTATTCCCTCTCGGATCTGTGAGCTCTGCCAAGCAACAACCTATAGAATTAACATCAACCGGGCGTTAACACGAACGACCGTTGTAGATCAAGAGCAACGGTCCATGAACGCTACAAAGCAGGGCGTATGTATGCGTATGTACGAACTCGTTTCACCGGGCGTACGAGAAATGGAGCGTGCCTCGTATATTTATCGTTAAAGTGGATCGCACCTGTTAGTGGAACGCGACGGCGGAAAAACTGACGTTGTATTTAGATTTCGTGGCTTTTTTTAACGTCATTGGTGATAACTTTCCAGTTTGTAGTGTCAATACCACAGCAAATAAAAACAACGTTGTTAGATTAATGACCTTTTGGTTTTAAAGTTCTCTATATGCTGATTGGCAATTGTGAGCTCGTTATGAATTTATTGTTTTTTTTTATCCAAAGAAATTGATTAGAATTCCAAGAATGTAGGTTATTGATGATTTTTATTTTGTCTTGACGAGAGAAATATTCGAAAAATAATCAAAGACATTAAGACACTAAACAATAATTTTTTTATGGAATGGGATTTATTTGAAATAAATGAAATTTTATTGGAATCAGAAATGTGCATATGATGATTCTGAATTGTTATTAAATTATTATTAATCAACCTCATTTATCTTCATATTCCAATCCATTAAATATTAAAAAATGACTAACCTTATTTAGAAACAAGCCTGGTAATCGATATTTACTCACTGCAGTGTATATATATGGTATTATTATCCCGTAGGTTTAATTAAATTCTGTTTAAGCAGCGATGCATAAGCAGGATTTCCAGAATGTCTTCTAAGAATGAGAAGGGTGCATCTGTGATCCCTTAATTCTCTTCGAGGTTTATACGATATAGAATACCACCCTTGGCCTTTAGTACACTAATATGTATGGTATGGGGTAGAACGACGTTTTTCATAAGACGACGGACCCTTCCGTGTCAGCGCGGTTTCTAACTTCACGAACGGCTCAACCCGGTGTATATAGACTTTGATTAGACGATCCTGATAATGACGCGAAGATCGAGCAGAGGGCCGTCAGCCCCGGCGTCGCTTAATCGGATATCCAAAACTGTCTGAGCCAGCTCATCGGCAAGAAGATATTGCCTGCCTACCTTAAGGCATGGCGTAGGTTCGCCATAGGGGTTTACTGCCTGGATATTCGAGAGGGTGGGCGTCTAAAATCCCATCGTCGAACCAAAAGGTTGGATCCTCTTGAATCAAGGAAGTTAAGGAGGCCACTTTACGATGGTACAAGTCTGCGCTAAACTTTCGGCAAACTTTTCAACTACCTATTAGCCAAATATTCAAATTTACTGCCAAATCCGAACTAAGAAAATATTTTTCTTTTGGGGATGGACAAATTCTGTAAATCGATCATAGGTATCATCAAATTCGCAGATTTTAAGTCTCAAATCGATTTACATCCACCAACAATGAAAAGAAGAAAAGTGGATAATATAGTGTCGAACCAAATGTTCGATGGAAAATCATCCGACCAAAAGATCAAGAGTCGCGGTAGCGACTCGACGCCAAGTTAAAAAAGAAATTAATGCTGCCTTCACACTACGTTTGTCGGTCGCTACTGCTACTCTATTTATTCCGAAGGCGGCCACTCACCGGCCGTTTTCAAATTATAACTCGAATTATATTTGACCACACGTCGAGAACGAAAGATGTGTCAGGTTCAATATTTTTTTTTTTTTTTTGTAACATTTTGATGTCCAGGTATTCGAGACGATGGGCGTCTAAAATCCCATCGTCGAACCAATAGGTTGGATCTTCTTGAATCAAGGAAATTAAGGAGTGCACTTTACGATTGTACAAGTTTACGCTAAACTTTCGACAAACTTTTCAACTACCTATTAACCAAATATTCAAATCTACTGCCAAATCCGAACGAAGAAAATATTTTTCGTAAAGAGGTCGGAAGTTGTAAGGTCTGGGGATGGACAACTTCTGTAAATGGATCATAGGTATGATGGAATCGGCGGATTTAAAGTCTCAAATCGATTTACATCAATCAACAATGAAAAGGTGGAAAGTGGGGAATTTAGTGTCGAGCGAAATGTCCGATGGAAAATCATCCGATCAAAACGTTGTATCATTTTGATGTCCGGGTATTCGAGAGGGCGGGCGTCGAAAATCCCGTCGCCGAACCAATAGGTTGGACCCTCTTGAATCAAGGAAGTTAGGAGGGCACTTTACGATTGTACAAGTCTGCGCTAAGCTTTCGGTAAACTTTTCAACTACCTATTAACCAAATATTCGAATTTACTGAAAAATCCGAACGAAGAAAATATTTTTCGTAAAGAGGTAGGAAGTTGTCAGGTCTCGGGATGGACAACTTCTGTAAATGGATCATAGGTATGATGGAATCGGCGGATTTAAAGTCT
Source organism: Ephialtes manifestator (assembly GCA_963970395.1). Lineage (NCBI taxonomy): Eukaryota > Metazoa > Arthropoda > Insecta > Hymenoptera > Ichneumonidae > Ephialtes > Ephialtes manifestator. The sequence goes on from OZ019971.1 coordinate 4,814,970, forward strand.
CAAATCGATTTACATCAATCAACAATGAAAAGGTGGAAAGTGGGGAATTTAGTGTCGAGCGAAATGTCCGATGGAAAATCATCCGATCAAAACGTTGTATCATTTTGATGTCCGGGTATTCGAGAGGGCGGGCGTCGAAAATCCCGTCGCCGAACCAATAGGTTGGACCCTCTTGAATCAAGGAAGTTAGGAGGGCACTTTACGATTGTACAAGTCTGCGCTAAGCTTTCGGTAAACTTTTCAACTACCTATTAACCAAATATTCGAATTTACTGAAAAATCCGAACGAAGAAAATATTTTTCGTAAAGAGGTAGGAAGTTGTCAGGTCTCGGGATGGACAACTTCTGTAAATGGATCATAGGTATGATGGAATCGGCGGATTTAAAGTCTCAAATCGATTTACATCAATCAACAATGAAAAGGAGGAAAGTGGGGAATTTAGTGTCGAGCAAAAGATCCGATGGAAAATCATTCGACCAAAAGCTTATGAGGGATTCCACGGGACTTTCGCCACCCCCAAAAAAAAAAAATCTCAAATTTTATCTAAAAATCAGGTTCAGCGGTGTCTATTGATGGACCAAATTTCAAAATTCTAAAAAAATAGTTGACCGGACTATGGAAATTTTTTCGTTTTTTATCGTTTTTCATTTAATCTGTAATATCTCAGAAACTATTGATCGTATCGAAATCATTAAAAGACGAGAATGTGCATTTTTTTATGGCCAATAAGAAAAAAATATATTCAAAATTAATTGCTTAATTTCAGGTCACATTTTATGGAAAAAACAACAAAATTATTTTTTTTTTTTATGGTTGGACTTCAGATTTTTTCATCGGACAAATTGTCTCGGAATCTTTGAGTGATCGCCGAATCTTGAGTATTTTTTTTTTTTCATGGGATGGCCCAATGCTGTGAGGTTACAGCAATTTGAATGTTAAAATTAAAATAAAAATTAAAAACATTCAAATTGCTGTAACCTCACAGCATTGAGCCATCCCATGAAAAAAAAAAATACTCAA